>JAJTUV010001627.1:0-422967 GCA_021653895.1 Mastomys natalensis | reverse complement strand
GAGATTCTCTCTTCTGTCTCTTGTATTCTGTTGGTGATGCTTGCATCTGTGACTCCTGATCTCTTTCCTACGTTTTCTATCTCCAGGGTAGTCTCCCTTTGAGATTTCTTTATTGTTTCTATTTCCATTTTTAGATCCTGAATAGTTTTGTTCAATTCCTTCACCTGTTTCGTTGTGTTTTCTTGCAATTCTTTAAGGGTATTTTTGTGTTTTCTCTTTAAGGGCTTCTACCTGTTTACCTGTGTTCTCCTGTATTTCTTTAAGGGAGTTACTTATGTCCTTCTTAAAATCCTCTATCATCATCATGAGAAGTGAGTTTAATTCTGAATCCTGTTTTTTCCTGTTTAATGGGGTATCCAGGGCTTACTATGGTGGGAGTACTGGGATCTGATGATGCCAGGTAACTTTGGTTTCTGTTGATTGTGTTCTTGCACTTGCCTTTTGCCATCTGGTTGACTCTAGTGTTACCTGTGCTCACTGTGTCTGACTGGAGTCTGTCTTTCCAGTTATCTTGCTTGTGTCAGAACTCCTCAGATTCCAGATGTCTCTGTGTTCCTGTGATCCTAAGCTCCTGGGTAGAAGAACTCCTGGGGCTCAAGCCACCTCGAGGATCCTGAAATCCTGCTGTCCTTAGTGTAGCAGCTCCTTTAGGATGGTTCAGGATAAGGTGTCTCCACTGGAACAGACCAGCTAGGTGTTCACTGCTCTCAGTGCAGTGGCTCCTCTAGAATGGCTCAGGGTAAGGTGTCTCCACGGGAACACTCCAGCTTGGTGTCTTCCCCAGCCAGAAGCACCAGACCTCTGCTCTGAGTGCAGTGGCTCCTCCTCCGCTCTGAGTGCAGTGGCTCCTCTAGGATGTCTCAGGATCAGGTGTTTCTACAGGAGCAGAAGAGCTAAGTGTCTGCCCCAGCCAAAAGGACTAGGTTCGGGCAGAAGGGAGGTGGTATTCCGGAGGGGCGGGATTTGGATGCCTGCTGGTTCCTTAACCCTCCCTGGCTCCCAGTTGTAACTCTGGGGTGTGGGGTAGTGGGCAAGGTGTCTTACCATCTGCTCTGAATGCAGTGGCTCCTCTAGTATGTCTCAGGATCAGTTGTTTCCACAAGAGCAGACTAGCTGAGTGTCTGCCCCAGTCAAAAGGACCAGGCTCGGACCACACTGAGTCTTATAAAATTTGGGTAACTATGAATTTCTGAATATATATATAATATATATATATATATATTCAGTGAATTAATATTAAGTATTAAGTAAATTCATATGCAAGTTTATTCCATTTGTCTTCTGACAAGTTCTTTACTAGATTTTCATGTAGATGAAATTAATTTGGTTTATAATAAAAAGAATATTATGTAGCTACCTCCTTACTTGAGCGCCTTACCTCTTAATCATACTTTTCCAAAGACCTCTGCATTCGGAACTGCAGGTACAGGGTTCTATAAGAAAAGATCAAAAAAAAAAAAAAACACGAATAGAGTGATAGGCATATGCTTCCAGTGATCCCTGTCTTTGAGTCTATACTGAAGCAATCCCCTTTACATATGAATACATATATCTACACATTTGTTTTTCTAGAAACTGTGTCTTTAAAAGTTTTTAAGTCTAATATGCCATGGTAATTATTCCAGATTAGCATATGACCTAGTTTGATTTCCTCTTGCTATGATGAAAAACCCACAGGGCAAAACCAATGTAGAAAGAAAAGAGTTTATTTGGCCTACAGGCTATAGGTCATCAAGGGAATCCAGGGGCAGGAACTCAAGCAGGAAACTGGAGACAAAAACTGAAGCAGAAACTTTGGAAGAATGCTGCTACCTGGCTCACCCCCAGGCTCAAGGTCAGCTAGCTTCTTTATATATCCCAGGACACATGCCTAGGGCGGTATATCCCACACGCTAGGCCTTCTTATGTCAATTAGCAATTAAGGAAAGGCCCCACAGCCATGGCCACAAGCCAATATGGAAGTAATTCCTCAGCTGATACTTGTGTGTCAAATTGACACCAAGATTAGCCATTGCAGTATATAGCTTGACATAAGTCCACTTTCTTGCTAAAAGCCCTTGGAATTGCATGTATTTTAAAACTGATGTCTGGGGACAAAGTAACGAAAGGTCCATGGTGGGTAGTATTATAGCATTTCTGACTGAGTTTTAGGGAGCACATTCTAGTCAATTCTTCCACATTTCTCTAGGGGCCTGAAGAGAGACTCCACTAAATGGGGAAGAAAGAAAATAGAAGATTATGACTGTGATCAAGTCTGAAAGCTTGCTTTATTTTGAGACAAATCTGTTTTAAGTCTGGAAGTAGGATTGTGTATCTTTATAGCTCCTTGAATCCTTTCTAAATATTACTAATAAACCATACATTTAAAACTCTGTTGTCTGGTTCTGGGCTGGATGAAGCAGGGAGAGTCAGCTTAAGGGACAGACCTTTCTCTGGAACTCTGATGGGGTCAGAAGTGGCACAGTGTCCTGGGTAAGCAAAGGTCTGTGAAATGATGCTTCTTCATGTCTTCTGATGACTGAATATAAATCAGGCCTAGAGCTACTTTCGGCTTCCTGATTGAACCCTGACATGAAGGCACCATACCACAGACAGACATCCTGTGTTCACAGGGAGAACTTTACACACATGTTGAAAAATTTACTGAAGAAAGTCATTGAAGAAAGGCAGCATTGAAATTCTCTGTTGGGACTGGAGAGCAGTGGAAGGAACATCTGGCAGGGAATGCTTCAGCCTTCCAGCCTGTAGAAACAAGCCCAGTGATTCTGGCTGCCCACACCTTTCATTGATATGGGGAACAAGAATGCTCTGCATCTCTGGATGGATTCCCATTCTCTGAAAGACTCCAAGGCACTGACTGTGATTCATATATAGTGGTTGTGACAAGGTAGGATGTCTTCACGCTCTCATGATGTATATACAATGAGATATATTTTATTTTTTAAATATTGTTTATTAATTTATTTTCTATTGTGTGTGTGCATACATGGATTGTCCTTGTAGAGGACAGAAAGCAACTTGCAGGAATCTCTTTCCTTCCACATTCTGGGTTTTAGAAGTTAAATCTGGTTCTTCCTCCCAGCCATACACTCCCAGAAATAAGACTCAGACTCAAAATAATTTACAAATACCTTGGCCATATAGCTAGGCTCTTCTATGACTAGAATCATAACTTAAGATAACCCATTTATTTTAACCTACATTCTGCCATGTGACCTGTGGCAGGTACCATGTGTCCATCTTGTTACATCAAGGGTGGATTTTTCCATCCCTGGCTCTATCCTAGAATTCTTTCTACCTCCTGAATGTCCCACCTTCTACTTCTGCCTAAGTCATAGGGCACAGGCTTTTTAATTGACAGGTGACACATCCATAAAACACACAAGTATTCTCTCTACAATGGGTTCCAAAGGATCAAACTCAATCATTTTCAGCAAGCCTCTCTGCAAAGCCACCTCAGTGGCTGAGAGAAGACATTCTTTTAAAAACAATTCCATCTCTTTGCCCTCATTAGGTATCAGATGGGCAGAGAACACCAAAGCCCATGTAAACTGTCTCCCATGACTGGGCCCTGGCCTATGATTCCCCATGTACATGGCTGTAGAAAGTTGGAGTGTCTCAGGTGTGTACATACCTATGCCTCCGAAGAGATTTCAAGTGAACACTCTGGAGGTTTGGGCCACTCTCTACTCTTAGTGATAAAGCACACCAATGGAAGGAGGAGGAGATTTTACAGCTTGCAGTTGGAGGGTACAGTCTGTCACAGTGGAGAAAACATGGTGGTCAGAGCTCAAAAGCAGCTCGTCATGTTACAGCCTTCATCAGAGTACAAAGACAGCTGAAGGCTCATGCTCAGATAGCTTCCTTCTTTGTGTATAGTCCAGGACCTCAGTCCAGGGAATAGCCCTCCATATCTAAGGTGGTTCTCCCCTTTCAATTAACATCCTCTCAATAGTCCATCACAGGCATGCCCAGAGACACCGCTTGTTTCACAAGTGATTCTGTATCCTGTCTAGTTGAAAATCAATATAAATGTCACGTCAATAAACTGGTTATTTTTTTAAAGTATTGGTGTGCTCTTACATTTTAATAGTTTACTCAACAACAACAAAACCCAAGGTACTTCATAGAAATGAGTAAATGACAAGTTTATCCATAAAATCCATATGATGAAATAGAGATACTTATTTAAAACTTGAAACTGGAACTTGTTCCAGGATTTTTTTTACACGTGAGTCTTAAACTCGTTTAAAAACTGATCCATTTCCAGGAGAGTCTCCTGCTGCTCTTGAGCTCCTGTGGGGGGGTGTTCTACACTGTATGGTGGTTTGGAAAATGATTTTTAGAGCTTCACGGCACTGCTGTGTCTCAAACATTTCTTGAGTACCGCAACTGTATATACGATGGGCCTTTAGCTGTGAATCTGTTAAATCAATCCCATTTCTCACTTCCTTTTCTGACCCCAGCTCCACTTTCAAACAGTCGCTTCTCAAAGAAAAGGCAGAGGAACTCTGGTGAAGAGAAACCAAATCATGTCTTTTCTGCCCAGAACCAAGGCTTTCTGTCTCACCTGGTAAAAGCCAGTCTTTTACTGACTGTCAGGTCTCCATCTGACCTAGCTTACCTCTGTTTCCCCATCCTGCTCCCCTGAAGCTCCCTTGGCTCCAGCCATGCTTGCTCCCTTTTTCCAGCAAACACCTGTGGCTACAGGTGGTTGGAGTGTTCGCACTTCCATTTCCTCTGCTTGGAATATCCCTCTGCAACCTCACACACCTGCACTCTCGTGCACTCCAAGGAGGTGCTCAGCTGCTATCTCCCATGTATGCCTCTAAAAGATGTCAAATGATGCCCACAGCACTCTGTCTGGATTTTGATTTTGCTTATTGCTTGAGCCTACCTCCTTCTGTATAATGCTGTGAAACCAGACTTTTTTTTGACCAAGTTGTTCACAACTAAGCTCTAGTGCAGACCAGAATGCATGCATTTAGGAGGGGTAACAGCACAGATATTTATTGGGTGTCAGAAAGACAAAGAGTGGATTCTAAGTTGATGAAGTCAGTTGACTTTATGTGAAATGGGATAGATCTTCTAGATGTGGCATTTGAGAATGCTGTCAGCTGACATTGTGGAAGCTGTTGTACATGCACATCAGGGCGAATCTTAAGATGCTCATGCATCGATAGGTTTAGGACGAGTATTAAGAAAGGGTGAGGCTAGCAGGGGCTGAGTATAGACTGCAGAGATCTCTTAGACCACATGAACATCAAGCATGGGTGAGGAGGTATGATCATGTGTATATGCTCGGCCCAGGGAGTGGCACTATTAGAAGGTGTGGCCCTGGTGGAGTATATGTGTCACCATGTTTGTGGGCTTCAAGACCCTCCTCCTAGCTGCTTGGAAGTCAGTATTCTGCTAGCAGCCTTCAAATGAAGATGTAGAATCCTCAGTCAGCTCCTTCTGCACCATGCCTGCCTGGATGCTGCTATGTTCCTGACTTGAGGATGTTGGACTCTAAGATCCAAACCTGGGGATGTGCTCCTGTAGAAGCACTCATGGACTGGGGATTTGCTGCAAAAGCATGAGTTTATTGATAATAACCAGTACACACCGGGGTTTCTCACATATAGGTAAGAGGAACCCCAAGCCAAAGATAGGGGCAGTGTTTATACCATTTCCACTGAGTTTACGAGAACAGTTCTACAATCATCTCTTTAAACAATAACCACAAAGGTTGACATCAACCAACATTCCCAGGCCTGGTTTCTAGGTAACTCAGGTTATCACATTATCTTTATAACAATGAGTGTTAGCTAAGGGGCTTCTGTTTGCCCAAGTGCATTACCTTAAGGGCCCAGCTTCCTGATTACCCCTTATCTTGGGCCCTTCTTCTGGAATGTGTCTTTGAAATGTGCTTCTCCCAGTATGTGTCCTGGGGCAGTTAATTTTTGAGTTTACCAAAACCTGAGATTCTTTTTTTTTTTTTTTTTCCTTCACAAAGCAAATAATATTGAAATAGTGCAATCAAGTGTAAACCCAACAAAAATATATAAATTATAGTCCAGTATCCCTCATGAGTATACATACAAAAATTCTTAATGAAGTAGTTGCAAATTGAATACAAGAGATATAAAAAAATAATATTCCATGAATAACTGAACAACTGTTTTTTTTTTTTTTTTTTTTTTTAGAAGACCATACTCCAAATACAGGCTGCATGTTTTGGGATAGCCCCCACTCCAGATGTTTGAGACCTACATGAAAACCAAGCTGCACATTTACAACATATGTGCAGGGAGGCCTAGGTTCAGCCCATGGAGGTAGATCTGTGTAGACTAGGTATGCTCCACGGTTGGTGATTCAGTCTCTGAGAGCTCCAAGGGTTCAGGTTGGTTTACTCTGTTGATCTTCCTGTGCAGTTCCTATCTCCTTAGGGCCCACAATCCTTCCACCTATTCTTCTATAAGAGTCCTCAAGCTCCATCCACTGTTTGGCTCTGGATGTCTGTATCTGTCTGAGTCAGCTGCTGGTTAGAGCCTCTCAGAGGACAGCTTGCCCTGTCTGTTCTCAGGCTGGAGGTTTAGATTCTGGGGGCTCTGGTTGAATCTTTTGATACTCATTCTAAAAAGGACAAAAGCACCCTCACTTTGGTCTTCCTCCTTCTTCTTGAGTTTCATGAGGTTTATGCGTTGCATCTTAGGTATTGTGTGTTTTGGGGCTAATATCCGCTTATCAGTGAGTGCATACCATGTGTGTTCTTTTGTGATTGGGTCATCTCACTCAGGATGATATTTTCTAGCTCCATCCATTTGTCTAAGAATTTCATGTGCTCATTATTTTTAATAGCTGAGTAGTACTCCATTGTGTAAATGTACCACATTTTCTGTATCCATTCTTCTGTTGAAGGACATCTGGGTTCTTTCCAGCTTCTGGCTGTTATAAATAAGGCCGCTATAAACATAGTGGAGCATGTGGCCCTGTTGCATGTTGAAATATCTTCTGGGTATATACCCAGGAGGGGTATAGCTGGGTCCTCAGGTAACACCATGTTCAATTTTCTGAGGTATCGCCAGACTGCTTTCCATAGTGGTTGTACCAGCTTGCAATCCCACCAACAATGGAGGAGTGTTCCTCTTTCTCCACATCCTCGCCAACATCTGCTGTCACCTGTGTTTTGGATCTTAGCCAATCTGACTGGTGTGAGGTGGAATCTCAGTGTTGTTTTCATTTGCATTTCCCTGATGACTAGGGATGCTGAGCACTTCTTTAGATGTTTCTCAATCATTCGAGTTTCCTCAGTTGAGAGTTCTTTGTTCAACTCTCTACCCCATTTTTTAATAGGTTATTTGATGGTCTGGAATCTAGTTTCTTCAGTTCTTTGTATACCTTGGATATTAGCCCTCTATCAGATGTAAGGTTGGTGAAGATCTTTTCCCAGTCTGTTGGTTCCCGCTTTGTCCTGTTGACCGTATCCTTTGCTTTACAGAAGCTTTGCAGTTTTATGAGATCCCATTTGTCAATTCTTGATCTTAAAGCATACGCCATTGGTGTTCTGTTCAGGAACTTTTCCCCTGTGCCCATATGATCAAGGCTTTTCCCTATTTTCTCTTCTATTAGTTTCAGTGTAGCTGGTTTTATGTGGAGGTCCTTGATCCACTTGGAATTGAGCTTTGTACAAGGAGATAAGTATGGATCAATCTGCATTCTTCTACAAGTTGACCTCTAGTTGGACCAGCACCATTTGTTGAAAATGCTGTCTTTTTTCCACTGGATAGTTTGAGCTCCTTTGTCGAAGATCAAGTGACCATAGGTATGGGGGTTCATTTCTGGGTCTTCTATTCTATTCCATTGATCCTCCTGACTGTCTCTGTTCCAATACCATGCCGTTTTTATCACTATTGCTTTGTAGTACAGCTTGAAATCGGGGATGGAGATTCCCCCAGAAGTTCTTTTATTGTTGAGTGTAGTTTTCGCTATCCTGGGTTTTTTGTTATTCCAAATGAATTTTAAGATTGCTCTTTCTATCTCTGTAAAGAATTGAGTGGGAATTTTGATAGGGATTGCATTAAATCTGTAGATTGCTTTCGGCAAGATAGCCATTTTTACTATGTTAATTCTTCCAATCCATGAGCATGGGAGATCTTTCCATCTTCTGAGATCTCCTTCAATTTCTTTCTTCAGGGTGTTGAAGTTCTTGTCATACAGGTCTTTCACTTGTTTGGTTAGATTCACACCAAGATATTTTATACTATTTGTGACTATTGTGAATGGTGTCGTTTCCATAATTTCTTTCTCAGCCAGTTTATCCTTTGTGTAGAGGAATGCTACTGATTTGTTTGAGTTAATTTTATACCCAGCCACTTTGCTAAAGTTGTTTATCAGGTTTAGGAGCTCTCTGGTGGAAGTTTTGGGGTCACTTAAGTATACTAACATGTCATCTGCAAATAGTGAAACTTTGACTTCTTCCTTTCCAGTTTGTATCCCTTTGATCTCCTTCTGTTGCCTAATTGCTCTGGCTAGGACTTCCAGAACTATATTGAACAGGTAGGGGGAGAGTGGGCAGCCTTGTCTAGTCCCTGATTTTAATGGGATTGCTTCAAGTTTCTCTCCATTTAGTTTGATGTTGGCTACTGGCTTGCTGTATATTGCTTTTACTATGTCTAGGTATGGACCTTGAATTCCTGATCTTTCCAAGACTTTTATCATGAAGGGGTGTTGAATTTTGTCAAATGCTTTCTCAGCGTCAAGAGATATGATCATGTGGTTTTTTTCTTTGAGTTTATTTATGTAGTGGATTACGTTGATGGTTTTCCGTATATTGAACCAACCCTGCATTCCTGGGATAAAGCCTACTTGATCATGGTGGATAAGTGTTTTGATGTGTTCTTGGATTCGGTTCGAGAGAATTTTATTCAGTATTTTTGCATCGATATTCATAAGGGAGATTGGTCTGAAGTTCTCTTTTCTTGTTGGATCTTTGTGTGGTTTAGGTATAAGCGTAATTGTGGCTTCATAGAATGAATTAGGTAGTGTTCCTTCCGTTTCTATTTTGTGGAATAGTTTGAAGAGAATTGGTATTAGATCTTCCTTGAAGGTTTGATAGAATTCTGCACTAAAACCATCTGGACCGGACTTTTTTTGGTGGGGAGACTTTTAATGACTGCTTCTATTTCTTTCGCAGTTATGGGACTGTTAAGATGGTTAATCTGATCCTGATTTAACATTGGTAACTGATATTTGTCTAGAAAATTGTCCATTTCATCCAGATTTTCCAATTTTGTTGAGTATAGGCTTTTGTAGTAGGATCTGATGATTTGTTGAATTTCCCGGTTTCTGTTGTTTATGTCACCCTTTTCAGTTTGGATTTTATTGATTTGGATACTGTCTCTCTGCCCTCTGATTAGTCTGGTAAGGGTTTATCTATTTTGTTGATTTTCTCAAAGAACCAGCTCCTGGTTTTATTGATTCTTTGTATAGTTCTCTTTGTTTCTATTTGGTTGATTTCAGCCCTGAGTTTAATTATTTCCTGCCGTCTACTCCTCTTGGGTGTTTTTGCTTCTTTTTGTTATAGAGCTTTCAGGTGTGTTGTCAAGCTGCTAGTGTGTTCTCTCTCCAGTTTCTTTTTGTATGCACTTAGAGCTATGAGCTTTCCTCTTAGTACTGCCTTCAGTGTGTCCCATAGGTTTTGAAAACCTGAGATTCTTGAGACCTGAAATTCCTACAAGGATAATGGACTGAACCTCTGAAGCTGTAAACCAGCCCCGATTAAATATTGTCCTTATAAGGCTTGCCTTGGTTATGGTGTCTGTTTACAGCAGTAAAACACCTAACTAAGACAGATGCAAGTTATTGAGTGAAGAAGAGAATTAAACTAACAGACAGGTTACAATCTCAGAGCTTTTGAAAGACTTTCTGAAAGAATGCAGCAACCATGAAATCTGCAGCTTGGTGGCTAAAGATGTCAGAAACTTATTTTTCTTACATTTATTTGCTACGTATACTTATTTAAGAACTGTCAATTAATTTGCCTATTTATTCTTTGGGTTTTTATTTCCTGTATTGTGTGTTAAGCTTTTGGCAAAGGTTATGTTCTCTCCCTCTTCTTTTGCTGTGCTGAAATGTTCTATAATTTCAAGGAATACCATCAATCAATTCCTGAGACTGGGAGTCTTTGTCTTGTGTGTGTACCCTGAAGGGTCTCCCTGTGGCTGCTTCCCAGTTTTGAGTTAAGGTCAATGATCCATTGAGAAATAAATCTTTTTACAGAGTAAGCTGAGGTGATCTGGGTTCTTGCTGTACATGAGGATACTAAGTTCCCACAGCAGCATTTGTTGGAGAAACCTCTTGCCTTGTCTTCAATGTGTGTTCTTGGTGTCTGTATTCGGGTGGCCATTGCTGAGTGAGTTTACTTCTGGCCCCACTATGGCTCTGTTTTGGTTTCCACAGCATAAGTAGGAACCAAGTGCCATGATAGTCACAGCCTGATTCTTTCCACACAGGATTCCTTTGGCAACTTAAGATCTTTAGTTTCCCTGTGAATGTTAGGTTACTTTGGGTGGCCATTCTATTGAATGCAGGGCTTGCTCTCAGTGCTGTGGGCTTTTAGAGAGTGGATTCTGCAGATCCATAAACAAAGGAGGAGAACGGAGTGTGTCTTTCTGTCTTCTATTGTCTCATTTAATTTCTTTCTTCCATGTTTTGATGTTTTTATTGTAGAAGTTTTCTACAGCCTTAGTTAGGTTAATTTCTAATCATCACAACAGCCCCCAACACAACACCAGAAACAGGCATTTCATGAGTGGGACATTTTTCTCTCTTGATTTTTTTTTTCAAAAAAGAAAGTATCATATCTATGAGACTTTGGGTTTTTTTTTTTTTTAAATTTTAGTGTATCTCGGTGATCTACATAACTAATGAGACTAGATATGCAAGTCGTGTACCCTTACTGTGTCTTGATATATCCTTCTCTATCTCCCTCGCATGCTCTCTCTATCACACACACACACACACATGCACATACACAAACATGCACATACACATGCACACACATTATGACTTCTTGTATTCTTTTCTTTATTAATGTTTAGTTGAGATGGAAGTTTATTGCAGACTCATAGGTATGCACTCAAGAGGGACAGAGAGGAAGAGGGCAAAGCTCCCGGATATATGCATGTGTACAGCAGTCTGGAGACATAGGGCACCATTGACCTGGTCTGGGGATTTCTGAAAGGCTTATAGCAGGAACTGAGTTGAGGTATGGGGAAGGGATGGGCTGCTCAGTACAGTTAGCCCAAGCAGGTTTCTAGTGCCTCCTCTTAATTTCAGCCACAAGTCATTGCTGGTATCCAGCAAGGACATTCTGGAATTGCTGCCTTGGAGCCTCTGTGCCACTAGAGCAGTTGTTATCTCCTGATTTCATCACACTTACCTTTTTAAGTCTGTATCCCCACTAGTAAACTCACTAACCTTGTTTCACTCTGACTCTGAAGTTTTGCTGCCAGGTAGGTAACAAACCTGAATGGAAGCCCCTCTTGAGAGAACACCTCTGGCTGCCATTGACAATACCACTCTGTCTCCCCCTGCTGCTTTAAGAAGGTCATGACAACAATAAGCTCTTAGACTCTGTTCTCTGAGACTCCTCTGCCCTGCCCTTCCTCTCTAAAACCTTCCACACTGTTTTAATGTTACAGTCACTTGCCTTGCCTGCTTGGTTTCCTCACAGTGCTCCACCATTCGTACTTTCTAGATACCTAAGGTGCCTTCCTCCCTCCATTTATTTCCAACACTCCTTCCAGCATCCTTGGGTATTGGTAGCTGAAGATGGTACTTGGTTTTGTGTGTGTTTATCTGCTGGTATCCTTGGGCATCCTACATCCCAGGTTAGGTTTCTACCAGAAACTAGGGAAAGCTAAAGTATTGTTATCACAACTACTTCATGTGTGCAATTCTTCAATGGCGATAGGATGCCACCCCACTTATGTTTTCCCATTCTTTCTCTGGGAACATGTCGATGGAGGAAACATCTTCAGGATCTCCAATTGTTACACAATCTGTATTGTTAATCCTGAGATTTGTTATCTTTTAACCTAATCATTTACCGAAAACCTGAGTAGTTATTACTGAGAACAGTCATTGTCAAGAATGTTCTTTTGTGGAGAAATATACCTGAACCCTGTTTGTCTTTTAATATGAAGCCAGTTAGCAAGGCAAACCTTTCTTCCTTTTCTTAACATGAAACCTGGTAGCTATAGAGGAACCGATTAATTAACTAACGAGGTAGCTGCAGTCTGCTGCTGAGCTGATAAAGCTACACTTAGCCTAGTTCTTAATGCCATCAGGGATATGAGAAGGATAAAGTATCACAAGACATATAATCCAAATGCTACACGTCAATTAAAATGATAGAGACTATTCCATAGTCTATTACCTAGATGATCATCCCAGGTTCCTGTGATCTGTAGGTGTTGGAGGTAGAGGAACCAAGACAGCATCAGTCTTTGCTACCAAACCCAGAAGATGAGAGGCTTTCCTGTGGAGGAAGAAGATAGGAAATACTGACCTCACTTTGTCTAGGCAAAGTGGAGCAATTGACTCTCCTGTGTCCTGCTTGACCACAGTTTGGGTCAAGCTCTGGCAGCAAGCAAGGCATTGGGCTGGTGATTAACATTACCACAATCCACAATGTAGCTGTGCCCATTGTCTTCCTGGAAACCCTGGAGTCACTTTTAGGATCTTGGAGTCTGTCATAGTAAATTTAAACATTTTAATGCCATATTCAGCAGATTTGACAGGTTTGAGGACCATTATCCACTAAGTACACATGAGCTAAACAACCCTTGCTTGCTTTTAGTTACTTGCTTTAGGCCATACCACGAAAGAGGATACAGGAGGCTAAATAGTATTTGTAGAAATATGGTTTAGAAAGGCAAATAATTTAGGATGAAGGTTTTTAAGAGGCATCTAATGACATGGTCATTCCTGTGGATAAGGAAGGGGAAGTGGATTGTCACTGCAGCTTGGAGCTGCGGGCAGCCCCAGACACAGGAAGGACAAAAACACTGACCAGCTGTTCAGTGGATCTTCACGACGCCCATTCAACTCGGATCAGAGCTCAGCGCAGCCAAGCCTGGGGAGACTCAGTCCTATCGGCCTTAGGACAGGCTTAATATTAAAGAGTTTATTGGCAGGAAGGTGATCTGGAGAGGAGGGTAGAGACAGAGAAAGGAGGGTGTAGTCTTAAATTTTTAAAAACCTACTTTGAATAATGGTTCTTAAATACTTGAACATCCCTTTGAGACCAGCAGCCACCAGAGGTAGTGGAAAAGAAGGTTGTTAGGATATGGGAGAAGTGGGACTGATGAGAAATTGCAAAACCCACCTGCGTTGTTAGGCAATCAGCAGTTTAGTTCACAGGAATCATCAGCAACAGCTTCATCCAGTCTCAAACACCTCATGAACACACCAGCAGTCCAGTCAGTAGTTTGGGATAGCAAACTCAAATCAGCAGTGATAGCACAACCCTAGAAGACCTAGCAGATACAGCCAGGCCTCAGCCAAATTGGCACAAGTCATCAGGAGGGATCAGCACAGTCAGAGACACTATGCAAGAAAGCCAAGCCTCTGTCACTGTCTGTTGAGTCCTATTTACATTCCTCCAAAGTGTCCTCCAGGGCCTTGCCTCACCACGTCTTTCCTCAGCATGTGAGTCTGTGTCTTAGCAAAACTCTACATGAGTCTGTATCAGCTGATGTCACTCTGCCAATCGCTTGAGGAAGCAGCAAGAAGCTGCCAGGACACTGCAGTTTTTTGGTGCATTTCTCCCTATGGAATCACAACAAATGGAGCTAAGCTACAAAATGCAAGGCAAGCCAATACATGCATGTTGTTGGCAAAGAATCCTTCATCACACGTCCTTTCACACAGCTGCTTGCTTTAGCAGAACAGCCTTTCACCTGTGTTGGCTTCAGCGAAATGTTCCCTTACATGTCTGCTTTAGCAAAACATCCTTTTTACCTGCATCTACTTCAAGAAAACATTCCTTCATGTGTTTGCCCCAGCAAAACATCATCTGACACAACTGACTCTCCAAAGAAACCAGAAGTTTCCACTTCAGGAGGGGGACAAAGAAGAACATAAAGAGAGAGGAGAGAGAGGAAGAGAAAAGGCCAGTCAGGAATATGTTGCAGGGGGCAGAAAGAGAGAGAGGGAAAAAGAGAGGGAAAGAAAGAGAGAGACAGAGAGAGAGACAGAGAGAGAGAGATTTACACACACAGACACACACACACACACACACACACATACACACACACACAGGGATGGGAGGGGCAGTCCTTCGTATATGGGAGCCAGGCTTGTATCTGTCTCTTGCTAGGTAACTGTTGGATAGAGCCTAGAGGAATTGCTAACAGTTGGCCCATACCATGTGGTTTCCTTTACTCTAGAAGATGGTGAAGCCATGTGACATCTGCCCTCTCCAACCCTAGCAGAGATGAATGCCAGCCACGTGGCTGCCTAAAGATGGCAGCAAGCCCACGGTGTTTGTATCTCAGAATAGAGTTGTGCCACATGCAAACTTTTAACCATCAACCCATGTTTGGGGTTTTAAGTTAACTTTTTGTTACACATATCATAATATTATAGATTTTTTAACTACCCAATACACTTATAAGCCAATAATCCCTTTAGCTGTTTTTTGTTCTTTTTCTTTTTCTTTCTTTCTTTTTTTTTTGTTTTTTTGTTTTTGTTTTTTGATTTTTGGGTTTTTTTTTGTTTGTTTGTTTCTTTGGTTTTTTGTTTTTTCTTCTTTTGACTCTAGACACAGAGATCTTAAAAATATGACTGGGTCTGAAAAAAGGGGGAGAGTGAGCCATACCCAATTTCATAGTGAGTCTTTCTATAAAAGTTGAACAGCATAAAATACCTTTAGTATTGTTCATACCCAAATGATATTTCAATTCCTGTTACATTAGATCCAGTGTCCAGAACACCCAAAGATAAATTCTAAAACTTTGTGGCTAGCCGTAACAGTAACAGCTGAGCTATAACCAAGAAACAGTGAATACTAAACTCAGAAATTCAAGGAAGACCAATCAGAAGTAAGCATGCAGTAATCACCATGCATTCATACATTACAAAATATATGAATAAAGGTGATAAATACATGGACAATATACCTCCTCCAAAGCTGTCGTTTTTCGGGAGATGCAGGGGAGCACTGCTGAGTCCAATTTCCAGAATGCTACAGTGCCTGCCTATATCAGAGAGCATCTCAGTAATGGGCTCCAGGGCTTCTGCCAGAATCCACTATATCTCATGCCCCCAATGCTATGCATCCACACCCAGTGCTCTAGGATGTGAAGTTCCATCACAGATAGTCCATACCCACAGTGAACAGGAGACAAGACCCAGGTAGCAGGTGGAGGAGCTCTGGTTAAAGGATCCACTGGTGTGGGGCTCTGTGATGGTTTGAATAGACTTGGACCAGGGAGTGGCAATATTTGGAGGTGTGACCTTCTTGGAGTAGGTGTGTCACCATGAACATGGGCTTTAAGAACCTCTTCGTAGCTGACTGGAAGCCAGTATTCTGCTAGCAGCTTTCAGATGAAGATGTAGAACTCTCAGTTCCTCCTGCATTATGCCTGCCTAGATGCTGCCATGTTCCCGCCTTGATGATAATGGACTGAACCTCTAAACCTGTAAGCCAGCCCCAATTAAATGTTACCCTTTAAAAGGCTAGTCTTGGTCATGGTATCTGTTCACAGAAGTATAACCCTAAGACAGGCAAGACACAAGTCAGACAAGACAGAGTCAAAACAACAACGGAAAACACAATGACATTTAACATTGAACTGGGTCACATACAAAACTTCCCAGTTTGACTAACAGAATTTAAGGGATATGAGGCTCCTTTAGTTTCCTCCTTACACAATTTCTGGACTGCCTGCTACCCCTACACTGGATCTTTCCAAACTCTAGGACTGACCTGCAGTATCCTAGGGTGTTCTTGGCTTTGTTGCACATCTTAGACATTGGAACCATGCTGATGGTACCAAAGTGCTGGGCCTCTCCAAGTATCTTGACCTAGCTCCCAGCGTCAACATGATGTCCTCAGTACTCCAAGGCAGGTCAGAAAATAACTGGTGACTCTGGTTGAATTCCCAATTAATCAGAAATAACCAGTGGGCTGTGGGATGTCTCTATTTTCCCTAGACGAAGGATTTGGTGGATCTTATGGGGTCTCCTATGTCTCCAAATATGATACCTCCTAACCAGAATCCAGTGTCCAGGCCAAGAGTGTCACAGGAAGATAACTTTTAAAAGGCTTCTAAGACTTACCAAAAAGAAGGCCTGCATAAAAATAAATTAATTAATTAAAAAATTCTATCCTCTTCTTTGAGCATGGCTGTTCATAGTTTTTGGGGGTGGTCTGAAACTCTAGCATGAAGAGCCTAGATTCAGAATTTGGGGTAGAATGGTCTTTCTATCTCATTATGGTCTCCAAATATTAATCCTGAGATTATCAGGAGAAAAATCGGTTCTACCATTTGAGCCAATTTGAAGCAAGCATTTAATTAAACACTGACCAAGATGGGCTTTGGTCGGGATCACTCCCTGGAATTCGAGATTCATATTGAATGGACTTATAAAAACAATCCCCTAGGCCACTGTTCTTTCTCGTGAAGCTTTGTTATTTTACAAGAACTACAATTCCCAACATTTCAGAAGGTTACCTGATCCTTGGGCAGCTGGAGTTAACAGGTTAACTTTAAGTTTTACAGGGTCTAGTATGCTGGGGAATATACCTGTAGTGTTTTATAGTTTACGGTACCTGAAGCTTCAGCCCCTACCCTTGAGTCTCAAGAGCATCCATCAGTCCTCTGGTGTCCACTTGTTCTTGAGCTGTCCTTAATTTTCCAGTCCTCAGCACACTCTGAGGCAGGTCAGAAGGGTGACTGTGGCTGAACTCCCAATTAACCAAAATTCTCCTACAGAGTCATCAGTTTGACACTCCCTGCCTCTGTGTTTTTGAGACCATGCATAGTCATGAGGAAAGGAAGTAGGAAAGAAGGAATTAAAATTTTAACAGAAGCATCAAGAGTTCCAACACAGAGTGTGCAAAGCACCCTTGCAGAGACATTTAAACTTAGAATAGGCACAGGAAGAAAAATATTGACAACCAGTCTACAGACAAGAACAATGGCATATAAACATTTTAAAAGATAAGTTTAACTCTGAGATGTGATCATCAGTAAGGATGCCATGTCTCAACTTCAACTTCATTGAGACTGTCAACCAGACCCGTAGATGAGAAGAGAGAACACTGAGACAAGAGGAGGGATCAGTTCAAGAAGAAAAGTCAGAGCCAGTTTGTGGTGGCACAGGCCTTTGATTCCAGCACTCTGGAGGAGAGGCATGTGGAGCTCTGTGAGTTCAAGGCCAGCCAGGCCTACAAGGCCAGTCAAGACTGCATAATGAGACTCTACCTCAAAGCAAAGCAAAGAAAAAGAAACCAAAGCAGGACTAAAGCTTGTTCCAGAAATGGGATTTAATAGTGCTTCTTTTCAGACATTTATTTTTTAGTGAAATATGTGACATGAGTCCTTCAGACCTATACATAAAAAATATCATAGGGACAGGTAGCTTTTCTGTTTATCACTCTTCGGTGATAGGTGGATGTTTAGTGTAACTTCTGAATCTTATAAATACTGACATTTATAAGTCTTGATTCATTCACAATTAAATACCTTTGAAAGGTGATTTAATAGTCTTGTGAATGATACTCTTGGCTATTATGCATTCACACTTCTTTATAAAGTATATTACAAATTGCAAATACTAGTTCCTGCTTGGGTCAAACATGAGTGTTAGTTTAACTCTGTGTAAATATACAGTTTGGAAGGAGGATGCTGTCTGGCTTTTGAGCTAGGCAGAGCTACCTATTCTTTTCTGACCACTTGGGGTCACTGCTGCATTGTAAATATATTTCATAATTCCTGAAGCAAGAGTATTCAAGTTTATAATTAGGAGGAAGATAGTACAATCTACACGTTTTGTTTAGTTGAAAATAAGAAAGTTATTTTTGAGTAAATTTACAGCAGGAGGAGATTGCTCCTCAAAATGGCATATTATGAGATTTATATTCATATTTAAATATAAATACAAAAAACTGGAATTCTTACTACCCTACACCTATGTTGTTTAAAAGTTATAGGTCAACAACTAAAATTTCTTTTAATTGAATATCTTTGCCAAAAAGGATGAGTCCTAAAAGATGCCAGAGAACAATTAGAAGTGAAATCAAAGTTTGTGCTGTATTGAACATTTTGCTCTCGTTGAGCCAATTACTGCTTTTAAGAACTCTGAATCCTCCATTAATGATTTTCAGAGTCTAGGCAACAGAAGACAGCCCATGGAAAATTAGATAACAGCACATGTTTAACATGACCAAACAGCTGAAATGGACGTGCATGCTTGTGCACACATGTAAGCTACAAGCATAGCATTACATGCACGCACATACAACTTGTGCCTAAGGTTTAGAAATGACTTCCTGCTCACAGTTTTGTGTAATCTCAGATTCACACTATTGAGAAACTAGAAAATAAGCCTTCTGCTGCTTCATACACAACACCAAGCACATGGGTCAGAGAGAGGTTTTCCCTGCTTGTAGGAGAACAAGGGGCAGGTTGGGAAGTTGCCCCCAAAGCTCAGCTTGTCAAGGTTCCCAGCCCAGCAGTGGTTGACTGTTTCTGTAGCTTAGGGAAAGGACCTTATAAGTCCTCTAGATCTCAGCTTTCACAGATGTGAGAAGTCAGGGCTCCAGCCTCTCCTTCTGCGGGAGCTACTTCAACTCCAAGTCAATTGCTGCACAGCACCCATTTTAGACTATGCACACAGCACGCTCCCCTCCCACAGCTGTATGCAGCATCCTCCCTTTGTGTATGAAGCCCAGGGGAGATAAAGGGCTTCCACTTGCCAACTGACTTCTTTTATGTGTTAACCTTGATGTAGGTTTCTCTTGTCTCTAGTTTCTTGTGGCATGGCTACAAGCTGTTGCTGACACAAAGCTGTTATTCCACAAACCCATACTGGGAGAGGAGTGAAACCTAAGAAATAAGTGTTGAGAAGTCTGTGGCAGACGTGTGGATGATGCTCTAATGTCTGACTTAATCGCAAAAGGACAAGGACAGGAAACAGTTTGGACATCAGCGCCCTGATGAAAGAGTGGAGCCCTTGAGTGGAACAAAAGAAAGACAGTGTATGTATGTAGAGATACTCCAGAAAACGGGCCTGGAACGTTGCTACTTGCTCCATCCTGTTTCTAACTTTAAAAAAGATTCAGTGTTTTAAATTACATTGATTGCTTTAAGCATATTTCCAGATTCACAATATTGTGTCTTTTGTGTGACAAATGGGACATACAGTTGGGCAAAGATGACTAGGTTCCCCACACTGCCCGTCTCCTCAAAATCTACCAACAGAATTTGGGAACTTCAACTTTTGTGTGGCTTCAGTGATTCTCTCATAGAAATTTTATTCTATTATTGTAACAGCTCCTCAGAGGGGTGTTTAAAAAGATGCAATTAAAACAAGAAAATGCAAAACGAATTTTCTGAGCCATGTTTTTGCTTTGTGTTCAGGTCATGGCAGCTCTAACAAGCCACCTATTCTCAACAGGCGCATTAAAAACACAATTGATAGCAAAAAGCAGAAAAATGAGATTTATTCCTTTGGAGAAATGAACAAAGAGGTCCAATGAGGTTTGAGTGTAAACAGAAGGAGAGGTACATAGCTAAGTTACCCTGGTCAATGTGTGGTCTATCATCACCAGTGTCCTCATAGGAGATGCCTTCTATGGGGTAGTCTGAGAATTGTCAGAATGTATAAAATCTCTGTCTAGGTGTGCCCTTTGGCTGGCACAAAGCCAGTTCTTTCTCTCAGAATGGGAGTCCTAGGTAAATTCCCTCAGAAAGTCTCTACTGCAGGACAGTGAAACTGAGCCCTCTGTGTCCAAGTCCAGTACAGTGTTGATTGTGGTTGTATCACATATGCATCGGTCAGTTTTTTCACCAAGCGTGTGTGTGTGTGTGTGTGTGTGTGTGTGTGTGTGTGTGTGTGTGGCGGGGTGTTAGTTTCAGTGCTGCTGTGGCTCTCCTGCTTGTTTTCTGCTTCAAATGAGTCTCTGGGTAATAAAAAGAAAACAACAGCCAAACCCCTCTATAAGCTCCATGTCTTCTATCCTGACCCCACCGGATGCTATCTAGCAGTATGTACAGACAGCAGCCTGGCGGGCTCCAGGAAACATTATAGTCCTGCTGGGCCCTAACAAAGTCTGTAGCCCTTGGACTTGAACCTTTGTGGCACTGAGATCTGGGTTTCGTAGTGAGATTGCCTCCCAACAAAAATCGATGCACCGCAGCTGTGAATATCAGATTTTGCGTGAGCTTCTAAGGACAAAAGAAACCATTGTTGCCCAGGCTGTTAGAAGGCTGCAGTCAGCCAGTAGACGTGCCCACTACCGTCACAGCTCCTTTAGGTCACAGCGATAAGGTCTATTTGCTGAACTATCAGTGACTAACATTCCACTCTTAAAAGGATGGGGCTCACAATGGTACAGCTGTCACCTGGGTGGCGAGGGGATGTTAAACATTCAGTTACTACAGAAAGGGAGAGGAGGATGCTGGCGACTTGTAATCATTTGTGCTTAAAAATGCCCCTTGTCACCCCAGCCGGAGGACGGTGGTTATAAGATGCTTCTTCAGTATGGAAGACTTTTCTTCCTGCATCGAATAACAAAGAAATAATGTTAGCCGGAAAACAGTTCTTGGAAATGAGATGTTTGAGCCGTTCTCTAAAGCCCCTCCTAAGGCTAATCAGGGAAGTATGTAACAGGGTATTGTATACTGGACTACAATTCCCTCAGGTCTCTGTGATCATTCCACAGCTCTAAGTACGGCTACTGTGATACTGACGTGTGACACTCAAGAGGTGGCCCGTTAGCCACTGCTTGCTTGCTCCTCTTCTCTCCCCAGTGTCTCTCCCCACCCCTCCTTTCCGCATCCTGGCATAGAATCCAGTGGCTTTCTTTTAGAGGAAAGTGTGGAGCTCAAAATTTACAGTTTACAGCTGGAATGGAAATCTGCCATGAGCTGCAAAGCAAATGCTATATCAAAGAAACAAAAACAAAAGAACAAAAGAACAGCACAACCACCACCACCACACCACCACCACCACCACCACCACCACACCATCACCACCACCACCACCACCACCACCACCACCATCACCACCACCACCACCACCATCACTACCACCAACAACACCGTCGACAACAAAACAAACGAACAAAAACCAGTGGCTGAGGGCTTTTAGCCTGTTCCTCACAGACAGCTTGGGGTACACTGTAACTTTCCAGAGAGGATCACCAGTCTCAGAACAACGTCCACGGAAGTATTTTAGACAATCAGACCACAGACAGTCCCTCTCCCTTTTAAATCCTACACTCATTTTTTTTCTTCTTAGCTTTTGTAGGTTAAAAGGTAGGATCTTATTTTTAAAAGGTCAATTTAATTCCTGAAAACCAATTCAAACATTTCCATTGTACTGAATTTGAGCGATAGAAGAAGGAAAACTGGTGCTCTGTGAACCGAGTCAAGGGAGAGATGGAGAAAGAGAAGGAATTCTATTACCCAACCAGAACTCAAACAGCACAAAACCACTTTCGATGCGGGATAGAAATCTTCAGGTACTCTGCGAGTTACCCTTCTCACTGCTGTAACAGAATACCCGACACCAACAATTTAAAGGAGGAAGGGTTTATTTTTGCCTTGCAGTTTGAGAGTGCAGCTGGTTGCCTGGTTTCCACAGTCATGAACCGGAGACAGGTGACTGCTGACACTCCACCCAGTTTCTCCTTTGTGGTCACATGGCTTCCACAGTCCAGAAGCAAAGATAGATGTCTGCTGGTGCTCATCTCACGGTCTCCTTTTTATTCAGTCTAAGATCTCAACCCATGAAATTATATCATCCACCACTGGGAGTGGGGGCAGATTTTCCCACCTCAATTGACCCAATCTAGAAATCCTCTCAAAGACATCCAGAGAAGTCTGTTTCCATGGTGATTCTTAATCTAATAAATTGGCACTGTAGATTAACCATCACAAGACTCTCCATCTCCTTTAGCTTTTGTGGTCATTTTCATAATATCTGCAACTATGCTGCCCTGCTGATGACACGAGGGGCACTGAGCTACACACGAGCTAGTTCCCCACGGTGAACAGAGATGAGGTTTGCTGGCTTCTGTTCTTCAGGTTCTTCCATGACCCTTGCCCTTTCAAATTTACTTGAGAAAAGCAAGGAGTGTCTCCTCTGGGTCTGTAGCGTAATTTTCCTTAGCCACCTACCTGTGTGTTAAAGCTGATCTGAGTAAGTTGTTGGTTGTGCAAACTGAGTCCATGTGAATCACAGTTTCAGATTACGTGTGTGTGTGTGTGTGTGTGTGTGTGTGTGTGTGTGTGTGTGTGTGGCTCCTGCATGGACATGTTTCCAACCAGAAACTTAGTACTACTACACATATATATTAAAACCCTATGCACATCTTGGAAAATATAATCGTTAATTTGGTGAAGTTCAGAATCTCAAATTTTAATATTCTTAAATATAAATTTAAGTTTTTATCAGTGAAGTCAGAAAATACTGTGCTATTCTGGTAAATCCTAGGCTAGGATGGTACCACAAAATAGAACCTCATATTTCAGAGTCAATTACAAGGCATGACCATGCAAGGAGAGTTCATTATTCAGTTGACTTGCATTATAGGCCTGCTATTTGGGTTGTTAGTGGAATAAACCTGTTATTTTCCTGAGTGATCTATACACTCTCTCTCTCTCTCTCTCTCTCTCTCTCTCTCTCTCTCTCTCTCTCTCTCTCTCTCTCTGCCTGGGCCACCTTCTCTTCCTTCCCCAAACATGGAATATCTGCAGAAACATGAAGGAGTGAGTTGATGATATCAACTGGGATAAAGTCAGGAGGGGAAGTGAAGGTTGTGGGAAGATCTCATCAAGTGGCTTGCGCACCCTGTCAAGTCGTGATGTTAGGCTGAGGAGCCGTGGAGATCACCCAGGAATTCTCTTGGATGCCACTGGCCATGTGTTGTTAATTATGTCTCTTGTTCCTCTGCTGTCTTTTGTATTATCTTGCAATAATTATTCCATACTGAAACATATTTCCCAGGCTACTTATGATCTGCCTTCAATTATCATTTTTTACTGCATTCTGAAATGGACAAAAACTAAAATTTAATTTGTTTTCTGGTGTGTTTGTTGTTATTTTGTTGTTTGAGATGGGCTTGGTGTGTAGCCAAAGCTAACTTTGAACTCTTGATCCTCCTGTCTTGGCTTCCCTTGCTTTGGCATTATAGTTACTATGCCAAACTATCAAAACATTTTTATTTCATGCATTGCTTTGCTTTTTACCTTTGAGGCCACACTCTTTTTATACTGCATGGTGTGTGTGTGTGTGTGTGTGTGTGTGTGTGTGTGTGTGAATCACCTGGAAAGAATCTTAATGAAGGATTGTCTGTAGGAATATCTATGGGAGATACTTTTAACTGAGTTAATAATGTGGAAAGATGCAGCCCATTGTGAGTAGTACAATTCCCTATGCAGGAGATACTGGACTCTATAAGCATAGAGAAATCAAGCTAAGCACAGCTAATAGATATGTCATCAACTGTCTCAAGCCCCTGCCGTTGTGATGTCCCTGCAGTGACAGATAGACTACCTGGAATTAAAAAGTAAAGTAAACCATTTTCCCCCTAAGATGCCTTTTGTCCAGGTGTTTCATCGTAGCAACAGTAGTGAGACTAGAATAGAAACTTTGTAGATTTTTTTAAACACTTTTTTTTTAAGACTCCATTGGTCTTTCTGCTTCTCACTTAAGAGCAGATGCCGAGGCCAGTGATGGGTCTTTTCAGAAGAGAACATTTCACAGGTTCGTTTTCAAGGGCTGTGCCCAGATCTTCAGCCTCAATATCCTAAGTGATGTCCCAGAAAGACAGACAGGATTTCTTCCTAATGTCTGGTTGGAATTAACCTCAGAATGAGAGGAGCCCGCCAGGAAACAATGTTCTATTGTTGCAATTAGTTATTCAGAACCAACCACAGTCCAGGCTCTGCTGCTAAAATAACTCAGATACCCAAACATGTCCAAATACTAACCTTGATGAAAACAGATAGACAAATAAATCTATAAATCAAACACACACACACACACACACACACACACACACACACACATCAGAGAGAGAGAGAGAGAAAGAAAGAGAGAGAGAGAGAGACAGAGAGAGAAAGAGAAAAAGTTCCAGCTGCAAATCCCAGGGCTAGAAGCAGCAAACTGCTTCCACTTAGCTCAGCAGACCCCATGCTCACAGAGCTCTTTGTTACAATAATAAGTGGAGACATGAAGGAGCTGTACTTTCGGAATCTACCCCAGGGTTATCAGGGAAGAAACAGCTCTTCTGTTAAAGCCACGAGGCGTGGAATCAGAAGCCATTAAGAGTGTCCTTGGCTCTGCTTATTCTTACCCAGTCATCCTAAAAATGCCCCTTCTACAGAGTCTGGCTTGGGTTTCCCTGGCTGGCTATTAGGAAGGCTTTGTGTCCACAGTTATTCTTGCAGAAACCCATCTTAGTGCTGTCTCCATTCCGGAGAAAGCTACTCTTGCAACAAAAATAGACAAGATAAAGAGATCTTTACCCATCTTTAGATGCTCTTTTATGTGTGTGGTGTGGGATGGAGGTGTGGTTGAGCACATGCATATATATTTGAATGTATTTTCAGACCAGAGAACAACTCCAGGACCATCCCTGAGGCTCCAACACTATTCATATTTTTGGTTTGTTTATTTGATGTGTGTGGTGTGTGTGTGTGTGTGTGTGTGACAGTATGTGTGTGTATGTGTGTGTATGTATGTGTGTGTATGTGTGTGTATGTATGTGTGTGTATGTGTGTGTTTTAGACGGGGTTTCTGGCTAGTTATTCTCATATTGCTGTGAAGAGATCATGGCCAAGACAACTTATGAAAGAAAGCATTTAATTGGTGATTTGCTTACAGTTTTGGAAAGTTAGAATCCATGATCATTATGTCAGAGACCATGGCAACAGACAGGCAGGCATGGTGCTGGACCAGTTAGCTGAGATCTTACATGTTAAGACACAACAAGACAGAGAGAAATAACTGGCAATGGACTTTTGAAACCTAAAATCCTTCTCCGAGAAACACCTCATTCAACAAGGCCACACCTCCTAATCCTTCCCAAACAGTTCTACCACCTGAGGACCAAGAGTTCAGATAATAAGCCCATGGGGACCATTCTTATTCAAACCTCTGTAGTCTCTTACCAGCTTAGAGCTTATCAAGAAGGCTGGCTGGCCAGTGAGCCCCAGAGACTTGCCTGTCTCAGCTTCCCCAGTTCTTTGCACTACCTATTTAAAAAGGTGTTCTAGGAATCAAACCTTGGTCTTCATGTTTGTAAAGACTGGACTTTACCAGCAGAGCCATTTCCCAGTCTCAGTTTTCAGATTGTCTTGACTCCATCTATATTTAGAGCCCCTGTATATGTTGTCATGTGAGCAGCCAACCAAAGTCAATGTCTCTTGCTAGTTAGAAGGACAACCCGATTCAACTATGTTCAGTTCCTTCAACCCTGTTCACCTATTGTTTGTGGTCATGACCATTATGATCTTCATAGTTCCCTCAGAACCTACGGTACTTGGGTAGTCTCACTCAAATTACTCTTTTAAGCCCAGGTGAGGAAAATGAGGAGCCACCTACTGGCCTGGCTTTTTGTAGCTGGTATTATGAGCCCTTATAGTCATGGAGAAGGCTTTAAACCAACACTGCCTTCCTTTAGATTCTAGAGTTAGGGAGAAAACTCAACTGCCTAAACACCATGACCCAAGGCCTGAGTTAAATTCCCAGATGTACATAAAAACAAACCAGAAGCTTACAGCCTAGTGCTGGGAGATGGAGATGAACATAATCCCTGAAGCACATTAGCCGGTCAGCCTAGCTGGATCAGGGCTCCCAGGTCTGAAAGAAACCAGAGGTGGATGGTTCCTAAGGAAAAATACCCACAGTTGACCTCTGTTCACACACACACAGACACACACACAGACACACAGGTATTCAACATACCTGCATACACACTTTCACCTGCAAATATATGAACACCTACACACATATATGCAAAGAACTATTCTCACAATAGTGCTAAAGTCTCAGAGTCCTCCAAAGAGATAGGGCTCTCTAGCCTGGGTGTTGGATACAGTCACAGAATTGGATCCCCTTACTGTACTCTGAATTGTAGTATACACATGCTGCCCAAGACTGATGCTGTACACATCTGGAAACAGTTGTTACCAACTTCAGAAAGTCATTACTAGAAACGAACTTCAGGATGGCTCTAAAGATTGAAGTGAAACCACTTGGTTCTCGGGAAATACCAAAGGGTTCAGCATCACATGGTTTGGTGGTTGATAACCAGCTTTGTTTTTGAGGAAGCTAATCTCAGCATCCAGTGTCAATCAAGCTAAGACATGGAAACAAAGGTGGTAGCAAGTAGCAATGTGATTTTTCTCCCATTTTCTGTGAAAGTGGTTACCCAACAAAGGTGCTCTTTATGCCTTGGGCAAATTAATCACAGTAGTTTTTGGTTCCTTACAAGAAGAAGTCTCATTGTCTCCTGAAACAAACAAATGGCAATCCAGACAATAAATGTGAAATGTGAAATGACTTATAGCAATTCCCAAAAGCAACCACCATGTCCCAGAGAAGTGCTTCAGTGTCAGACACTGGGCAGAAAAACAACACAATCATCCTAAGGTCACTTGAAGTATGCTTAGTCAGGAGTTGTTCATGACAGGGCATCTCCATCACCCACTAAGTTTAAAGTCTCTTTTGAACATTACAATTTTTGGAGATTCATTTTGATAATTGAGTCTTTGATGGTAATTGTCTCTGTTGTTCTGAAAGTTACACTTGAAAAATCACCCCTTCCAAACTCTCCTCTGCCACAGGAGAGCTCAGTGTGGAGACTCTGGAAAGGTGCCAGTCTGCGAATCCTGGAAGACAAGAGTCTAAAGAAACACTGTGTCCTTCTCATCTGCTATCAAGGTAGTGAGGCAATGGCCTTCAAGAAACTAGCATTTTCCTTGGGAACAGTCAAAGTCTGAAGGCTGGAGCCATGAGAGGGAGAGCTTGTCTCTCTGGAATAGTGTTCACACAGATGTGACTAATATGTCAGCTCATCTCGCAGGCGAGTCTAGGGTAGAAACAGTGATGACAGTCAGAACCACACCTTGGTGGTTTAGCTGTGCACACCTCCTGCTTTCTTTAAGCCTAAGCCTCAAATCAGGACCCTAGGGATAAATTGGAAAGTCCATGAAGTTTATTCCCTTCCCAGTGTGTCCACTTTACATAAATTGGTTTTGCATATCACTGTTGTCTATTT
Source organism: Mastomys natalensis (assembly GCA_021653895.1). Taxonomy (NCBI): domain Eukaryota; kingdom Metazoa; phylum Chordata; class Mammalia; order Rodentia; family Muridae; genus Mastomys; species Mastomys natalensis. The sequence goes on along the minus strand of JAJTUV010001627.1, from coordinate 395,459 downwards.
ATTAAGCTGTTCAAGGGATGGCTGCCATATGTGGCTGTCAGGCCTGGCCCTGATGTAAGTAGCATCCTATCTCCTCTTGCATGAACTTTTCCCTTTACTGCTCTCATGTGTCACTCATACCAGACACCCTGGCCAACTGTTCTGGAGATCTGGTATCATATCTTCAAAGAGAGACCCAACCGTGAACAACATACAGAAGTTCAGTTGTTATCATGGACTCATTCAGTTTTGTTTTAGTTATTGAAGGAAAGAAAGAAATAGAGGGAAGAAGAGGGTTGAAGAATGGAAAAAGGAAGAGAGGAGAAGAGAGGGAGTTCTCTCATGCTGGATGAGAGACAAGGCAGAGTGCTCTGTGGTCCCTTGTTGATTTTGAGGAAGATGCTGACATTATTGTAAACAGATGAAAATAATGTTGACTTTAAGAACAGATCTGAGTCCAAATCTTTATCTAGTCCTTAATAGAACCCTGGGTTGTTCGTTTGTAAATGACATTGATAACGGTTCACAAGGAGGGTAATAGTAGCTATTAAATGAGATAATAATTTCAGCATATAAACAATGTGATTAGAATAAAAAGATACAGGGAATTAGAAAAAAACCTGGCCTCTGTTTCTAAAGAAATCACAGACTACTTGGGTAGACAAGTTACTTCTAAGTAACAACAGAATACACAGCATCCTCCAGGCGCCTTAATATCAACAGAGAATGTCCCTGTAAGTTTATATTGCTGGTTGGCGCTAACGTTAACAATAACACAGTGTAATTGGTTTTACTCTTTCTCTATATAACTGTTTCTGGAGGCTGGATTTATTTTACATCAAAATCCAAAGAACCATATATCAGCGGGATAGAAAGATACTACTGAAAATTAAGTGTGTGCTGTTGCATACAGCAGACATCTGTATTGCAAGGAATTTTGTAATAAGTGGAAGACATGCTTATTATTTTTGTCATCTATATGAAATCGATCTTTTTCCAAAATTCCAAGTCAAAGTAGAATTTTATATAAAACAGAGGTTGAAAACCATTCAGAGATTTTTTTTCCATCCCAGAGTTTCTTGTTTTGATTTTCAGAGATATTATCATTTTGATCCTTGTGGCTGCAGATTTGGAAGCTTTCGTTACTTCTGAATCCCTTTCACTGACCAGTGTTCAAAACTGAAAAAGAAAACAGGCTTTGAATAAACATAAAAAGGAACAAAGGCAGTATTAATACATTCTGAAAAACCAGAGAAGGATGGCCATAGCTGTATTATCTGCCTTCATATCAGCCATACTTGGCGTTTAATGCAGATACAGCTCATAAACTGAATATTGTTAATCATAAATATGACTGTTTTTTACTTTAAAAAAAAATGTGTGTTTGCATGGGGTTCATGCACATGCGTGTAGTACTCTCAGAGGCCAGAGAAGAGCATTTGATACCCAATAACTTGAGTTACAGGCAGTTGTGGGCTCCCTGATGTGGGTTTTGGAAATTGAACTTGGGTCCCCTGGAAGAGCAACAAGTGCTCTTTATCAGTGAACCATCTCTCCAGTTCCATATCTTTTATTTTTAAATTGTGTGAACTCACTTCACGTTCACACACTTATTACTCAATGTATACTCTCAATTGAGTTCTCTGTCAATTTGACATGGATGCATGTACTTTTGGATATCATCTTTAGCTCATACATGAACTAAGCAATAGCTATCCATGCTGGCCACCCCCGACAAGCCGTCTGTTTTCTCCTGCTAAGTTGCTGCCTGGACCTCGGATTTCCATCACCATTATCATTTCAGGAACGCCTTAGGTGCAGCTGGACCTGCTTTAGTTCATGTCCAGTGTCCTGCTTGCTTCTCCACAACAGAAGGTCATGTTTCAGCACATGGTGGAGGGTCCTTTTGTGGCCACAGGCATGAACTAGAACGCATAGAGCATTGGCGGAGTGAGCCAGACCCCAGACACAGAAAGCTGCACTGGACATGCTCAGTGCCGAAGCTTCTTCGCCCTCCACTGGTTCTACGTGGGGCGATTCACTGGACAGACGTACTCCACCCAAAGCTTCACATTCACAGTAACCTCATTAAACCTAAGGCCTGGGAGCCTCCAGGAGCTTTAGATAGATTTCGAAGCTATGAGTGATAACGAGGTAATGCTGCTATTCAAGTCTGGGCTCAAAGTGAAGCCATCTTAAGGAAGGAGAAGATAGCAAAAAACAAAGCCTGGGCCTCCAACAATCACAACAGCTGCTCTAATTCTGCTGGGTGGCCACAAACTCCATAAGTGTATATTTTCCTAGTGATGATGTTCCCTACATCAAACTGCTAGACAATAGGACCTACATAGCACTAAACACCCCAGAGAGGCAGCACACACCCAGGCTCTGCCAGAGCTATCTGCCATCCTGTTACCCTGTAAATCAACGAGAACACCAGGCAGACTATGTAATCCCTTCAGAAAAAGGATTGGTCTAAACACCTGCTTCTTCCTTCCTGATAGTTTTTGGTTTCCCTGTTAGACTGGAGCATGGGCAGTTAGAAAACACAGAAGTCTTAGGCAAGATCCCACTGACAGAGAGCATGCTGTGTGCAGACTCCAGTCCCTTCCTCTGTGCAAGTGAGTAATTGAAGCTGAAATCTTCAATGCCTGGTACAAGCTTCAAATTGAGGTCCAAATTTTGCTTTGGAAAGACTAATGTATGGCCAGCAAGATGCATGAGAAAGTAGAAGAACAGGCCAGGAAGCCCGACCACTACCGGGATCAACATGATGGCAAAAGGATGCTGTAGTAGCAATATGTATGAGCTCACTCTCTCCCTCCCCTCCCCCTCCCTGATCCCCTCCCTTCTCCCCTCCACTCTCTCTCATACACACACCATAAATAAATTAAATTTTTAAAAGTGCAATGTGCTCTAGGACTTTAATGACCCTGTGATCCTAATGTGTTCCAGCATCTACAGAAGGCTTCACCCTCCACAGGCTGTGTGAATTCCATAACTGCTCCTATTCTAGCTACCTCTTCACCAGGCCTCATGTACCCAATAACATCTGTGCTCTGGACCATTGTGAATCTCTTGGGAAGCCTGGATAGAGATCTCTTCTGAATGCATTTGTCAGGAGGTGGCCTGATGCAGATGGATAATTTATACCTTTGTCTCTTTGGGGGGGCGGGGATAAAGGGTGAAATTGTTTCTGACATCATACACTGAATAATATAGAGAAGAAAAAAAATCCATAGAAAGTGTATACCTCACTCCTGAGGTATAGCCACTTCTTCCTGAAGAGGTATCTGGTTTGAGGTTGTTGTCTTTGAGGTCATCACCTACTTTAGCTTTCAACCAAGGACAGCCATTTCCCGGTACCCTCCTGTCACGTCAGGGGTCATTGCAATAAGTTACACAAAGTGCACTGACAGCCTTTCTGTGTCCTAGGCCTTTAAGGGTGACACTCAGGTTGTCCACCAGCTCTAGGTGTGGCATCAATTTGGAGTTTCACTGACCTCAATTTGAAGCTTGTACCAGGCACTGAAGATGTCAGCTTCAATTACTCACTTGCACAGGGGAAGGGACCACTGGAGTCTGTGTACAGCATGCTCTCTGTCAGTGGGATCTTGCCTAAGACTTCCGTGTTTTCTAACTGCCCATGCTCCAGTCTAACAGGGAAACCATGTGATGATTGGTTTTAATATCGGTGTCAGTTCAGATCCTGAAATAACCAGGCACCTTTAATCCCAGGAGCCAGCAACAGAGCAGTCAGCCACCAGTGCCTTTGTAGTCAACAGACATAAAAACAGTACTATCATCTCTTTCGTCTCCATTTATACAAATCATTGCAGCTTTCAATTACAGAATTATTTGCCTATGTCCCCTACTTAGGACACTAGGGGTGTCTTGAAATCAGAGCTCAGGCAGGTCAGAAGGACTCACAGGAGCAGATGCACACTTAGTGTGACATGAAGTTAAATCTCTCTGTTCTGGAACTACCAAGCATTTCAGGAGAGAGCAGCGACCCCACATGGGTGCTTCTGAACACTCTTCCACGGGGAGACTGCTCCATGTACCCTGGAGCTGGCCAGCAGCAGAACTCACATCGTTCACGCTGGAGGACCGCATGCACTGTCAGTATCAACCTTGACTTACAACACCACAAGAGCCAAGGTTCTCCAAATCCTTACAAATTCTTTAGCAGAGTCTCCAGAACAGACTTTTCTAAGATAGTTTCAAAAAGACATTTGAAAGACAAATGCTTTTTCCTCACAGATATTTCAATAACTGCCAGTTCAGAAGTAGCAGATGATTCTCATTTTATTTATTGTTCATTTAATTTTGAGACAAGGTCGCAGCATAGGGATTGCAGACATGAGTCATCACATCTGGCTGGCAAACGATTTTTTAGTCGTTTTTACACAGACCCTAAAAGCAGGATTTGCTTACAATATTAAGTATGTGAGTACATTAATCAAAACCATTAAAACTTTAAGACTGACATTCACTTATTGAGATACCAAGAGTTGGGGCTGGAGAGATGTTTCAGGGTCAAGAGCACATGCTGCTTTTACAGAACTAAGATCTGGTTCAAGAACTCAAGTCAATCAGCTCACAAATGTCTGAGGCTTCAGTTTCTGGGATCATGTGCCCTCTTGTGACCACTGTCAGCACTACACACACACACACACACACACACACACATACACACAGATGGACAGGTACATAGAAACATAATTTTAAAATAAACAAAATCTTTCTTTTATTTCTGTTTCTTTTTAGGGTTTGTGGATTGTGTATGTGTGTGTGTGTGTGTGTGTGTTGTGTGTGTGTTTACTTGTTATTTTTAATATAAAGGCTCATATATCTGAGTGGCCTCAATCTTCTTTGTGTAACTGTGGTTGGTCTGAACTCAAGACCCTCCTGCCTCTACCTCACAAGTGCTTGGATTTCAGGTGTGAAACACCTTGCCTGGCTTAAACATAATTCTATGTAAGGACATTGAACTCATCCTGTACTCCTGTTGTTCATCTTTGGACTTGATAATGTCATTTAATTATTCCCAGTCTTAGGTAGTGTCTTTGTAAAAGGTTAAATGATAGAAGGCCCAGGGAGATAGCTCAGGAGTTAAAAGCACTTGCTATTTTTCCAAGAGCACAGAGTTCTGTTCCCAGCACCTACTCCAGGTAGCTTACAATCTATTGTAACTCCAACTCCAAAGGATCTGACACTTTCTTCTGGCCTTTGTGGTCAGCTGTGCACAGTGTGGCACACACACAAATACCAACACAACACACCACACAACAATCACATACACACACACCCAATACACATACACACACACCAATACACACACACACACCAATACACAATACACATACACCACACACCAATACACACAACATACACACCCAATACACACATACACCACAACCAAACACACACACACACCAATACACATACACACACACACAATACACATACAACACACACCAACACACACACACACACTAATACACATACACACACACACATACAATACACATACATACACACACACCAAACACATACAACACACACACACCAATACACACACAACACCAATACACACATACTCACATGCACACAGATATACACAGAGTCAGACACACACACACACAAAAACCTAAATCTTAAAAAATGATAAATGATAGCCATGTCATAGGTTAAGAAAATTTCACAAAATGAAATGTTTTGCATGAAACTGAAGTACAGTACAACTAATTAGTGTTTCATCATTAAAGCAATTTTTTAGATTTCCAGCTGAATAAATTCTTGAACAAGAATTTTATTATAGTAACAAAGATATGAAAGGGAATGTTCCTTATTCTTTTACTGTGGGCCTTAGCCCCACATCATTCATTGAATTATATGCTCATTTAAATTTTTCAGGATACTCTTTACTGTTGACCCATTTTACAGATAACAGAAACAAACTTTAGAGGTATCAGATGAGTACACAAAATTCCTTTCTGATCTTTCAGCCTCTGGAACTCCTGGATTACCCACTGAGCTGCCCTCAAATTTTAAAATATAGAAGTCTTTTCTTTAATTATCATGTTTTAAATATGTGATCCCTAAATAGATTGGTGAAACTAACTAAAGCAATAATTCCTGCAAATGCACATGGATATACCAGCCACCCCCAGCAGTGAGCAGGCTGTGCAGATGTGTGTGATTCTACACCAGCATTCCAGTAAAAGACACAGCAGAGAAACAAACAAGTCATTTGATATTTCAGTCTCAAGTTGTGGTGTATTTCCCAGATGCATCAATACCACTGCCCTGGCTAGTTTTATGTCAGATTGATACAAGCTAGAGTTATCTGAAAAGAGGGAACTTCAGTTGAAAAAAACGTCTCCGTAAGATCTAGCTATAGGGCATTTTTTTTTAATCAGTGAGTAATAGGAGGCCCAGCCCATTGTGAGTGGTGCCATCCCTGGGCTAGTGGTCCTATATTCTGTAAGAAATCAGGCTGAGCACGGGCTTGTGAGGAGTAACCCTCCATTACCTCTGCATCAGCTCCTACCTCTACGTCTCTGCCCTGTTCAAGTTCTTGTCCTGGCTTTCTTTAGTGATAGACTGCAATGGGGAAGTGAGCCTGGAACATAAACATGTTGAGAGCAGTATGGCCAATGAAGGCCTGGCTTGTGAAGTTTCAGAGGGAAGCAAGGGCTCTATAGGCCGTTTGTGGGAAGAATTTTGTAGTGTCCGGTCAGCTGGAGCTGAAGCGAAACCTTTGTTTTACTGGGACAATTGATACCAGTTAGCTGGAGCTGAAAAATTAGCAGTAATTCAGAAAAAAAACAGCATCTTTAAAATGAAATCTTCTGAGAAGTATCTTCTGAGAGTCAGCACAGGGAAGCTGTGTTCTACAGGTAGTCAAGGTTGCACCTCACACTGGCAGCTGAACTTGATTGTGTAAGAGTCATCCAAGTGGTACAGATTTGAAGGCATGAAGGGGCCATGATAATTAGCTGAGGCTTGGCACTGTAAGAGGCCAGGAGCGAGCGGCCATTGGTGAATGTGCAGCCTCGGTGGCAGTTGAAGGCCCAGGATTGAAGAGGTCATGCACAGAAGTTGAGGATTGGAACCATAAAGAGAGCCTATGAGAGGATGTTGATGAAAGTACAGCCCAGCATTTTGGAAATACCAGAACCATAGGATGAGCATGAAAAACAGCAGCCCCAGTGGAGTGGAGTCAACCAGAGCCTAGATGCTACAGAGGGCAGAGTAACTCAAGCCCCTTGGAGGAGCCTAGAAAACTTTGCATAAATCTGAGACATTAAACATTGAGTTATTTAAAATCTTGGGGCTTGGTTTTCTTTGACTTAGTTTTGACTTTGTCTTGGTTCTACTGTCTTGAAGTAAGGATGTATCTAACTTATTTTTGATTTTACAGGGACCCACAGTTGAAATAATAAAAATGTAAAGATATTTAGGATTTTTCAGAAAAAGTTTTAGTGTTTGAATTAAAAAGTCTGTAGACTTTCAAAGTTTGCAAATGCTTTATATTGTGATGTTGCTGTTAATGTGTCATGTTGGGAATGAAGAAGAAAGGAAAAGTAAGACCTAAGAGTGGTGTGTTTGTATGTTTGTGTGTCAAGTTGAAAAGGGGTCAATTGTCCTGGCTAGTTATATGTCAACTTGACGGAAGCTAGAGATACCTGAAAAAAGGAAATCTCAATTGAAAAAAAAAATGTCGTCATAAGATTCAGCTGTAAGGCATTTTCTTAATTAGTGATCAATAGGGCCAAGTCCATTGTGGATGGAGCCATTCCTGGGTTGGTGGTTCTAGGCTGAGTAAGAGAAGAGGGTGAGCAAGGCTGGAGGAGCAAACCAGTAAGCAGCACCCCTCAGAGGCCTCTATATTAGCTCCTGCCTCCGGTTCCTCCCCTGTTTGAGTCCCTGACCTGATTTCCTTTGATGATGAACAGTGATATGGAAGTGTAGGTCAAATAAATGTTCTTCCCCTTGTTGCTTTTGGTCATGGTGTTACTTCACAGCAATAGAAACCCTAACTAAGACAACCACAAAGGACATCTTTGCATTGCAAAACCATCTTAAATCCCCAAGAAGTAAGCAAAAATGTGCAAAATGTAACTGGTCTCTCTGAGTGACCCCATCAAGGGGCCTCTCCCAGAGACAGAGAATAAACTGCCCAGAGGAATGATGGGTGGGGCACTTTCTAGAATTTACAAGTTCTTGGGGCTGGAGAGATGGCTCAGTAGGTAAAAGCACTTACTGCTCTTTTAAGGGAGACAGATTCCATTCCCAGCACCCACGGAACAGCTCACAACTGTGTAATTCCGGGATCGACGTCCTCACACAAACAACATCCAGGCAAAACATCAATGCAAATAAAATAAAATGAATAAACTATTTTTTGGGGGAAAGCATTTATAAGTTCTATGCCTTCAAGAAATACAGTTATATCTCACCAATTATAAAGTAATTATCAACACCCTACAAAAGAGAGCGGATATATAAATCCTTCTGTATCTTCTCTTTAACGAAGTGTTAATAAATCCTCCATGCGAAGCATGGATACCTGGACCTGCCATAAAACCTTCTGTGGATTGTTGCAGACCAAGTTACTCAGTAATGCACTACCCCTCAAAACTGTGCTTCCAAATGTCCGAGGCTCTGACTGGAATAAGAGATAAATTTAGATTGTCAAATGAACCGAATTCTCCATTAATTTAAAAATATAACACTGGGCTGGCTTCCGGTATGTGTTTGCCCTAAGTCTTGTGCTTCCAGCTCTCCTGCATGGCCCACCTACCGCTGAAGCTGTCACTTTCTGTATGTTTCTTGGAGAAAAAATTCTCTCATTGACCTAAGAACTAAGCCAGTGTCTAGAAGGTTTTAGCAATCCCCTGTCATTGACACACACAGAACTGGGTTTATAGGCAAGTTTGGTTATTCCTGGTTTTTTTATATGGGTTCTAGGATCCAAACTTGGGTCATCATGTTGAGTAGCACACACTCTCACTTGCTGAGCCTCTATCCATCCTCAACCAGTATTAAATACCATCATATTTATGTGTTTGCTTCTGTATGGGGAATGACAAAGGACAAATGACAGTGCAGTTACCAAAGAGTCAGGAAATTCTGTCAGCTCAGGAGAGAAGTCAACTCAGAAGTGTTTCGTTCTTCACTTGCTAAACTATGCACACCACAGTGTGGAATCGATCTTTGAACTTATGAGTAAAGAGCTATTTTCTTCAAAAACTTTGCTGAAAATGATACAGAAATCAAACTCTATGTCCTTTCTATTTGTTGCCTTTTGAGAGAAGAAAGAAGTATCCTGTGTAAGCTAGGTATGTGTGACACAGGTTTGGTAGTTTATATAATATTTAACAACTTTCAATTTATTAAAATCTTATAGAGTTCTTAAACCATTCATCAGATTCAATAAAATATAAGGTTTTTTTTTTGTGTTTTTTGTTGTCATTGTTTTGTTTGGTTTTTGGTTTTAGGAGGGGTTGTTTGTTTTTGGTTTGTTTTTTGTGTTTTGATTCTTGTCATTAGAAGAACACACATATTCTGTTTAGCAGCCCATCCTACGTGGGAAACTTGGTAGTCTGATGGAGAGTTCAAGCTAAGTTAGAAGAGTCTTGAGTCTCTATAGCCCAGTGACTTTGCTCTGTGACTTTTAACATTTTAGTGTCTTGTCTTTTCTTTCTTTCTTTTTAATCTATGGGATTCTTGAATTCCATGTCTCTTAAAAGTTTTATAAAGAAAAATGTGAAGTAATAAGAAAAATACAGTAAATCCTCACAAATTATTAAAAGGTACAAGATCAGACCAGCCACATGCACCATGGAAACTGTAACCCTGGAGAAACTATGATAAATCTTGCCTCCCTGATGCTATAACACTGTTTCTCTGTGTGTTGCTTCCATGCTCTATAGGGAGCTGAAATCTGACTGTCCTGACTTTTCCTACTAAATCAGATAGAGCACCAATATCCGACTGAATTCATAACTCCACTAACAGCCAGCTTGGCAAACCAGCAGGTTTATTGAAGTATTATCCTCAAGAGCTCTCTGCACAAATTGCCCTCAGCTCCATGGGACAGAAAGTCAATTCTCTATGGCAGATATTGCTGCTTTTATAAGTTTGAGGAAGAAACTAGTGAATCTTGTTAATTTAATGAACTTCCTGAGACTTGTTAGTTGCTACCTCCTGAATCTCATGAGCCTCCTGCCTTCTTCCTGTGGAACAGAGTTTAAATTCATAGAAATATGTGGCATAACAATGGGCAGCTGCATATTTTGATAGAAGAAATAGAATCCAATGGTATTATATTTCTGTCCATTTAGGCATCACCAAATGCTTTCCTAGCATCTTGTATGTGCATGAGTAACAGCTGATCTTCATTAGATCTAAAAGTAAGTTGGGAAATGTTTGTTCTTAAAAGTTTTAAAATGTATTAATTTTATTCATATGAGTGTGCTGCCTGCCTGTGTGTCTGTGTAACTCACTGTAGGCATTCATTTTTTTGCAACCTACTTTTAATAAGGGTTCAGCCTCTCCTCTAGCCCACCACCCAGCAATAGTGGAAAAGAAAAGTTAATAGGATGTGGGGGAATTGGACCAGTTCAGTAATAGTTCTTTGGGGGTGAGCTTGATTTTCTTTAGCAGCAGTTCGGTCCTATAGCAAACACCAAATACAACTCAGCAGCTGCAGTCCAGTCCAGCAGGCAGACACCAGGCAGAAACCAGCAGCTACATTCCAGTCCTTTCAGCAAGCAGACACTAGGCTGTAGTTCAATCCTGAAGAAATCACAAGGTTTACCAACAGCCTGAGGTGAGGGCATGGAAGCGGCAAGCTGACACAGGAACCTCACAAGCAGTTCTTGGGCAGGCTTCTCTCAATGGCATCATTACCACAAATTGAGCTCAACAACACTATGTAAGGTGAACCAATACATGTGTGTCTACAGCAAAGAATAGCGAGGTGGAGCAAACTAAACCAAAGCTTAGTGCTCATCTCCCACTGTCTATGGGGTCATATCCATACTCCTTCATCAAGCATCCTTTCATGTGTCTGCTATATCAAAACATCCTTTCACCTGTGTCTACTTCAGGAAAACAGTCTTTCACATATTTGCTTCAGCAAGACATCCTTTTACCTGTGTGCCCCAGCAAAACATCTGACATAACTACCTTTCCAAAGAAACTAGAAGTTTCTACTTCTCCTTGTGCCTGCAGTATGTTCACCATGGTGAAGTCAAATGGAAATGTACACAGGCTGGACACACTAGTAAAACCCACTTCATTTGAGCCTCCAGAGCTCCGTACTAAGCATCAGAGTGACAGTGGACTCCTGCACCTTCCCACACATGCCTCTTGGTGGACAGAAGTCAGATGATCCTGTGGGTGGGCAGAGACCACGTTCTGACTGTTGTTTAAGTTCCCTTTAACTTCAGGACCTTCTAACACACTTGCTATTGTAAAGTTTCAGCCATACACTGAGTTTGATTCTTAGTATGCTGATTCCCCTGTAGGGAACTGACAACAGTAGCACTTCCATGGCATACCCCCACTTGGCTGTAGAAGCCAAAAGCATGGCCCCTGAATCCTTACCCCTCCCGTAGGTGATTTTGACTCAGAATCTATGTTGAGTTTCTGCACAAGGTTGCAAAACAAGGTGGGTTTGGGAGGAAAAAAATCTTTTGACATCATCAGAAACCATGTAATATTTACTAGATGTGTCTGAAGTTCAAACAGCCTCCCAAAGTCAACGTCTAGAACAAGGATGAGACAATGAGATCATAGCTCCTTTTCCCTGCATCTCTGTATGCTTAAAGACCATGCTGAATGGACAAATCAGTTTTTAGTTACTTTCCCATGCTGTGCCTTTCCCTCTACCAACCCTGAGGGTATCAAATGGCAAAAGGAATGAAGAGAGAAGAAACTAAACTCGCTTTGGGGTGTGGAGGGAAGTTCTAGATTTCTCTCTGAAAGAGCTGAGTAAAAGCTGTGGAGAGACAGATATAAATGGACACACAGTGGGCATGGAAAGGTGTGCCGAATTCTTAGCACTTTTGTGCCTTAATTAAGAAATGCTCTCTGTGGAAGAATACAGCTCAATTTCTTTCCATAGCCAGGCAATAGTTTTTGAGGACTCATAGCTAAGAATCAAATCATCGCCATTTATAAGAACATTACTTGATGTGCATCTTCTGAAGATACATGGCATTCTTAAGGATAACTATTTAAATGGCAAGTCTCACCATCATTTCAGTCAGTCAGAATTCCCTGTCATCTTTCACAGCTAGCCCACCAGCATACAGGGAATGCATTTAATTCCATCCCTCTGCTCTCTGACTTCAACAATGGGAAGCTGGACCTCCTACGTGGAAAACAAAAATGTTTTGTAACAAAAGCAACAGCACAAAGCCAAATAAATAACAAAGACTTAGTTATAGGAGAACAATCATCATAGTTTGTAAATATTATCTAATGGTAATTTAACAGAGGATTTGTCCACAGAATTAATTGCTGTAAAGAGCAAAGCTGCTTTCAAATGGAATTGTTGGAAACCAGAAGAAGATTCCCAGAAGGGAAGATTGCCTAAGGAGCTTCACAGTGAAGTCTCAGTGCTGCCCAGGAGAGAAGAGTTTGTGGACTGGAAACCTATTGTGTTTTAATCTGACTTGTTTCATGTCTTGCCTCTAACTTTAGGAAAGGCTGCAAGAAAGCAGCTGGCTATTAATCAACTGTGTTTGCAGGTTCTCCTCCTCCTTGGTGCTGCAGAGACTGATGGATTCCTGCCTCCCTCCATCCTCCATAGGTCCTGACGACTGCTTGTGTTACTGGAGGTTTTAAAACTCAAGTCTGAGCTCTGACATCCCCAAAAGCTAGACATGGCCACCAGTTCCTAACACCCAATGTAAAGATACAAGAACCAGGGAAAGTAGAAGAGGGGCATTCGATGTGGCCACATCCAGAAGAGGAATCCAGTGACCCCCAAACCTGTCATCAGGGGTACCAGCATAAGACTTAGGTTTAAATAGAAGGCAGGAACTGTGCACAGCTGAGCAGTCCTTGTCAGTGTGGTCCTGTCCATTATGATTGCTTGGGCCTCAGTCTGTCTTGTGAGGTGGTCTAACAAGTTGTAGGGACTGTGTAAAATCTCTTCCTGGAAGATAAGCTTTCCTTTTGACTGGTGTGGATCTTCAGTCTTTCCCTCCTCTTAGCCATTGATTCCTGGGAACATTCCAGTTCTCTGGGGACTTTTGTTTCAATGGTTTGAGAGCCTAGGGGTGGGGGCAGGGTTCAAGTTTTCTCATTGAATTCCTTTCAGCTACAGTAGAATTTACAAAGTCCAACCTGAAGCTATTTTAGTAGTAACCAAGTAACTGTAGGAGGGGTACTTGGAAATCTAAGCAAGGATGGAGAAAGGAAGGGAGGGGGGAGGTAAGGGAAGGGAAAGAATTATTACCTTTACCTCTTTAACTTCTGGTATATTCAATTTTTTTAAAAAAAAATTAGAAGGGACTTGAGTGATGACTCAGTGGTTAGGAACACTGGCTTCTCTTCATGAGGACCAAGTTTGGTTCCCAGCACCCATGGTGCCCCACAAACATCCGTAATGCCAGTCCTGGGGAGTCCAATGGCCTCCTCTGCCTTTTCTGGTATTACACACCTATAGTACACAACAGACATGCAGGCAAACACTCATACACATGAGATGAAAATAAATACACACTTCTAGAGAGTACTAAGGAAAAAGCACAGAAGTGAATATATGGAAATCATCCTTGAGACACAAAGGAAAACCATTTGTTTATTTCACCACACCTTGTCAGCATATAAGTTTACAAGTAGAGAACGAAGGCAAGAGTGATTAAGATGAACACACTTCCACTGAGTCCTCATTTATTCTCAGAATGTATCATCTTCAGAGAAAGAGGCAAAAGATTGTCTCCTGATACCATTGCTCCAGAATAATGCTCTGAGCAAAGAAATGCAGCTGATTTGTGAAACGTGTCATGTCACTCCTCCTGGGTCTCCAGAAGACACAGGCTTTCTTGAGTTATCACCAAGAGGAAGATCCTGCACAGGCACACCACCAGCTGTCGGGTTGTGTCACCATGCTGGGCCTCTGAGGTGAATGTGCTGGGATCTTTCAATTCATTACATTTTCAGTGAAAAGAAAGTGACACAGTAAAGCTCTCGGCTCTCGCCATTTGTACAAGTAATATGAACAGGCAGGTGTGTGTGTGTGTGTGTGTGTGGAGAGGAGAGAGAGAGAGAGAGAGAGAGAGAGAGAGAGAGAGAGAGAGAGAGAAGGAGGGAGGAAAAGAGGGAGGGAGGGGAGGGAGGGAGGGAGGGAGGAAGGGAGAAGGGAGAAAGGGAGGGAGGGAGGGAGATAGAGAGCATACAGACACATACAAGTATATGATAAGTCTTCTGACAACCTGTGTGACTGTCATATTCTGTTCTTGTCTTGTTATCGAGAGAGAGAGAGAGAGAGAGAGAGAGAGAGAGAGAGAGAGAGAGAGAGAGAAAGGAGTATGGATTTCTGCAGAGGCCAGAAGAGTCCTGGGAACCTTTGGAGCTACCTTGACTGGTGGTATGGTGACTGGAGGTGTGAGATTCCTGACACAGGTGCTGGGAACCAAACTCAGGTCCTTTGGGACAGAAAGAGGGCAAGCCATCTCTTCAGACACTTAAATATTATATCTATAAACTTTATATAATTCTCTTCTGCATTCTTCTATTGCCTTGGTTAGCAAAGAATATATATACATATATATCCTAATTAGAAGTTAATTAATAAAATTAATTTAATTTTAATCAAATTAAAGGTTAATTATTAGCTTAATATGAACTGCAAGTGAGCTTTAAACTAATTACTAGCATTAATTCAGCATCATTTGAAGGTAATAATCATCTTTTATTATCTAAACATCTAAATAGGACACACCATGTCCTCTCATAGGAAAAGTCTGAAAACCACACAATATGTTAAACTAAAGTTAACCTTGTCCCCAGCTCTTTTAAGAAATTAGTGCATAATACAAAATATTGAATAGTGATACAGTATTAGTGAAAATGTAATAATTGAAGGAATGCCAAAAAGAATGTATTGAAACTCAAGGATTCATACTTGGAGAGTGCTCTGAACCACTAGAAAGTCTCCTCAGAAACTGGGCCCCACATACCAAAGGTTCCAGGAGCTCCCACTAGTGTCTGAGGCTCAGGATCAGGCTTTTAACACAAGAGCCTTTGCAGTGTTCAAGTTAGAAACTGGGCTGTTGCCAACTAGACAGTAATCTACCAGCTTTGCTGTTGTTTAGGTCAATCACCATGCATCACTGCAGGAATTATCTTCAGATGATTATGCTTCTGCTAAAAATCTCATTTTTCTGCTGGATGAAAGAAAACCTGCTAATGCATTCTGCTTTCTCAGGTCTCTTTGCTCAAAGTGGGGAGGAGGGGGTACCGTTTTCTGTCTCTACTCAGAAACTGGAATTCTCCAAACTACACATGCTAAATACTAATTTTACACAGAATTTATAACCATGACTGAGAAAAAGTAATATTTGATATGTTGATTAGAAATGTCACAGGTCTTTCTTTTTCTTTTCTTTTTTTTGTTTTTTTTTTTTTTGTTTTGTTTTGTTTTGTTTTTGTTTTTGTTTTTGTTTTTTCGAGACAGTATTTCTCTTGTGTAGCCGGGCTGTCCTGGAACTCACTCTATAGACCAGGCTGGCCACGAACTCAGAAATCTGCCTGCCTCCCAAGTGCTGGGATTAAAGGCATGCGCCACCACCGCCTGGCGTCACAGGTCATTCTTAAGCTTTTATTTGCAAGGCATTTTAAAAAAACCAACTGTACTGGGGGTGGAAGAGATAAGCGATGTAGATGAGAAAGAAAGAAACCACCAAAGTCCAGTGTGCACTGAAGCTACTGGTACTCCGCACTGGATGTGCCCTTGACTGGAGTGAGGCTGAGATGCTGCAAAAGCATTCCTGTGGTAATTGGCAGGGATGCCAGTGATGCCTGGACTCTTGGGGTACAGTTGTGCTCACATCTGCCTGCACGCACATTTGTGAGCAGCTGTGCCTCAGGCAGCTGTGCCTCCAAGCAAGCGGCAGCAGTTGAGGAAATCTGATATGTACGTCTCTTCCCTGTGTACCTGAACAGCTTCTTTCTCCCCCACTCTGAGGTTTTTATTCTTTCCTTTCTCTTTATTTCTCTGTAATGGCTTCTTTCTGCAATTGAATTCCTCCATAAAACAGAGCTTCTTTCTCTTTGCACTGAAGTTCAGGGAGTCTTCTGCACGGCTGTGCTCACTCCTACCATACTCGTGTCTCACAATCTCTTTTTCATATTTTCTGTGGTTCCTGTGTGGCCAGCACACACACACAGTGTAGAAGAGTCACCACATTGCTATTCTGAGACCCTCCCTGGAGAGTGTGTCATGGAAAAGAGCTCCCAAAGGGGTGTCTGCCAGGAGCAGTGCCCAGGGATGCTGAGCTGCTTTGCAGATGGTCAGGCTGGCACTGGCTGACATGAGAACAGAGAGTATGGCCAGCCGCTCCAGCCTCACCATGATCCTGGCTTTCTCCAAATGTTTCCACTGTATGGTTGGGTTTCCTAGCTACTTGATATGGGGAAAAATCCTTGGGCAAGTGTGACTTACCTCAGTCCTGGGGAACTTCAGGTGACTTCTAGTTTGGCAGTTGTGCTTTCCTAAGGAAGTAAGACTTTGCATTCAGGAAAATTTGCCTAGATGTCTAATTACCATTGCCCATAAACTGGGCTCCTTGGAGAAAGTACTTCCTTCAGAACCCAAAGTTTCCTCGCTATGAGACAGAAACAGAGGGTGTTGGGGATGTCTAGAAACTTGATGTGGACTGTCTGTGTTGTGTGCTAAAGTTAAAGATGGTTATGACCCCAAGAATTATGCTGTCCCTCCACTGTGACATATTAAGAGGATAGAACCAGCTGCATTCAGAGGTCAGAGCCTTTGGTGATTGGAGCAGATAATGCCATCAGTGCACCACCATAGAGAGGTCCTGGAGGCTAAGTAGGAAGCCAGTCAACAAATGTGGTCCCTTATGGTTCTATTTCCTCAACCTGAAGACAAAATGAAGCTTTTTTGTTTGTTTTTGGTTTTGGTTTTTGGTCTGTTTATTTTGTTTTGTTTTAAGCAAAACCTATGAAACTGTGTAACTGTCCAAAGCAGCAGAGGCAAGGTGAATTCTGCAGCTTCCAGGCTTTGTCTCAGTGTGTAAATTGTGCCATTTTGGTTCTCTCACAGAACTTGGATGTGAACAGATGAAGAAAAAAGAACACTTGAGCATCCCTAGAAATTTCCTTAAGGAAACCAGTTTTTAAATTTATAGTGTGTGTGTGTGTGTGTGTGTGTGTGTGTGTGTGTAGTATGCATGCCACTGTATCATGCAGAGGCCAGAGGGCAGCAAGACTCTGTTCTCTTTTTCTTCTGTGTGGGTCGCAGGTTCCCTGGGTGCCCCTGCCCTCTGAGGTAACACTGATCCTTCTTATGAACTGTGTAGTAGGAATCTTGGTTTCTTTAAAAAAAAAAACATAGAAATATTATGTGAATATGTTTTTGTTTTAATCCCAAGTATGGGATACAGGGCTGCTTCAGATTGTCTACAGCAGCAGACTATGATTTGCCTCATGTCAGGGGCATGATTTCACAAGCTGCACATAGTTTCTGCAAGATATGGAGTTCTGGAAGCTCTTGAGAGGGTATATAAATGCAAGAGTCCAGAGAGGGCCGTGGTTGCTCCTCCTGCTGCTGGTGGTTCATTGCTGGTTACTGGTTGCTAGTTGGTTATTGGTTGGAGATATCCTGACATGAAGATCAAACTTCCCCCAAGAAACTCAATGCCCCTAATCAGCAGGAAGTAGTCTAACTTGAGACCAATGCCTGCTTCCTCTCTACTCTTTTTCCTCTCCTACCTAGGGTTTGGGGGGTTGGAAGGAGTGAGGGTGAAGAAGGGTGTAGAAATAAAACCCATAAAGGCCAGGTATAGCACTGTCATGTTGAAAAGGGCTGTGTTGTGCCACCCCTCTCCCATAAGGTTAACTTTCTACTAAACTCACACAATGGATCCACTTTTAAACAAAAAACTCTAGGTTTCCAGAATCAAGATAACCTGGGGGGAAGCTCGTTTCCACAATACTTACCTTTCCCTGCTCCCAGAACTTCAGATACTCACCAGGCATCAGTTCTTACCGAAGGCAGGGTTTTGTCCAGGTCCGACAGGTCCCATGTACTTAAGCCAGCCTCATGTGTGAGTTACTGCTTCTGGGAGTCAAGGGTTAAGGGTCAGTTCCACTCGCCCTTTTTAGGCAGAGCCTCAGTTTTTACACTTATTTCCCTGGAGTTCACAGCAACAGAACACAGAGGGAAGGATCAAGGTGTCACCAGGAAGGAATTCAAATGTTCTCTTTGCTCCTATCTGGAAAGATTGTGAAGCACTCAAGAGAAACTAACAAGTGTACGCGCTTCAAGATGAAATTCTGGTTTATTTGTAAATAAAATAGGCTTGGCCTATTTGAAAATTGGTGATGGGTTAGCAGCTTTCCCATGAGAAGGCAGAAGCAGCCGATCAAGGAGGTGTTTGATCCAAGTCAGGAACAGTTCTTTTCTTTTTCCTGTGAGTCTGTCATTTTGCTCGAAACACATATCAATCAGTCATGAACAGACTTCCCCTGAGAGTCTGTGCCTGGGCCTCCAGCTCTGACAGCCTATGCAGTGACTTCTCCAGTCATGCAAGTTCAAGGAGCAGAGAGAGAAAAGAATTACTGCTTCCTGAATCGTGTGGTGCTCAGCTGTCTAGTGTTTAGACAATTTAGAAACTATACCAGTAAGCCACTGGGGAAGGGAGATTGACAGCGTGTAACCTTCTAACCTCACTGGTACCCACAGCACCAGCCTTTGCAGTGAGGTCCTGTGCACGAGGACACACCTGCCAGAAATGTCAGTGGGTGTAGAAGGCACAGGGAGATCTTCACAGAGGGAAAAATGGGAGGGCAAAGACTCACAGGACAATCTTCTGCTGAATAAATCATGTGGCATTAAAGAAAATGTGGGTACATTGGCTTCTTGTTCATGACATAAAAGGGAGCTTTGGCTTCACTTCACAGAGACAGGTTTGTGTAAGCAAGGTTTGTGTAGAGTGCCATGGAAAACAATCACCAGTTAAAAAATTTCACTGGAAACAGTAAGAGGCACTTTATACCAAACACATTCACTTAAGAATTTAGAGAACAGACAGCAACATAGTTCTAAAATCCATGGAAAATATCGAGAAAAACGAACAGAGGAAAAGGTGAGCCGAGATCTACACTAGGATGAGGAAGGGCAGGTAGGCATGAGTTCTCGTGTCAGAATGAAAAATCAAGATGCATACACAGATCTTTTCTGATGAGTTGAAACCTGAATCGACTGAGAGCCCCTTGCCATATCTTCTGGGAGCCATCAGTTGACCTGAGATTATCATGGAACATGGCAGGGCTTAGATGAGGGGATACCAGCTACAATAATACCTCAGCTGGTTTCTGGGTTTTCCAATGTCTTATGTAAATGCTAAGACCTCCTAACAAACAGATGAAAAACAAAATTCCATAAGTCTTGGATGAAGGCTCAGTTCCAGAGAAGTGTACACAGGTGATGGGATACTATAGACCTGAGTTGAATGTGGAAGCCATTGCTGGAGTTAGGAAAGGCATGAGAATATTCCAGAAAAAAACAAACAAACTAGGCATCCAAATGAGTAAGAGACATTATAAACACTATTAATTCATTTAGTTATTTCTTATTGAAACATCTAAGCTGAAATTAGATGATTTACTCGATAAATACAGATGGTATTTTAAAGCATAAATATTCAGGTATGTCTTACTTCAACTTGACATGGTCTAGGATCATCTGAGAGGAGAAGCCTCTGTTGAGGAATTGTCGAGATCTGATTGGTCTGGGGGCATGTTTACAGGGATTGTCTTGATTATTGATGTAGGCGGCCCAGTCCACTCTGGGCAACCCCATTCCTATGCTGATGGTCCTGAGCTAAGCATGAGCCTGTAACTGAGTTAACTAGCAAGCCAATAAGAAGCATTTCTCTATGGTTTCTGCCCTTGGCTTCAACTTGAATGCCATAAATACAAGTAATCTTGACTTATCAATACATTTTACTGAAGTTATTTGAGGGGAGTAAAATTTAGAATATACTACAATCCAATCATCCCTCAGTCTTTGGAATACATAGTAAGATCCTCTAAAGTAGCAGGCTGAACAAAGTTTGTCAGAAAGACATCGATAGGTACAAGGGGAGGCTGAAAAGAACTAGCTAGGAGCATGAATCAAGAAAAGGCTCGTGAGCATAGCACAGAACAGCCATTATGAAGCAGAGAGTAAGAAGCAGGGGAGAGCTATAGCAGAAAACAAACCAAGTGTGTCATCCTGCCATGGGAGTGAACAACAGTCCATGCATGACGCCATTAGGAAATGGAGACAGAGCCGGGCAGTGGTGGCGCACGCCTTTAATCCCAGCACTTGGGAGGCAGAGGCAGGCGGATTTCTGAGTTCGAGGCCAGCCTGGTCTACAGAGTGAGTTCCAGGACAACCAGGGCTACACAGAGAAACCCTGTCTGGAAAAACCAAAAAAAAAAAAAGAAAAAGGAAATGGAGACAGTGTGAATATATTTATCATGAACTTGAGGTATGGAAGAAAGATAAGCAATCATGCCACAATAAAAATCAAACCTTCCAACCTGGCAACGAATTCCCAAGCCCAACACAAATATACACAACACACACACTAAGGCTGACACTTCACAAAAGTTCATGTCACAAAATAAGACTTTTAAAATACTTGCCAAAGAGAAGTAGAGTCACCAGGACAAATTTTATTTAATAGTTTTCTTCTGATTTTAGTTACACTAAATTTGAAAGATAACTTTTTTAATATAACGCCTTGCTATGGTTGAGGAAAAGCCTAACTGGGCTTTACACTACACTGAGTGATGGAGATTGAGGGTATAACAAAACTCAATTAAGGCTGATTTTTCAATAGAGAGTGTCTTCCTTTGGCACTGGTTGGTTAATGAGTATGGAAGACCTTTTAGATCCTGCCACAGCTTCCTAGGAATCCATACACTAAATCCTGGATTCTTTCTTATAGATGAAGAGACGCGGGGCTGAGAGTGGTTAAGAAGTTCCGTTCCCAACATCCGCCCACACTGAGTGACACACAGCCACCTGAAAGGCCAGGTGATCTGATATGCTCTTTTGGCCTGTATGGGAATCTGAATGTACACACCATGCACACACACACACACACACATCATCATCATCATCATCATCATCATCATCATCACCATCACCACCACCATCATCATCATCAATAATAAATATTTTAAACGTACACACAAAATATTAGCTTTGAGTGAAACTTCAAGTTTAAAAAGTTAAAAGCAAGCAAAGAAAACAAAAACCTGTCTATTGGTCTACAGCAACCCAGAATGATTCTGAGAGCAGTGGGAGGTTTGGTTGATGTGCATGTGTGTACTCTTTTCCCACTTTGTTTTTGACAGTTACTGTTGTTAATAGACAAACTACATTTTTTAAAAATGGTTCAATATTCAAGCTAGATGATAGAATAAGTACAAAAGTGACTATTGTTAAAGCAATCTGTTGTACTTTTGGAAAGTTGTTAAGAACATAGCTCTTAAACGTTAGTAGTGCTGTAAAAACACCCTGATATATACAATAATTAAACGGAATAAAATGTACATACTCATGAACATACATTCATATATATAAAGCCAGCATTTTTCTCCTGGTTGTGAACCTTCCTTCCCAAGGCAGGGATTGAGAGCATCTTACTAATTCTTATCATTTCTTGGACAGAGCCTGATGGAGTTTATTCAGATGACACAGGTTTATTTAATGAATGGTTCACTGCAGAGGTAGCTTAAGCATGGTTTATATCATCATGTTAAGTCATATTTAAACACTCACTTTTGTTATAACATTTCTGTGATTCATACAATACTTTTAGAATTCATTTTAAAAAATTTAAAAATTGTAACGTGTATGTGTGTATGCATAAATGTGTGTTTACCTGTGTATTTCTGTCTGTCTCTGTATCTGTCTCTCTGTCTCTGTGTGTGTGTAGTGTATGTGTGTGGTGTGTGTCTGTGTGTGTGTGTCTGTGTGTGTGTGTGTGTGTGTGTGTGTGTGTGTGTGTGTATGGTGTCTTATGCATGAACGATGTGTGGAGATCAGAGATCAACTTTTGAATAGGTTCTTGCATTCTACCCTGTTGAGGCAGAGTGGCTTTTGTTTGTGAAGCTGAGCAGCAAGCCCCAGTCTACCTGGCCACCAATTCTCCTATCTTCCCTTTCGCTCTCACTGTAGGAAAGCCAGAATTAACAGCTGTGATCCACTGCATCTCCCATTTTTTATTTTTAAAACGTGGATGTTAGTGGTAAAATTCAGGTCATCTGGCTTGGTTTTAGAATTTTTTGATTTTCATCAGTATGTTCTTGGAAGGCCTGAATACTTTAGCAACAAATGATTCTACACAACTTGCATATTACATATGTGAACACATGTGACACATATGTATATTTATTATTGTTGCTGTATTGAATGTTCATAGACTTGTGCAGATTGCTATATGATAGTATATAATAATTGCTTCGCAACATGAAACTTAGTGCATTTACTGCAACAGGGTAGGATTCCACTTGGGGTGTTTGCTAGTAGACATGAGATTACATAATGGCAATAATATATTTTGCAACCCTAGGAATTGCATTACCATCTGAAAAACCACTATAACACTTAAGTAGGCTTTTTACACAGAAGGAGTTATGACCATTTTGGAGTTCAGTTCTGTTAAGCTTGAGACATAACATATGCCATAGAAAATTTGCCCGGGCGGTTGTGGCGCACTAATCCACACTGGACAGAGGAGCGATTTCGAGCGAGGCAGTTCTCCAAGTGAGTTTCAGGACAGCCAAGCTATACAGGAACCTGTTCACAAAAAAAAAAAAAAAAAAAAGAACTAAATTTGCTGTGTTTGTCCAGGCGTTCTCTCCCAAGTGGAAAAACACCATGGAATTAAACAAAATAGTGCAAAATTAACAAGTTACAATAAACTTGATGTGAATTTTGTGATCTCAACTTTTGCTTTCTATAAGTTTAGCAAGAAATTGGGGCCAGGCAGAAGCTGAGAGAAGCAGTCTTAGACAGAGTTACATTCTGCTGACGTTTTGTCATTGCTGAAGGGCTTCATCAGCTTGATTTGGTAACATAGTTTTGTGCTTTGTTATGCTTAGGGGATTTTACTTGATACTTTTTTTTTTTATTATTTTGAGACAAAGTCTTCCTTATCCCATGTTTGCCTCTAGAGTCCTATGTAGCAAAGGCTGGCCTTGAACTTCTGATCTTCTTACCTCCATGTTACAGGTGGTTGAGATGATAGATGATAGCTTTGGTTACCATGACTAGCAATTTACCTTTTATGGAAAAACTATGGTTGTGTGCCATCATTTTGTTTAATATCAAATTATCTTGCATGGTGGCACTATGAGAAGCAGGCTTTTGAAAATGGATGGGGAATAAACTCTAGTGAGAAAACTGCTCAAACGGCTGGAAGCATTGTAGCCTGGAGGCTTCAACATCCCACAGAAGCAAAGGAGACTTTGCTGTTTTTTTCTAGTCAGCTCAGCATCAGCAGAACTCGGAATTTCTGTGCTGCTGCCTGAATTATTCACAATTAATAGGATTCACCTGAGTGGTCAGAAGTGAGCTGTGCTCCTTCTCATTGACGATTAATGCTGTTTCCATTTAGAAGCATGAGATCAGGCGTGCTCTTGAGGTCACATGTGATGTGTGCAATGAATAGCAAATAACGTGCGTCCGCTTTATGTTAAATGCATGAGGTTTCTGTGATGAAAATTATAATGGAAATGGCATCTTCCCTCGGCTTAAAGCTCAGCTCGTAAATATCATATATGTAATTAATGCTAATCACTATTTTAGTTTCTCTGAATGTCATCTCGCTAAAAAGAAAAGAGCTGCCCTTCACATATGAGGCGAAAAAAGATAACAATGCTTCGTGTGGTGCACAGTGATGAAATCAAGAAGTTAAAATCAGGATTTGAATTTTTTTCCAAAAATGTGTGATTTGCAAAGTTTCTAAAACTGACAAACACACTTTACTGTTGCCTCATCTATTATGACCTGGTCTAAACTGACTCAATATCTGCTGGTGTGAATTATTCACTCAGAGAAAAATCAATGCAGCTATCGGGTCCATAAAATACACCTGACCAGATGTCTTCAACTGGAAATAACGATGACTTACCAAATAAAGCTACCTTGCAGAACTACTCCTACAGCTAGGAAAGAAATAGATTTGGTGTTTATTTATTTGGATAGGATTTAAGCTATCTTTACAAAAACTAAGTGTTTATGTTTATTCTTCGCCAAAATGGTTTCCGTGCATACAATGTTGATTCTACATATGCCGCTGAGTTATTACTAGATTTGTGTCTACTCTGAGTAAACATCCATAAGGAGACACATCAGATTACATTCTGAAGAAGTGCCCTGCCCTTCCCTCAAAGTTATGATTTCAAAAGGATTTGAAGCTAATGCCAATTACTTGCCATACCGAGTCTGCCTCTCTGTCAGGGGTGCCACCAGCACTCAGCCACTCTGGAGGCAGAACGAAGTCTGAATCGGGGTCCACAGTCTTGTTCTCCTTCATCAGACTGGAAGGGGAAACAGTGGGACCGTTGTGGTTCCCAGGTACCTGGGCGCCGCTGGAGTCAGGAAGGCGGCGTATTTCTGCTGGTCTATCTGTCCATCCTGGAGGAGCAGAATCTGTCTGAAGGAGAGTGAGGGCCAAGTATACCAGAGAAGCTGGAGGAGAGAAGGCCTTCCTTGGAAGTTTTAGACACAGCTCTTTAAGATGAAGATCTTTCCCATGGCAATCCTTAAATGAAAACCCAATCCTTTTTTGTTCATACTGGTTTATTTGATGGTGGATGTGAATGAATGTGGTGGTTCAGAATGTGGATTCTGAACCAGGATTAAATACCTTTTGTGGGAAGGAATACTCAGGAAGGGAAGCTCGTTGGCTAAAGGCTCAGAGTTATCTAGATACCTCATTAGCTTGGAAAAGAACATCAGGTGTTCTGCTGTGTGACCCCACTGGCCACGGTCCTCAGTGGGGGTGTCACGGTTACTGTTCCAGAGCAGGTAGAGGCAGGTAGGGAATGGCTCCACTCATGCCTTCCTCGATTTTGAGATTCCCAGGGTTCGAGTACATTCAACCGTACCATTTCTTATGCCTGTCTGGTAACAAGGTCCCACATGCCTTACAATTACTACTTGCTTTATAAGACACATATGTTTAAGTCATAAATGCAGAGGCAGTTGAAAGATTTTACCAAAGAGCTTTGTTAAAATTAATAACAAAAGAAATAGTTTGGTTGAAAGAAATTAAGAGAATATATAAACAAAGTAACATTTGGGATTGTATCACGGTGTGCCACAGTATAGCACATCTCTTGGAATGATGCATACATGGTAGGAGATGACCACTTCCACCTCCCTCTAATCCTACCTCAGCAGTAAGCTCAGTTCTCATGTTCCCCACATGGGCACACAGTCTGGATTTACTTTAGCAAGTGAGATACCCACTGCCATCTCCAGAACAGAGGGCAGACCAAGCCACGCTGCAAAGACCTGCCTCTGGTATCTGGAGGCAAGTCCTGTTCTTGATCACCCTGGGTCCATCTGGGGCCATCTTATTCCTGGACAGAGGTTTCAGCCTTATCCATAATCCAGTCTGATATATATACATATATATTGCAATATATATATATATATATATATTATATATATATATATATATATTGCAATAACTACTCATGAAGTTAAGGCACGTAATAGGTGAAAGGACAGTGGTACCCTGTAAATATTTCTTAGAGTGGGCTTTGTGGGAGCCAGTCTGAGCCAGTGGAGACCAGTTTCCTTTTGGGGTGTTCTCAGGGCTTGCCTTTCCTCCTGTCTGGTTGCTTTGCCTATCATATACCCAGCTGCAAACCCTCTCATCGACCTTCCTTGGGGCCCCCAGGATCTGTATGTATCCTAACACTCATGTAACTCATGTAACTTGTTTTCATTATGCTAGTGTTCCTGACAGAACATTGCACATGTGTGTGCTTATAAATTGTGAGCACAGCATATATTTTCATAAATACTCATGCACACATAAAATCCACAGCGTACCTTGGCTTCTGTTTCAATTCTCATTCTTCACCATTCTCTGAAATCTTTCCTTGAATTTTATTTTAAGCTTTTCTACTTCCATGGCGTGCAAGTTACATTATATACAATAGCCAAATATTCTCATCTCTGTTCGTTCTGTTTGATTCCACTTATAGTTCTTCTTCATTTAGTTATAATCAATTCCTTCTGTCAATTCAAACTTCACTATAGGTGCATAT
Organism: Mastomys natalensis; assembly: GCA_021653895.1. Classification (NCBI taxonomy): domain Eukaryota; kingdom Metazoa; phylum Chordata; class Mammalia; order Rodentia; family Muridae; genus Mastomys; species Mastomys natalensis. Next base: position 368,924 of record JAJTUV010001627.1, on the reverse strand, counting down.
ATATGCGTGTGTGTGTGTGTGTGTGTGTGTGCGTGTGTGTGTGTGTGTGTGTGTGTGTGTGTTTATTCTAACTCATAGTTCAAGAGGAGAGCGTTCATGGTGGTAGGGAAGACATGGTGACAGGACAGGAGCCGCAGGCAGAAGTCACATAACATACATATATACACACACACTTATATACACACATACATATATAACCACATAATCCTTTTCCAGGAGGAGAGGGTCACTTGGGTCACTCTCTAACCCCACATAGGAACCTTAAAAACAATTAAGGGTTCTTCAAATAATGAGATAGTACACTACAGATATCTTTTATTTTCATTTTATGTTTATGAATATTGCATCTGCATTATGTCTGTGCATCACAAGTGTATTCTCTGCCCCTTGCCCATAGCAGGGAGAAGAGCATAAAAGGTTGGATACTTTTCTTATTTCTGAGATCAGAAACCTGACAACAAGGGAATTAGATCCCCAGGAGCTGGAGTTACAACCAGTTGTGAGCCACTATGTGGGTTCTGGCAACTGAACCTGGGTCCATTAGAAGAACAGTCAGTATTCTTAACTACTGAACCATCTTTCTAGCCCTTACAAACCTATCTATCTATCTATCTATCTATCTATCTATCTATCTATCTATCTACTATCTTCTTCAAATAGCTGTGAACTCTCTAAGGTCATGGACTTTTTGTTGTTATTGCTGTTGTATTTGAAAGTCTCAGAACATTGCTTAGCAAACATAGTAACATCTGATTGATGTTTTAAGGGCATAGATATTTCAACTTAAGTGATAAGTAACCCGAAGAAAGGTTTCTATGAATTGTGAGGGAAAGACAAAATCAGGAGAGTTGAGTCCATAAACAGACTGGGTGCTTTGTAACAGACACTATCCCAGAGCAGTTGACTCTCAGCTGGTGATGAGCATAAATGTTGGCTATTTTCTTGTTGCTAAAACTAGATACCCAACAAGAAGCAGCCTACAGGAGGAAGAGTTTATTTTGACTCATAGTTCAAGAGGAGGGCAGTCCATGGTGGTAGGAAAGATATGGTGACAGGAACAGCAGGCAGAAGTCACATCACATCTGCAATCAGGAATCAGGAGAAACAGATGCTGGAGCACAGCTGGCTTTCTCTTCCTTATTCAGTGTAGGACACCAGCCTATAGGACAGTTCCACCCACATGTATGATGGATCTTCCACCCTAATTAAAGTAATCTTGAAACTTCCTCTTAGACTATAGACTATAGATGTTGACTCTAGAACTGGTCAAGTCAGCCGTCAGTACTGCCTCTTAGAGTTCATGTGATGAGGTTAGTACCTCATCACAATGCCTCATTATAATGCGTGTGCACAGGATTGGTCCCTCAGCTTCCTATACAGCGAGAACGAACACCATTTCAATAATGTTTAACCCCAAAGGGGGCATCCTGACCATCAAGAGCCAGCTGGTGACTATACAGCTGTGGTTTTCTTTGCCACTTATATTTCTCTCTCTCTCTTCTCTCTCTCCTCTCTCTCTCTCTCTCTCTCTCTCTGGGTGTGTGTGTGTTAAAAATGTTTTGTTTGGAGTTGTGGAGTAGAGAAATGCGTCCCCGGGTAAAGAGGGTGCCAAGCCTGATAACCCAAGTTCTAGCCTCAGAAGCTACACTGTGGGATGAGAGACCCAATACTGTGTCCTCTGACCTCCACCTGCCATGACGCAAACATACAACATGCACAAAATAAATACATTATTTTAAACTGAAGAGTTATCATGAATGTGGGGTGGTTCTACAATAGTTTACCAGGCTGTGTAAATAGGAACAGGGCTTGATCTGGCTTCTCAGAATCTCATATCTCTCTCTCTCACACGCCCATCCTCTAGTAAGCAATGCCGCACTGCCAGCGTTAAGTAGTTCAGTGAAGTGCTGTGGTGTCTACAGCATAGCACAAATCTGAAGCTCTTCCATCATTCTGACAAGATCAATATTAATTTTTGTTTAGGATATTCTAAGTATTTACAACACAGTTGGGTTGATGCTGACCAGAGAAGGAAAACTACTTCTAAGCTGTATGCCTCCTTTAAACACCACCGGCCATCTCTAGACCTTGTAAGGATGCTAAATTTAAACTCACTAACTTATGCCAGAAAAGATTCTATGTAATTTTAAAACTTTAATATTATATTCCAAGTGCAAGAAACAACGATCCTCTCAGAAAACAAACAAGCCATAAAAGCCAGTGTTGAGTAGACCTTACAGAGAACTCTCTACCACTCCAGTCACGCACTGTAGACTATGGAAAGAGAAATTAAAATTGCCCCACAGAATGTGTTAGGCATTAGAGAAACAAATTGCTTAAATAATCTAGACTGTTCAAGGATTTATAACTTGTACTATCCTCCCTGAAGGACATGCACATGGTGACTGGACTTACAGCAGCTGGGGAGGGGGTGGCTCTGGAGCTTGCTTTTTTTGTTCTAGTTCCCTTGTGCAGTTTATTCTGTGTGCCGATGATTCCTCACAGGGTTGGGGAGAATACTCTGAAACCCTTGAAGACATAGATCATTCTTCACATGCACAATCCCTGTGCCTCTGTCTTAACCAGCTAGTGCGGATGTGTTGGTAATAATGTTTCACTTGCTTTAGGCTGACTCTTTAGTTCCAAGATGCACGGTAAGTGCCATGGAACACACCCAGAACAGCATCTCATTCTAGAAGTGCTGACTACCAGGCTGCATCACATTTAAAATGTCAGGGCACACTGCACATTGCAAGTGACTCTTCCCCAATACAAACTAACAAAACATCAAACACAACACAAAAGAGACAAGCCAAGTGCGAAAAGCATGCGTCAGAGGACAAGTAGTTACTGCTACAATTTAAGCTGATTATCAAAGAGAATCATCACTGAACATGGAGTGTCACTGAGGTGATGTCATTTCCACAGCCTGTATCAGCTTGTGTGTTCTTTCAGAGTCATGATGCTGACCAGAGAAGGGAAACTGGTCCATAAGTCGTGTGCTTCTCTTGAAGATTGGCAGCAATCTCCACACACAATTTCCTTTCTTCTGTGAGAGAAAACAGGAAATTTGATCACAGTCTGAAATGCTACAGTCAGGAAAAGGAAAACAAACATCGTAAGATCTCAGAAAAGTACATTCAATCTCTGCTTTTGGCCCACTAACACACATGAGAAGAATGGCCAAAAATAGTCCCCTTCTTGGAGATTAGCTTTTATTTTCCTGTGCTGTTTGCTGACTGGTGGGTTTGGCTATGGCAAAGAGAATAAGCTTTGTTTCTCATCTGCAGCTTGGCACTAAAGGATACTTCACATCCAATCAGTGGTAACTTCCGAGTAACTTTCTAAGATGCCCCACTTCTTAAAGGGACCTTCTGGATTGCATAAGAAGTTTGGATAAGCTTGGTTTCTCTGCTGCGGTTGTAACCATTGCAGCATGTTTTTCTTCAAAAGGCTTGTGAGGCATTTAAGATTAAATGCCTTCTAATTAGATATATTCTGGACGATAAGCAGACATCATTATCCTAACTGCATAGATTTATATGCAAGTAATACCACTGGCTATTTAATTAGCCAGAAAGTTCTCAATTTTCCACAGACTACTGAAAGGCTCTCTCCAGAAAACCTAGAAATCACTTTAAATTAGCTTGACATGCCAGGACTTGCCTGCCCTTTGTAGATACAGACCCTAGTTTATGTCCTCATTCTGGCACTTAAACTGCAAGACGCCGATTTACTTCCCTTTATATAAATAAGTGAAGGTCCGATGGCATCCACTGAAGACTGATGACCACGGTCAGTGGCAGTGGGTGCTGGTCACAACACACCATCTGCCATCGCCTGACACCAGCACTGCCTACAATATCACAGATATTTTCCAAATAAGAGGACTAGATAATTTTTAATATGATTTTAATCAAATTAGAATTATATCACTTTCCCCCTTCCTCGCTTCCCTCCATCCCTTCCCATGGCCCCCCACTCTCAGATGGTAGCCTCGTTTTCTTTGATTATTAATTTTATATGAATGTATGCGTACATGCACAAATACGTAACTACAACACATTGAGTCTGATTTGTTGTTTGTGTGTTTATAGCTTCAAAGATGACAGCCAGCCAGGAGGCTTATCCTCGGAGGAGCTAATTCTCCCTCTCCCAACAGGAGGGCCTGTATATTTAAAGAACCTCACCATTCATTCGTTCACTTAACACCAACTCACATGGCAGTCCACATAAGGTACTGGTTAGCTCTCTTGCTGTGACAAAAATACCTGAAAAAAGGCAACCTAAAGGAGGGAGGGCTTGATTTAACCACAGTGGAGGGACAGTTGTTCATAGGAGGGATGAGAGCTGCTATCACCCTGCATCTAGAATCAGGAAGTAGAGACCAGAGGCACCCCCAGGAGGGCCCGTGTCCTGGCCTCAAGCAAGCCTCTACCACCTAAGTTCGCACACAGCGTCATCAGTTGGGTACAAGAGGCATTTACATTCAAACCGCAGCACATCAGGTTTCTGTTTCTTATATTTTGCTCTTCTTATGCCCTCCCCCTGCACGGCCCAGTGCAACCCATGCAGACATTTTTTTCTTTTCAGTCTCCACCAAACACAGGGTCAGGGTTTGTACCGTCCTGAGCATTGTCTGCTGACGTCTGGAAGTCACAGACCTTGACCTGTCACTGTTCTGCAGAAGGACTTGAGGGACAGGACCCTCAAGGTCTCTTAGTCTAGGCTCTGAGAAGGAGACTTCCTCCATGACTTTTCCTTCTGCATAGGAGAGTGGGTGTTAAACAGGGGATAAATGTTCTGAGATATGAAAACAAGAAGACTAAAGTTTCATGCAACACTCAAGACAGGAAAATTCTAATTTCCAGTGGTGTGGACAATTTATAGTTCTCCAGCCCCAAGAAACATGATGCTCACAAGCACTGACCTCCATAAGAGAAGAGAGTTCTCCTGGAAGAGGGTCTTAGTTTCTCTGTTTTTCACGTGGCTGGAAAATCTACCTGCTCAAATTTGCCTAGGGTCTGCTGTGAAACATGAGCTGTTAGAACTGTGAGACCCAGTGCTTCTAATTCACTGCTGAAAAATTAGATTAGGACCCCAGTGTCCCCAGTGCAGTGAGAGTTTCCATGGGATCCTTAATTGCATCAGATCTAATCAGAAATCCCAGTTCTAAGATGCTTCGTGAACTCTGAATATTCCCAGAAACCTTGATTACTATACTGGACTTCCACACAGCTTACAGAAGGCTCTCCAATGCTGGAGTTCAAAGCTAAACCTTCAAGGCTTAGAGAAAAGTATAAGAAATTTAAATAGTAATAACAAATGTTAGAAATGCCTCTATTGTGAGCTTTGGTTATAGGCATTTCTGACAAAATAAGAAGTAAACTTTATTCTGTTTTCTCTGTTAAAGGTTATTTCTATAATATTGAGTCTCATGCAAATCAGTTACCAAAAACAATAATATATATATATATATATATATATATATATATATATATATATATATATATCAGATATATAACAGACTTTCTCAGGTAACAAGCATTGTGGTATTTTTATTTTTTATATTTTAATTATTTTCTGATTATTCAGTTTGTTTCTTATGACAGCACCACTGTTTAAAACATCAAATAAATCCTTCAATATTTCTACCTACTTTAAGTATTAACAATACATGCTATGTGACCTGACTTGGGTTGTTCAATCAGAAAACTATCATTCTCTAATATCAACATATTTATTTTGTTTTATATCTTCTTTGTTTTCAAATAAGTTATATCATATGACTTTAAAATTATCACACACACATGATTAATATCATTTATGTTCCATTCATATAATATTTATGCAACACTCTGTATCTATTGGCTTTTCAGCTAATACTGTTCTTTCCTGGGAGGGATTTACTTTCAATCTCACTTTTAATTATACATTCCATGACAGGTTTCAATGACATCAACCTTAATGATGGTTCTGTGTAAATATACTAAGAAAGAAATATTCTCTTTGCTCTGATGCTTTCTCAGTATGTTATACTCTCTCCAGAATGTCATTGTAAATTGGACTAGAAACAGACAGCATTAACCATGCCACAGCCTGAATGCTAGGCTCCCTTAAAACCTCCTCTGGCAAATTAATCTATCCATCACCATCATGTTCAAATCCAGATGCCTATCAATGCTCAAGATGTGGACAAGATAGAAACAGCTTCTCTGCTAGAATGTTACATGAATGATCTACAATGCAGATCCCCAGCTGCTCTTGTAATAGTGTCCTAATTAATGATCCAAGACCTGCTGTGCCACCCACTTGTTTTAAAAAGTGAATATTAAATTGTTATAGATCAGAATGATGGATTTCTCAGGAGATAATATAAGGATGCTAACAATACTTCTCATTGGAAACTTTTATATTGTTGAAAATTCATTATCACTAATGAACCATTTAATACTCTTAACTGTTGCTTATGCAGACCACAGCTATGATAAAACAGTTAAGATACGGTTTTAAATTCATGCTTTAAGCCTTTGTCTTGTTGACTTGTCACTCACTGCAGTGGTTGAACGTTCTTGTCCACAACCCACTTTAAAATTTTCTGGAACTATTGATCAACACATTGCATTTTGGACCCTATGTAGTTCTCTGCTGTGCCCTTCCCCCAGCCTTGAGCAGGCCTGAAAGACCTTGTTTACCAGAACAGACCAAGTGATAGGATTTAGGTGGAGTTACCCACCTTGGCTGCACAGAATTTAGAAGAAGAACTGCCCCTGGGCTTGCCTTGAGATATCTCCGCCGGTGACTGAGAACAGATTATCCCACCCATCTCCGGCTTAAACCAGAAAGCGTTTTGGTGGGGCCTTTCCCTTTAAATTGAGAGCTGAACATTAAAGCTTTGAGCCTTGATCAGAGAACTTTGTCTTGGCTTCATCTCTTCTCACCCTCCGTCCCCCTTTCATTCCTAGCCCCCATTTCAGGTGAACCCAGTTGATCCGTGACCACAGGCAGCTACACTCTGCAATCTGAAATTCTGCATTATAATTCTTAGATAATTCAAAGGCCTTATTCTAACAGATAAGCCTGCAAAGTCATTATGAAATTCACATGTGATCCATCTTTAAGAATTTTGTATTATAGGCAATGGTTCATGATTATACTGGTTCTTTTTTTTTTTCTTTTTTCTTATCCTTTTCTTCTTTCTTTTTTCCTCCTAATCATAAAAAAACTTAAATGCCCCCACTTCTATCTATAGATTGACATACTTTAAAATTCTCCAGGAATCAGGATCATGCTTTCTGAAACTTGTTTAAGTTTTATAGTTTTGAGGTTGGCACACTTTTAAATTTGATTTTCAATTGTTTTCTATGATGGCTGATTTTGATTAGGAAACATGCGAGAGATCACATACACAGGCACATTGTGTGCCTGTGATAGCATTAGGAGGAACAATCAGTACGTGAAGACTCTGGCTTATTCAATGAGTCCGGCCAGTGATAAATTTGTTATAAGATGACTTTATCAGGAGTGAGACCTCGTTAGAGGATACAGGTCATGGGTGGCTTGCCCTTGTGGCCATATCTCTCCCTGGATCCTTCCTGTAATCCCTGGTTCTCTGTTTCCTGTTGATCCTGATGTGCACCACACTTCACTCCACCTTATGTACCTCTGACGGACACATCTGAATAGTCAGAGTCCTAGAGAGGGGTTGGGGCTACATAAGGCAGAAAGCAATGTGGGTTGTGATGGTTCAGGGGAAGAGACCCAGAGGCTCTGCTGCCTTATGCACTAATGAAGGGCACAAAAGCCAGCAGAGAGCCACACAGAAGCTTGGGATGCTTTCTATCTGCACCTAGAATTTCAGCTTTGCAAATGCAGGAGATAACTCAGGCAATAACAAGTCCTGGAGTGCTTCCTGCCCAGCCCGACTTGAAACGCTCTTGGTAAGTTCTCCTTTCAGAAAGATGTGAGTGTGTTAATGTCTGGATTACACAGTGGCAGGTAGAAAGGCCATTAACCATGCCTATCAGTTTTCTGAGAGGTTTAGGGTAAGACTCTCATGGCCAGAGGGCAGGACAGCATTAGTGTGAGACCAGGGTGATTATTTTGCATATATACGTAGGAATCAAGTGATGCTCACTCTCTCCCTTTTATTCAGTTTTGGAACTAGGCTCATATGAAGGCTGAGACATCCCACCTCACAGGCATGCCCAGAGATTTGTTTGCATGATGATTCTAAATCCCATCAAGCTGACCATTAAGATTAATCACAGCATTTTTAGTGTCAAGGGTTGATGTGAACAAATGTAGTCATCATTGAAAGTGATATTGTGAACATGAACTCTTCCTTCTAATAGGGATGACAATTTATGACCACAGATAAAATGTTGAACAAGGCTTGGTTGTTCAGTTTCATAGATAATCCAAATCAGATGAGTTATTTTTATAACCTTCTGAGACCCCTCAGGTAGCACGGCTCCTCTACTTCACTGTTGTACTCAAGTCCAAATGAGCATCCAACAATATTTCAATTCTATTTATCTAACAAAAACTGTTGCAGCACTCAGCTTTGAAAACATAGTACTTACAAACGAATCCTGTGCTCTGGCTTTGGGGGTCAGTCCACCCTGAGACTTGTAGATTTACTATGTTCAATGAGTTTTGTTTTTCCCTTTGGGAGATGTTGGGCTGTAAGGACCAATAAGCACTTAGAGAAGACAAGATTTCATCAGAGATGTGGCTAAGTGGTATAGTACTTGCCTTGCAAGGACAAGGCTCTGGGATCAATCCCTACCACTGCAAACAAAACAAAATCTACAGAGCAAAGGCTAAGTTGAATGTATTAAAAGTAGAAAGAAAGGAGAAAAATTCAGTCTGTCATCCTTCAGAACACTATCACAAGGAAAAACAGAGATTGTACAGTTGGACTTTAAAGATCCAAAACCAGGGGACACGCTCCCCCAGAGACAGTCATGGACAGGACTCGCTGCAATAGCATGAGGTTTATTAATGAATTGATGAATTGATAGTGGCCGGTGCACCAGGGCTCTTCTGCTCTTAGGCAAGAAGAACCCCAAACTGAGGTTAAGGGTAGTATATATACAGAGTTTACAAGGACAGTTAATTACTTCTTAGACAATATCAAAAAAGTTTTCAAACAACCTTGGGTTTCTGTTCCCAGGCCCCTGTTTCTAAGCAACTCAAATTTGCACCACAAAAAGGATTAACTTAAGTGACTTCTGTTTACCCGATGTACTTGTGTTAAGGCTCATCTCCCTGATAAGACTCTTATCTTGGGTTCCTCTTCCTGGAATGTTTGAGTCTTTGGAAAGTGCTTCCCCCCCCCCCCCCCCCCCCCCGGTGTTTCCCTGGGGGAAGTTAATATTTGACTAGAATTTAAGGATCTTTTAATTTTAAGTTCAAGCTGAGACCTGAAATTGCATCTGAGACCTGAAATTACATTCTTACATTCAAATTACATTCTTACAGTACCAAAGTGTCCTTTAATTCTGTGGTTACAGTACAAGAAAAGCTTAGATGGCCCAGATGTAGTGTCCAAAACTGATAACTGTTGCTCCTTCTGTTGTACTTATAAGTACATGTCTCAAAGCATAGGATAATAGATAGAACAGGAAGATTCAATGGTATTTGGATGACTGTAAAGTGGGTTTGTGCCAAGAGCTTCAGATATTAAAAATGGAATGCCTCAAAGACGTTTGTTTTTCTAGTACCCATGATGGCTGTGATTGATGGGACTTTTAGTCACTGTAGGCAGCCGATTTAAGATGGCACTGGTTTCCAACATGGCCAGCTCAGCTTCCTGTATAAACAAGCCTGTTGTGCAAGCGTCGGCCTCCAGCCCCTCCCGAGAGGGCTTATGCTAATGAGGTATTGGCCCTAACCAATCCTGGGGCTTATGCTAATGAGGCATTGGCCCTAACCAATCCTGAGAGAACACGCCACCTGGCCCGCCCCCTTGGATGGGTATATAAGCAGCGCATTTCTGCTGCTTGAGGCTCCCCTTCGATGAATGAAGATTGTTCCTGGAATAAAGCTGTCTGAGAAGGATCCGGCCATGTCGTGTCTTACTTGCTGGTCGAGGCAGACGCGACAAGTCACCAGGGAAACAAACTTCTGGTTATGACTATGGTTATCTTGCTCTGCTGATGGAGAAAGCTCCACCCTGTCTGTGGGCAGCACTATTCCAGGGGCTGAAGGCCTGGACAAAATGCAAAGGGGAAGGAGAGTCGAGCACCAACGGGCATCCATCTCTCTCTGCTTCCTGACTACAATGTGACCAGTTGCCTGATATTGGGGAGTCTGTGACTTCTCTAAGTCTGTGGCCTCCACCCAGGAGCCAAAATAAACCCTGCCCAGTCGTCTGTGATACAGAGTACACACAGCTTCCATTTGATTAGTAAGCACCTTCTTGCAGAACCATCCAAGTTGTGATTGGCAACTCTTTCTGCACACTGAACACTTGTGACTGAATGAGCGGATTTCACATGTATTGAAAATTATAATGTTTATGTCATGCACACTCAATTCACTTTTAATCTTTTTCTTAATTAAATATTCATGCTTGCATCTCTTTGAAAGCCATCTTCATGTTCAATTTTATAACTAGGGCTGGTGTTATTAAATCGCGCACAGCAGCTTGGAAGGGAAGACGAAGGGAGTTTATTTAGGGCAGAGGGGAGAGAGAGAGAGGTGGCCGACCATGATCACGTGGAGAGGCAGACGGGAAGAGGAAAAGGAAAGGGGAGACGGGTCGGGTACAACCTGCAGGGGAGCGGATCAAGGAGCAAGAGAGAGAGAGGAGGGGCCAGACATCTCCTTTTATAATAGTGGGCAGGGCTACCTGGCTGTTGCCAGGTAGCTGCAGGGAGGAGCATACCTGGCTGTTGCCAGGTAACTGTGGAGGTGGAGCTTGACAGAATGCTAACAAGGGTCACACAAAAATTTAATTTAAAAGAATTAAAAATACAGTAAATATTTAATTGGCACATATTTCATAAAATGTTTTTGAGAAAACATAGGTATCTGAAGCTCTACCATCTATGTATATATTCCTGAAAATCTGATGTTTTGCATATTTTAGATATGTGGTATTTTAAGCCATGAAAACTCAATACCAGGAATCTCACAATTTGAAAGTAGATGAAAAAGTGTTCTTTTCTACGTGAGTCAATTCTGGGACTACAACCCACTAAGAGCTTGGCCCACTGATGTCTGGACCCTTTGCAGCTGCTCAGTGATGAAAAAAAAAAAAGAAAAGAAAAGAAAAGAAAACATCTGTCTCCTGTTGTCTCTCTTCAGTTACCCTGGAGAGAAAGATATTTTCTCTCATCCTGTCTTTAGAGTCAAGTTTGCATGTGGCCTGTGTCCCACTCGGCAATATTAATTGGATTGTAGACATCTAAAAATAGCAAATACATCACACAGGGGCATTTTGTACTTGACCTTGCAAGTCATTTGGGGAAGAAAATCAAATCCATCTAATCACCAAGTCACATAGTCCAGAACACAATGGGAATAAACAAGAGTAATTATAGGGGACGTGCATTCTGCTAGCATTCCAAAGGCACACATATTTTAGACTGTGCTGTATTCATCTGCCAGCGAATAAAGTATGAAATTACTTTTGAGCGTCACTTTTTATCCTGTGGTTATTGTAGATCACTTTTTATAAGAGTCCATCCCTTCCACCGAGGACAGATGATGGGAAAAGCTCCATTGTACAAGAAGCACCACAAAGTTTCTCCTCTTAAAGCAGTTTCAAAGCTTCAGGGAAATTCATTCTCTCATGTTATCTTCCCATTGCCATTCTCTAATATCCACAGTGAAGTAAGAAGGCAACAAACCATGGAATTGGAAGATTTTCCTTTTCTAGTTTAGTTACTTACATGTAAATGAAACTATTAACCTAAGTGCTCAGTGCCCACCAGCCTCTAGGGTCCGTCTTCACTGCGGTTCCCATTGCCTATAGGCTTCTGGTCCTAAGCGTTTGCTTCCTTTTTTATTTCAGAAGGTGAGTAGTTTAACTTTCATTTCTGATGACACCCTTGAAAAGTATATTTGTAACTCCTCATCTGGTGACATGGACTGAAGTCCACATGGTTCCTAGGATATTGTCCAGCTCGCATGTCAGATCCTCAGTTAGGCATGTTAAAAACACTTATGGAGGAAAAAGTCACTTTAGAAGGAAAATTTTCAGCTCAAACGTCGAGCTCCTATTCACTCAGGCCTTTTAATGGCAAGTTAAAATGCTCATAAGATGAGAAAGCCCTAAGGTGTCGACTCACTGCCAAATGAGTAAGCAGTGACTTGGCTACTTTTAGACTTCTCTCAATGCAGCAGAGGCCATGATGTTAGGTAGTGTGAGCATGCAGGGTCTTCTCACGCTCAGGGTTAGGGATGCAAGCAGAAGCTCATGAGTAGCTTAGCTTGAAATGTCTTTGATGTCAAAAGTACTTTGTCTCAAAAGTAATGTAAATTTTATATTCTATTCGATATTATCTGCATCTGTTTTAATATAAAATGTGTTTTTGCATTACCTACTCTTTTCTCCCCAAAAAAGTCAAGTAAAGGTAATCTAGGAAAAAAAAAAAAAAAAGAAACTATTAACCTCTGCTCAGAAGGAATAAGAGCCAGTAGACTGAGCAGTAGGTGTTAGTTGTTTAGTTTATAAAAGGCAGAGTCAGAGACAAAGGCCCCTTAGATAGATGGGCTTACTAGGGGAATAGGGCTGTGGCCTTTTAGAGAACTTTCCTCGAGGCCATGGGTTCTGCAAGAAATGACTAACACTAGGGAATCTTGGAGTTTAAATTCAGTATAGGAGTCAACAACCCTGAGTCTCAAGTACACTCTTCCACTTGGTTCTGTTAGGTGTTACCACTTGTATTGGCTGCTTTTTTGTGTTGACTTGGCCCAAGCTAGAGTCATCAGAGAGGAAGGCGCCTCAGTTGAGGAAATGCCTTCTGCTGTAAGGCATTTTTCTTAATTAGTGATCAATGCTGAAGGGCTCAGCCCATGGTGGGCGGTACTATCCCTGGGATGATGGTCCTGTATTCTATAGAAAAGCAGGCTGAGCAAGCCATGAGGACCAAGCCAGTAAGCAGTGCCCCTTCATGGCCTCTGCATTAGCTCCTGACTCCAGAATCCTGCCCTATTTGAGTTCCTGTCCTGACTTCCTTTGGTGATGAACAACAATGTGGAAATGTAATCTGAATAAACTCTATCCTTACCAGCATGCTTCTTGGCCATGGTATTTTGTCTCAGCAATAGAAACCCTAATGAAGACACCACTTCCTCCTCCAATTTAATTTTATTATGTCTTAAACACTTTGCATACATTTTCTAGTAATTCAGTCCATATTCTGAAAAATGTAGAAATAATTTATAAAATATTAATATATAAAAAATTTATATGTAAAATATAAAGTTGCATTCATCTGTTCTCCCAACTAGCATGAAGAATCAGTCTGAGTTTCCCCAAAGGAGACTCTGAATCAAAAATTCTGAATTTTTTATTTGGAAGGTGCCAGGAATTCTGGGAAGAAAATGGGAAAGAGATATAGATGACAGGAAGACATTGGTACACCTATTAAGTGTCTGAGTCTGTATGAAATGCTTGGGAAAAAGAAACTCTGCATTGTTTCTCCCAAGGAGGGAAGTGGATAACAAAAGACCAACCTCCGAGTCACTGTCTGGAAGCCGCTCACTCCTTTTGTGCTGACTTCCTGAAAGCTACAGATCCAGAGAGATTTATAGGAAAAGAGAGCCCTCTAACAAGCACTTTAAGGACCACATGATATATACTAAGGTCATTGGAGTCTGAGTTCTGCCCAGCTCACATCTTCTCAGTTCCGTTGTTAAATTCATCCCTTCCCATAGCTACTTTTGTGTGGAAGCCTTTTCAGGGCTGGAAGGAAGTCTAAACCAAAGGGACCCAGTAGAATAAACTCTGAATGCAGTCCTGCTACCCAGACTGACATTATCTATGATGTATTGTTGTATCAGGGCATCCTCACTCTCAGTAGACTGTTCTGCAGCCCACCAACATCTTTCTCTCTGAGCAGCTTGTCTCTGAGAGGAGGCAAGGCTCTGGCAGCCTGAGAAGTCCCAGGATTCCCTTGGTACTCCATTCAGACAGAACCAGGAGGCTTGGCTTCAGTACAAAAAAGGATTTCAAGAGAAGCCAGTGTAAAACAGAGGTGAAGCTTCTCAAAAAGAGATTAATAAACTGAATACAGAGTTTAAGTGCAAGGGTTAAGGGAAAGAAACCCCAAGGGGATTGTGGATGTAAGCGTCTCAAGACTCTTCACAACCCCTTTGCTGTCTACATTCCATTGCCTGTGGAATGTAGTTTACATGGCTTTTTGGTAGAGAATACAGGACCTTCTGGTAACCAAGCCCTAAGCAGATGGCTTCTAGCAGGGTGGGAACAGCTTCAAAGTCTGTGCCCAGGTGTGGAATGCAGGCTGCTTACTGTCACACAGCTTGGAGAACATGTTAACCAAGTCCCATGTCCTAACCCAGAAAGAGAGACCTAGCTGGGTATGCTGGCTCGCTGTCACTTAGCACAGGTGACATGCTAATGAAGCTGACTTCCTCAAGGTGCAAGACCTCCCCTCAAAAAACCTGTGATAGTTCCAATGAAATTGCCCCATAGACTCATAGAGGTCGGCACTATTGGGAGGTGTGGGCTTATTGGAGGAATTGTGTCACTTGGGTTGGGTTTTGAGAACTCAGAAGCTCAAAGTGTGTTTCATGTTCTCCCTGCTGTCTGTAGATCAAGATATAGAACTTCTAGCTCCTTCACCAGCACTATGTCTGCCTTCAGGACAGGCCACCGTGCTTGCTGTCATGACAATAATGGACTAAACCTCTGAAACTGTAAGCCAGCCCCAATTAAATGTTTTCCTTTATAAGAGTTACCCTGGTCATGGTGTCTGTTCACAGTAATAAAATCCTACCTAAGATGGTGCCATATAGAACATTTTATATACAAACCATCTCTCTCTCTCTCTCTCTCTCTCTCTCTCTCTCTCTTTCTCTCTCTCTCTCTCCCCTCTTCTCTCCTCTCCTTTCCTCACTTCTCTTTCACCTTTTCTTTCTTTCCCTAAAATATCACAATTTAAAGCTCAAAGAACTTTATTTTGTGTGAACACCATACAACTGTATGGTGGACTAGTGAGAGGTGTTGTCCCATGTAATAATAAGGGACAGGCGCTAAAAACCCAAGACCACACACCACCGTGGCCCCGAGTAAGCACAGTGCATTTGTTTAGTCCTTGACACCTGTGACTGAGATGTCGAGGTGTCTGCAGGAAAATGTACGTTATCTCTAGAAGTTGCTTTGGCTTATCTGGGGTGTCTGAAATTCCCTGACTCTGTCGACGGGAAAGGCAGCCCACATAGCCAGGGGAGGGGCTTCTTTTCCTTCTATAGCCCCTTAATTCCTTCCTCTGTCTCTTGCCTCCTGCTCCCATCCCAGTTTGCCACCTCTACCCATGGTTTCTGTATGACATTCGGAGCCATTTTTGGTGCTACTTTATGGATGTTACAGTGTACTTAACCTGTACCAATAGATATATCCAGCCAGTTTCATGTTAAACAAATTGTCAGAGTCCCCTTGTGAAATCACACGTATGAGCTCAGGCTGAGACATCAGTGCTACCATAAGATGGCCATGGTCACCTGTGCCCTGTGTCCTCCTCAGATGGCTGGGCTGGATTAAAGATGCTTCATTTCTGTCCTGTGATGGACTTCACCAATCAGCAACACAGCTTTGTGACACCAGGTCCTGATGGGCCCGCCTGATTTGTCTTTTCACTCAGCCCTTCTCCAGTCCCTTCATCTCCACTGGGCTCAGTGTTCTAGACATTCTAGAAGGAAACATCAAGTGGGCCCTTGGTTGCAGCTGGTATGCTGGTAAGTCCCTGCTCTATACTCTAAGGCTCCTGCTCTGGCGTTTCTACCAGAGCTTGTCAGAAACTCCAACAGGAGTCAGGGGTACCTGGCTTTTTTGAATGCATCTGATGAATGTGGTAGAATATATTTTATGTATGTGAATGTTACCTTCAAAGTCTGAAAAGGTGGCACTGGCTCAGTGGCTCAGTGGTTAAGAGCACCCACTGTTCTTGTAGAGACCTAAGTTCAGTTCTCCGCATCTGCATCAAGTGGACCCACCTGCAACTCTAGTTCAATCCTCTTCCTGCTTCTGAACTCTCCAGATACCTGCACTCACACATATAAACATAAATCTAGTTTGTAAAGTATAAAAAAGGCCTCTGATCTTTTTTTGTCATCACTGGGGGTGGGGATTTGCAAAGTGCGGTGATTTGCCCTTGCTCTTGCCTAGCATGAGCCTAGTCTGATGCATACAAATGATACTAGTGCAGCATGTCTTTGAGCTGTTTTCTGATGTATTAAACGTATTATGGCATATGTGTTCTTACCAGGGCACTCAGGACTCTTGCTAGTCACCTTTCTCTGGGTCAGGCTAACATGGTTATCCCACTATGTGGATCACTGTGATGTGCAGATAATCAGAGTCCTTCCTGACTTCACTGTGAGCAATGTCAGGTAAATAATCATATGACAGAGCTATAGATACGTTTCTCCTGATATAGTAATATGGTCTTTTCTTCTGAGCATAATATGATCATCTCATCTCCATTGTAAAGCAGAGACAACCTTGGCCTAGTAGCCATGGCAACAAAATAAGTGGAACACAGCAATGACAGCTTCTCCCATAGTAAAGGTAATATTGCTGCTAACAGCCCGTACAAGGAGAAAGGGAAGGCCACAGGATCATTTTGTGAGCTTCTTATCCTTAGTCTCAGATGGGGGATGATGGATATCTGAGACACCTTCCCCCACAGAAAACCTCTACATGTTCTTCCGAGAAGGACACCATCCCTCCGAGCTGTGGGCCACTTCTGCGGGACACATGTCCAACACTTCCCCATGGACAATCTCACCCCAGAGTGCAAGGTGGCAGGACATCTACATCTGCTTGCTTTAGCAATGAGTCTTCCTGGAACCTAAAACCAACACAAAGTACAGCAGAATTAGTGAACAGAACTGCAGTGTAGTGCTTGTTGTGATCTGATTCTAGGCTTTATTTCAGCCCCAGAGATATCAAGTCTACAGAGATACAGGTCTATGGCTCCCACACTGAAAACAACTAGTTTCTGCAGGTCTATGGCTCCTGCACTGAGAACAGCTGGCCTTCATTGTTCTGGTATAAATTGGTCCTTGGCTAATGGAGCCTATGCTTTCTTTTCTTTACTGGATTTATTAGCACTCAGTAAAATCCAATCAACTCCACTAGTCTTGAAATCCCATAGTCATTATACATTCAAATGTTATAATAATCATCAATATACCCTCCTTCACTTGTGTCCTACGCCAAACACATCCCCCACTCACCTGTATCCCATCCCAGATACATCCTTCTTAACCTGTCTTCTACTTCAGCTCCATCCAGTCATTCTGATACTGTAGTATTAGAGGTCTTTCACTGCCTACCACACTCTCTCCCTACAACAGAAATGGGCCCTCCTCATTTGACTGCTATGATGGTCAAGGACTCTTTCTTATGGTGTTGTCAACATTTGTTATATCTCACATTGTGACCATCAAATACGGTATCTAAGAGGATTTCAACTAGCAAAGAAACAAATCCAATATTTATTCTCATCTACAAATAAAATCTGGAATCAGGAGACACTCAGCATTGGTAATTGCCTTGAAGTAACTTTCTCAGCTACTGGTGGCTTGCATGTACATTCACTTGTACTTCTTGTGTTCGAGGGTTCACGTGTCTCCACATGTCATGCACAGAATAAGAGAATTTAAGCTACATCTGTCTTGAGTGAGGAGTCCCTGCTTTTTTCCCGAGCACACACAAGTTTGTGTTTGTGTATGTTCTTGCATGTATATAAATGATGTGGGCATGCATGTGTCTGAGCTGTGAGCATGTATGCTTGTATATGCTATGTGCATGTCTGTGAGGTATGCATGTGTGTATGACCTATGTGCATGCTTGTGTTTGAGCTGTGTGCATGCATGTGTATAGTGAATGCATGTGCGTGTGTGTGTGTGTGTGTGTGTGTGTGTGTGTATTACTGCTGGTGCACGTATATAGGCCTATTGTTTTCTTCAGGAATTATACTACATGGCTCTTCACTATATTGACTGAGCAAAGTCTCTCATTTGAACCCAGAACTCCTTGATTTAGCCAGCCTATCTGGCCAGCTTGCACTGGGAATTCCTATATCCATATCAGAGGCTGGAATTATGGAGGTACCATGCTCACCTGGCATATAAGTGGGTTCTGTGACTCTGAACTTGGAGTCTCACATTTGCATGGCACACACTTTGTATCCTGAGTCACCTTGCCAGCACTGGGTCTTTGTTTTTGTAGTGAAAACAACGCAACAAACCCCCTTAAATGTTCCCTAGCTTGGTTTTCATTTTCCCAGTGTTAGAATTACATCATCTGCCTGTGCAGAAGCCAATGCCAGGGCCTTCTGAGGACACTCCTCTACGGGAGCCTCACATTTCTGCATAGGCTAAAAACCAGGCACTCACTGTCCTCCTTTCCAAGGGATTTTTCCTAACAAAATTCATGAAACATAGTTTTGCAAAAAAAAACAAACAAGTAAATAAATAGTTTCTACCCTGGAGCAAAGGATGGGTTTGCTCACACTAGTGAAAGGTGGAGACGATGTTTCATGAGAAGGGCCTGTCTATTGTCCAACATGAAAGACAGAGGCACCATGGGTGCTGGGGTCATCTTCTGTAAACCTTGCTCTATGCCTCACTCTGAGAAGGGAAGGCTTACAGAACAGATGCAGAGTGGCTGTCAGTGTGGCTTAGACCGGTGTGGATGTGCCCTGGGCTGGCCTCACACCTAATCCAGTAGTCAGTCACCTCTGTAGAAACCTATGAAACTGTGGTTAGTAAACTGCTGGGTAGTAAAAAAAGGAAAGCCTTCAAGGACCCCTCAGGTAACAATGGGGAGAATGGAGATTCTTATCAGTCCATTAAAAGTACTTTGACATAATTACAACATGGCCGAATATGCCTTTGTATTGTTGCTTTTGAGACCTTGTCCTGAAGGCCTCAATTGTTGATAACGTTGCTTCATTTCCCTCCATTAGAATCTGCATTACTACTCAGCTGCTTATAGCAAACAGAAATGATGCCAGATACTCAGTAACAGAAGACATTAATTAAACAATATGTTTTATTAGTAACAGATCGGCCCTGTCCCATCAGATCACTGTCTTTTGGACAAGCCCAGCCAAGACCAGAAAGTCCTGCCAGGAAGCCTCTCCCCTTGGTGCCAGGAAACCAGTGGAATGGATTTATGTTTATTTAAGATAAAAAGATTTGCTTCAGAAAGATGTGGTGTGGGTTGTAAGAAGCACTACTGTGGTGTTAACTTCCAGCAACACACACAACTGAGAGGTCCTGGTCCTCAGAGGTCACAGAGAAGTTTCATATAAAAAGTGCTAATGGAAAAGCTAACGTAACTCAAAGACAGTCTCACAGACACTAATGTAACAAGAATGCATGCCTCATTGGGATCCAGAGGCATGCAAATTAAAATGATAAATTATGTGTCTATGAGACTAGCAGGACTTTAAGTCTGCCAGTATTGTAGATCATCATCATCCAAGCAATGGATACTCTATTGGTGGCAAACATGAGTACTGGTATAACATTAGAAAAGCATTATATTTCTATTTTCTAACAGGTCAAAAATCTATATGCCTCACAATCAATTTTATTTCTAAGTCCAAATCTCAAAGAAATGGATACATAAGTAGCAGGAGATACATGTAATTATCTCCAGAGCATCATTGTGTAAAATCAAAATACTGAAATTCAACCAAGGGCCTATGGATAGCACACTAACATGTAGTATATCCGTCCACTAGAATATTAAAGCGCTGTAAGAATGGCCAGACTACAGACCATGAAACATGACAAATAAATTTTGTAAGGAAAATGTTGAATTGAAACACTTGTCACAGAAAAATAAAAATCTATACATTTATTTACATACAACTTTAAACATAAAAATATATTTATAGGTTTATACCAGCTGTCTGGTACATGCTTTAAGTACATTTATATGCACATAAATGACACTATTCCTGTTACAACTCTGCTGTTACAGAGAAAGCTTTCTCACAGAAATATCCTTCCTGATTCCATGCTTCTGCATTCTTAAAAGAAAATACATATATGTTATGTATTAACTAAAAAGACAATTAAGAAAGAGCTAATTGATGAATAACTGCCATTTTCATCCATTTCATAGATGTTCTAATGTTTGCTGCACACATAAGTGAGGTTTGGAAGTGAGCAAAGCAGGCTTCAAATGCTCATCTGGAAAGTGTATGAGCAAGGAGGGCAGCCTAGCCTGGGTTCCCCGCGTGTGTAGGGAGTGGGGCTAGGGCATGAGTTGTCATGAACTATGGTGGACTTGAGTGGTCTGGACTCCTCTCCTGCAGGAAAGGCCTTGCTTCCCCTTCCACTTGAGCAGGAATGAGTGACAGAAGGAAGAGGAAGGAATGGGCTTGCACGTTGTCAGAAGTCAGATTTAAAAACAGAGCTGAGACAGCATGGCATCAAGTTCTCATGCGATAGCTGATGTATGTGTGACAGCATCCCTTCCACACACATCCCAACTCCACAGAATTAGAAGAACTGACAGTAACATCTTAAGCAGATTTCCATAGAACTATGAAGGATGGAGATTTCTAACAAATGAGTAGGAAAGCAGATGAAAATATGAAAGAAAAATAGTTGAAGACCATGCATGAATAAGTGAGAAAAGAAGAAAGGATACTGGCTGACTCTTCATGGAAAATGAATATTTTTAATGGAATCAAAGAACTGTGAGTAGGTAGGAGAGAGAGATAATAGATGATAGATAGATAGATAGATAGATAGATAGATAGATAGATAGATAATAGGCAGCTAAATTGGTGAATGATAGTTTAGGTAGGTAGCTAGATAGATTAGATAAGAGGCTTCACAATACACATACATGAAAACACATACACAGACAAGTGAGCACTGAACAAATAAATGTTTTTCCTTTTAGCTGATAGTACTATTTTTATACAAAATAAATAATAGAAAAGTGGGGTGAATATACTAAAACTCCAAAATATAACTTATCCCCCCACCTAAAATCATGAATATTTAATTGAATTGAATTTTATTCAGTTCTTCAGTACTTTGAATTGTCCTGACAAGAGGACATAGTGATTGCACAAAACTGTTTTCAGTGGCATCTGAGATTTGATGTCCAAGCAAGATCATGTGTGAAAAAAATGACCAATTCCTTGTAGATCACACCTCCGAGATCTTCCCTGTAAAGAGCTGTTTGTAAATCATCACTTGCCTCTGACTTCTGTTCTTGTGAACTAAACCAAAAATGCTCAATTAATCACTTAAAATTGTGTATTTATTTGCTTTAAAAGCTAACCACTGATTCTTCTTGAAAAATGGAGATCAATAACACGAAAGGCCATGGGTGGAGTTAGGATGCTCAGCCTGCCTTTCCTTTTTTTTCTTTTCTTTCTGGACCCTGGAACTGGACATCTGACTTGACTCTGCAAATTTTCCAGCTTCCAGGAAAAAAAATAAAATTAATGTGGAAAAAGTGAAGGAACAAATCCAGGATCATGCCTGTGAAAGTCATCAACAGAGTTCTTAACAGTTGATCACTGCCAACTTCCTTGACACCATTTCATTGATTGTTCAAATTGATGAACTACTAATTTTTCAGAAGTATAAATGGACCCCTGAAAAGCAATAAATATAAAAGTGAATCATTTTCCATATTTATTAGAGATTTTAGATATGGAAATTTTTAGAAATAATCCAAGTAAAACATGTTGATGTATGTGCAAGGATTTCTGAGCTAAAAAAAAAAACAGGGTTTTTTTTCTGATTTCAGAAATTAAATACCCAAATGTTCAAAACTTAAAATCAAACGAAAACAAAATACTGCATTAAAAACATGTATTTTATTTTTATAAAACTTTTATTTACAATAAATACCTTACATCCCTGGTTATCAACTCACCTTGCTTCTCAATTGAATATGTGTTTATTTGGCTGAAGCACTGGAACAAATCCGAATTATGCCGAGTCATGCAGAATAAGAGTTTAATAAAATCAATAATGGATATAGCAGAGAAAAGAACAAAAAATGCATCTCAGCAGGATTATTCATGCATGTGGAGACACAGCAGAGCACAGAGACTCCAATTTGGAGAGCTCAAAAATGGAGAGAACACCCTTTTTTTATTTCTTAAACGATGAACTATGAAACATTAAATGCCTTCTGGGGGCTTGCCCAATGCTTGAAGAAATAAAGCTTGATTTTTCAAAGTATTTCTTTCCAGAATATGCACACAATTTCGAGTTAGTGAGCTAAATAAACGCTAAAAGCATATAGGGGTGAAAGATAAGAGAGAAAGATGATAGACAGATGATAGATGACAGATATGTAAGAGATGATAGATATATAGATAAATAAATAAAAGATAGGTAGTAGATGATAGATATAGAAGGTAAGAGATGATAGATAGATAGATAGATAGATAGATAGATAGATAGATAGATGATTGACAGATGATTGATAGACATATAGGCAGATGATTGATAGACAGATAAAAATAAGCAAATAGTGATAAAAAGATGGCATCCATTGCCATCTACATTAGCAAAGTCTATCATTATAGGGCAAAACTGAGTGAGTACAACAATCGAGCCTCAGAGAATGAAGATGAAAATTAACACATATATTGCTTAATAATTGTTTAAGTAAAAAATGAACACATGCATTATCAAATGATTCTTTTAACTATATATCAATAAATGAAGTCCCATACCTGAAGCTAAACTACTTGGTTTAGAAAGATTTTTAGTACAGACTATAGCATCTCAGCTGTAGCTACCCAAATGTTTCCATTCTAGGTCAATGGGGATAAGCTTAATTAAAGAACAAACAAACAAACAAACAAAAACCAGTGTTTTCTCATTTCACAAGTACATCTTTTCCCATGCCTTCCCCTTTATTTGTTAGAAGGCAAGCTATTTGTCAATTACCACCCAGGCAAAGTTAATCATAAATAATAAAATTATTCCCTGAATAACCCCAGTCATCTCTGGAGAGCTAACACTTCTAAAAATTACAAGGAAAATATATGTGGAAATATCTCACCCCTGTTGAGACATTCCTCATAAAGAGTAGGATATACTTTATTTTACTCTAGAAATTGTTGGTGAGTTTAATTCAAAGCAAGCATATTTGATTGTCTATGGTCCACAGAATTTACACTCCAGGTGGGAAGGGAAAACTATAAATCTGTACACAGTCTCTGTGATGTCTCTTTCAGTAGTCTCTGTGGCATCCTTTGTGATAGCCTTGCTTCTATGGCATCCTCTGTGGATACTGTACTTATTGCTACTTCCTGGTAACTAGGAGACACTAGTGACGTCATTCACTGTGCAGGTAAGTGAAGTAAGGGCACTAGCTTATGTACTTTGCTAGCTTTCTATGACTCAGCTGTGCAGTTGAGATTTAAGGGATGAAATTACTAAAATCCCATGTTGTTTATCCCAAGGTTAAAAAAAGAAAAAGAAAAAGCACCTCTTCTTTGTTCCAAATGGTAAGTTTTAAGCCTACCAACCCAACTTTCTATACAATACCACATTTTCATATCCCAGCTTCAGTTAGTATGTTGTAGGTTAGTTTCTCTGAATTGAAGCATTCCGTCCTAGACGGAGGCTCATTAAGACTCAAGATGTAAAAATTCGTAAGTCTCAGGAAATCACTGAAACCTACCAGATGTATAAGGTCCTGTAAAAGTAACTTTTATTTGCTAGTTGTAATTGTAGTCTTGGAGACTTACATCTGCTAACCTATGCCTAGTCCTGGAAGCTTCTTTCCTCTGTATAATCTAATTTACTCCTAGAATAGTTTCAGTCTCTGAGACTTATTGCTAAATAGTTCACCCTTTCTAGAACTTCTGAATTCTTATTGGCTGGTCCAACTCAGCTGTTCTGGCTCAAACTGCTCTCCAAGCTGACTGATTCAAGCTGGCTTCTCTCATTTCTGATTGAAGTGTTCCACTTGGCCTCAAACTAACTCCAGCAATCTGTTCTAATCTTCTGGCTTCTTCTCATTCTTTGGTTTGTTCTGTCTTCAGCTATGTCTACCTTGTTCTCTCTTCAACCTGTTTCTGTAAAACTTTCCAAGTAAAATTTATTCTTCCTTCATCAAATCCTACTGGCATGCACCATCACAATCAGTTCCTGAACAGTTTGTTCAGAAGCTGATCTTTGTGTGTTTATCAGCTTAGTGGCAATACTGGCTAGGTAGAACATAGCAGTCAACCCAAAGATGTCCACTATTTACACAAAACCTGGTAGCAAAAGAGGCATGTGTAGTGGGAGATATTAGAAAAAGTGTGCGGTCTGGCTATCTCCTGACCTGGCTGCCATGTTTCCACTCTAAGTTCCTGCACTAAAATTGGCACCCTCTGGCCCATGGCACCATCCTGGAACCCGTGAGACACTGGTGTGGCTGCTACCTCCACTGTTGAGCTCTGTGGAGTCCATGGATCTTTACATGGGCTCTGGTGCAACCCCACCACCCTCATAGTGCTCGGCTCAACCCCAGACAATAACCGCCGTCCTCGTGGTATCCACGAGGATGCTTAAAGATTATCCAATAGATTTATATATTAGGAAATACTCAATACACAAGATGCCCACACAGTTAGAATTGTTAATCCAATTACCTAACCTTGATATGAATAACTGCTAGAGACATGAGAGTAACATCTCCAGCCATCTTGCCTCTCCTTCTCTCCTTCTCCTTCTCTTTGCTTCCTCCTTCCTTCCTCCTCCCCACTCCTCACTCTGCCTACCTCTTCTCTATCCAGTGACAGAACTCCTGCCACAGGTATGGAACAGTTTTTCTCAGTGGTTAGTTTTACCACAATTCAGGTGGATTCCTCATTGCAGGACCCAATTATCTTCTTGGAGTCCTCAAAGGTTACTTCAGGAATGGTAGAGAATTTAAACATTTTAAGAAGCGTATTCAGCATATCTCAAAAAGGTTTGAGGACCACAATCTATTAAGTACATCTGGGGTAAACTAGGAAGTTTGTTCCTAGTTACCTGCTTCAGACTCAAACCTGAAAACATGTACAGAAAGCTAAATGGAGCTTATTTCTAAAATTAGTTAGTATTCTGCTACAAGCAGCGTGAGAGTGCCAGCGTTGCAGCTTTGTGACTGTCATCACTCATGCTCGGCGTTCAGTGATGCTGCCTTTGTCTTGTCCACAGCCCTGTAAGAACTTCTTGTCCATACTCCTTGTCAGTAACCCAACAAACTCATTGGTTCACCGAGTTGGACTTAAGTGGTATCAGGACTCGGGTCTGTCAGCAGTTCCCTTCCAGCTGAGCAGACATTTGCTCATGCTTCACTTCTCAGGACATGAGAAAGAGTTTTTCTCTCCCCTTTACCACCTCAGGACTCAGCGCGCTAACTTGGATTCTGTTGTTTAAATTTGGTAAGTCATCTTCCATCCTTTCTTTTTCCTTCCTTCCTTCCTTCTTTCCTTCCTTCATTCCTTCCCTCCTTCTTTCTCTCTTTCATTCTCTCTATTCTCTTTCTCCCTTTCTTTCTCCCTTTCTTTCTCCCTTTCTTTCTTTCTCCCTTTCTTTTTTCTCTCTCTCTCTCTCTCTCTCTCTCTCTCTCTCTTTCTTTCCTTCCTTCTGATACATCAAAGAAGAAAGTGAAACATTCAGATAAGATCTGTGTACAAACATTATCTGAATGTCTCACTTTCTCTTTGTTTTCCATGTGACAAATCTCAGTGTTCATAGATTTCCCAGCCTAGTAGGAAACCATCTCCAGAAAACTCAAGCACTCATTTCCTCATTAAAGTAATTCTTAGCTATTACTAAGTCATTATTTTCTCTGAGTGTTGAAACTATTTCATTCCAAATAGACACAAGGCTAGGTTTTAGTTAAGAACTGATCTATGTGTGATTGCACAGCACTGCGGTTCCAGCTACTCAGGAGGAAGATAGCCTAGGGCTGGGGAAAAGAAGATAGCCTGGGGAAAAAAGTACTGAGATCCTTAAACCTCTATGAAAAAATAAAATGACCTTTAATTTTAATGATAAAATACTAACTTTTGATAATTGGAAAATCTTTGTGTTAAGCTAAGAGGATAGTTGTTGAGAAAAGTAAAGTTTAGTGGCTGGAGAAATGGCTCAGCAGTTAAGAGCACCCACTGTTCTTGCAGAAAAACAGAGCTCATGCTCCTGAATCCAAGTTGGAATGCTCACAACTGCCTGTAACGCCAGCTCCAGGGCATCTGACACTCCCTTCTGGCCTCTGTACACACAGACACACACACACACACACAGGCACACACATGTATGAATGCAAACACATACACACATTCACATAAATAAAAATAAAACAATCTTTTAAAAGAAATGAACTTTTCAAGGCATAAATAGATATAGAGACAACTTGTATGTATATTGCTATTGAGAGAAGCCAGTGTGGAAAGGCCACTCACTGAATTAACTTCAACTCTATGACAGTCTAGAGAAGTTTCAAGTGTGGAGGAAATGAAAGACTGGTTGCCAAGATTTGTAGAGCAAGGAAAGAAAAGTTAGAACACAAGAGTACTTTTTTTTTAACAAAGTGAAACTAATCTGTTTTATGTGATCCTGGTGCAGACAGTACATTTTAAATGTGTTCAGATGCCCAGATCACACAACCCTGGGAGTGCTGACATAAAGTATAAACATTTGTCTTCCTCTAGACTTATTGGTTCGACCGAAATGGACCACTCTGATTAGGAATGTAGCAATTGGTAACTGGGGAGAAGGTGGGTTCCAGCCCACAGAGAGGACATGGGAAATCTCTGGGTTTTCCATTTCATTCTGTTGCAAACCTAAAATTGTTCTACAAAATAAATTGTATTAAAAAGAAAAAATGTGTGAAAAATGTTAGAATAAAGATGCAGCAGACTCGGAATTTAACAGGTGGATTAAATCAAACAAAGATTCAATAAATAAGAATTCTAATAAATTTGAGGTTGGCTTAGAATTACACAGAAAAGAGAGAAGAGATATTTAAAAAAAAAGCAAAGAAAAAATTATATATATTATATACATACACATATATACTATGTTCTATATTATATAATATATATTTAATATCTAATATATTATATGTGTGTATTATATATATTTAATATGTGTGTATTTGTATACTATATATACATATGTGCATATGTATATATAAATATATAACTGCATGTTTAACCTTCCTCATTCAGCTCTCCCTGTTTAAAACAGGGCAGAATCCACGCTGACTTTGACCTAAGGAGGTGGCATATTCTCACCTTCCAGACCTGTCCACAAAATACCAACATCTGTGAAACTAGGCCAGAGCAGGTCATCAGAGTCGTGACTGAACCCAATGAGAGCTAGCTGCCAACTAGGAGACAGGAGTAGCCCTCTATGTAGGAAGAAGGCCAGATTCACAATGATCATTTCCAAAAGAAAGAATGACCACCCTAGTGAGGAATAACACAGCCACAGTAGTCACGAGATATGCCAGTGTCTTAACTAGGAGCTGGCAACATGGCGCATGGCTATAATCCTAAAGTGCTGCACATTCATCTTCCCTAAGCATCTCCATGAGGCTTTAGTAAAAGAGCTCTTGTTTTCCTCTGTAGGACTCCATCATAAAGCTTGAATAGCTACTGTGTGAAGTTAATTACTATAGGAGTAGCCATCGATTTCCACAAGTCATTTTGGTAGAATAATATTTCCCCAGTAAAACTAAAAAGAAAAAGAAAGCAGACAAGGATGATGAAAGGATGGAGGATGAAGGAAATCCTTACCACTTGCCTCTTCTGTATGCTGTCATACAGCAGTACTCCTTAAGAAGTAGCAATGAAATAGAGGACAAGATAGGAGAAGAAATCAGAAAAGCACAGATGATGTCTTTCTCTAGAAGCCTAGTGGGTTGGTGTGACATAGAATGTGGATGCACTCTGAGTGGGGGACACACTCCCTCCACTAGCTCACAGGGCTGGAGCTGTCCATGGTGAGCAGGCTGGTCAGAGGTCACGGAAGCTGCCTTTGTCCTGGGCTCCCAAATGGAGGCAGATACAGCCCTGACCAGGATCAGCACCCAAAGCAGAATGCTGGCTCAACTCAGATGCTCATGAGATGTAAACTCAGATGTAAACATCTGAGGAATGCTATTCTGACCAAAAACACTTCTGAAAACTAAACGGCTGCTCCTGCAGAAGAAACTAAGCATCCCATCTGCCTGTCTTGTATACACTGGATTCTGCAAAGCGTGTAAGAGAAACAGAAGCTCCTTTGACTCAAGCCAGTGTGGGAGAAATCAGAGTCTTGAGGTCTTTAGTCTCAGTCTTCTCTTGTTATCAAAGCAGTTGTTGAAGCCCGGCAGTTAGAAGACCCCAATCTAAAACAGATGCACCCTCCCCAGCTCTTCCCAAGAAAGGCTGTGTATTAGAAACAAATCTGGTTTTCTTTTCTTTTCTTTTTTTTCCCCTGTGATACAACCCAGGCTTTGCACATGCTACCTACGCAGTCTGCCACCAAGTTGTCCTCCCAGCCTGTCTTAGAACTTTTCAATAATTACTCTTATTTTATGGAATAGTCAATCACACCTGAGAAAAGTCTTCACCCATATTTTATCTAGAAAGGAAGCATCATGTGATGTGCATCCTAAGAGTCAACTATGTGCAGTAGTTTTAATTAGTTTGTTTCCAAAACCACATTTTTGTATTTAATCATCCGTGGTCAGTATGTGAGTCATTTAATCAGAATATCGTCCATTGTCTTTATGCAGATCTTTTGCATTCCTAACAAGTTCACTATGAGCTATAAATTTGGAATTCAGTTTTTAATAGTTTTTCAAGTTCTATAAATTATGGTTCAATAAGAGTGAAGAGCTACTTTCTAGAATCCCGGAGGCAGAGTGCTCACTAACACAGTATAAAGTACTGGACTTTGAGGCTTGCTGCTGGGAGAGAGACTACGTCTCTGGGAACATCTGACACTGAGAAATCTACATGCCTCTCCATGGCAGCTCACTGTACAGTAAATGCTTCCATGTGTGATAAAAGCTAAGTCTCTTGCCAGTCTTTCTCCAGCTGATTAAGAAAATCAAATCTCTCTCAGGAAATTCAGGCAGAGATACTGAAAGTATCAATAGCCCCAACAGACCAGACTGAAAAGAGAGAGAACACAGAAAGGATTAAATCACTTGAAGATGAAGTTTTGTTTCCCTCCATTCTTCTGCATGCTTGTCACTCAGCTATAGTCAGAAATTATCACTGGGTTTGGCAGCTAAAAAAAAAAAGTGTGTGCCCGATGATCCTGATGTCCTGACGAATGGGACCTGGAGGGGTGGCTCAGGGGTTAAGAGCACAAGCTACAAGCTATTCTCACAGAGAGTAGAGTTACCACAGAGTATAGTTATCACAGAGAGTATAGTTACCAGCATCCATATGGTGGCTCCCAACTGCCTGTAACTCCAGTTCCAAGGGACCTGAAGTCCTCTTCTGATCCCATGGGGAACAGATATACTGGTGGTACCCAGCCATACATGCATAGAGACAAGCACTGATACATATAAAATAAACATAATAAATATTTTTAAAGATAGTTCCCTGCATAAAGGTACTTGCCACCAATCCAAATGACTTGAGTTCCCTCCTCAGAACCCACATGTTGGAAGGAAAGAACTGACCCTCAAAAGGTGTGTCTACTGACCTCCACACAGGGGTCATGGCATGTGAATCCACACACATAATCACAAATAAGTGTAAAAAATTGTCAAGATACTGAATATTTTTAGTGTGCATTAGGTTGAAATTCTAACAAATATCTAAGGATATATGATAACACTACAGTCATCAATACTATATTTAAAAACAAACGATGATGTTAAAATGATTTAGATTCTTATATACAAGAAGCTGTCATGTTCTGAAGCAAAGCTCTTGTTTTATAAGTGCAGGGTTCCATTAGCAGAAAATGAGAATAAAATAAGACTTTTTTCCTTGGTAACATATTCTCTGTCTCAAACCCTGCAGAGAGAAAGGCACTGTCGAAAGACACTCTGCACTGATTTCAGCACTTAGTGGCCAGGGATGGCCACTCCACAGCTTTGCTGGTGGTCACCTGGAGCCCAAAGAAGCCTGTGATCTCCGAGAGCTTCTAGAAAACTCTCCTTTATGTCTTCATATACCTATCTAGACATTTTATCTTAACCATGTGACAGTCATAAAGTATGTAATAGGACACTTTAGATTGATATGTGGTGGTGGACATTTATATAACCTAAGAATAAAGATGCTTTCAAGTGGAAACAATTTACATGACCATAAAAAATAAAAATGGCATTCTTTCTTCTCTCCACTTGTCTTAGTCAGAGTTACTATTGCCAGGATGAAATGGACTGAATTATGATGGAAAAGAAAGAGTTTATTCAGCTTACACTTCCACATGACAGTAACTGAAAGGTGGCAGAAACCTGGATGCCTCCTGCTGGAACCTCCTACTGATGCAGAGGCCATGGAGGGGTGCTGCTTGCTGACTTGATCTTTATAACTTGCTCAGCTTGATTTTTTTTTATAGAATTCTGGGCTGGACCCTCCCCCATCTATCACTAATTAAGAAATGTCTTACAGGCTTGCCTACAGTCTCATAGAATCGTTTTCTTAGTTGAGGTTCCCTTCTCTCAGATGTCTTTAGCTTGTGTGAAATAAACATAAAACTAGCCAGCATGGCCCTTATAATACTTTACAGATGTTTAAACAGTTGTCTGTACTTCCATGTACCACTCTTAGGAAGAGTTGCTTCTCAAGAGCACAAATAACAGTGATATAAAGTGCAAAACCATGTGGATTTTTTTTTTTTTTTGCAAGGTTCAGAACAAGACAACCAGCTCCATCCAGCAGAGATGGGTGACAGCTGCCCAGGTTTTGTCAGGATCTAAATCTGGGAGGAGAGAGATAAGGGTCTCTGTTCCAACAAGAAAGGAGCCCATAAGGGCTCTGCAAAAGATCTGGCATGTTCCAGCTGTGTGACTCTTATCCACAGATAAGAGTCATGAAGAACAGCAGGCTGAATTTGCTAGAAATGTCTAGTGTAGATCTAAGCTTTGGGTTTAGAACATAGACCTTCCACCAGAGCTAGGACCACAGATTTCTGTCTTTTGGTTATTAAATCTTTAAAATCTATAATAA
Organism: Mastomys natalensis; assembly: GCA_021653895.1. Classification (NCBI taxonomy): domain Eukaryota; kingdom Metazoa; phylum Chordata; class Mammalia; order Rodentia; family Muridae; genus Mastomys; species Mastomys natalensis. Next base: position 337,554 of record JAJTUV010001627.1, on the reverse strand, counting down.
AATTTCTATGCATGAGCTGAGCTACTGGTAGACCTGACTGTGAATGAAGAGGGTCGCAGTGGAATCCTAAGGCCAGGGTAGGTATAGGGAGAGAGATGCAGATAGAGAAGAATGAAGTTGCAATAAAAAAAAGACGATAAGGAGCTAGTGAGTGATGGCAGGAGACAGGGAGCCAGGACGGAAGCCTGTGCTGATACAAGCAGTTACTGAAGATGAAAACACAAGCCATTTCAAATCTTCTGCTTAACTATCAAACTAAATAATAAACAAAGTAAAAGATAATTTAGAATACATGTGTTTAAGATTATCAAGATATATAAAATAAGAGAGAGTAAAAAAGCAGCATTCAAAAACAAAAATGCAGATGGTATTTTTAAACTGTTTAAAGGGTTTGAGGGGTGTGCCTTACTGACAGGGTGCTTGCTTCACCTACTCAAGGCCTTGGATTCCATACATGGTCCACATGCATATGCACGCAAAAGTCACACAAAATGTATCATCTAAAATACTTGTCACTGAATGTAAAAATAGTCTCTAATGGAATGACCTCTGACGCTTTAGCAGTAGCCGGGCAGGTTACAGTGAGAAAGGAAAAAAGGGATGAGAACACAGAAGTCAGTAAGTGCATTTTTTAAAAAGACGGAAAAACACTAAATGCAGTGGAGAGGTGATTTAAAAAAAAAAAAAAAAAGCAGTTCTCAGGAGATGATGAGACTAAAATTAAGAACCGTCATCTGCTTCAGGTCAAGGTATTCACAGAGCTAACAGTATAGAATTCAGCTGGGAGCCGACTCCTAGCAGAAAGCAGCTATCATCTTTGCAGCTATCTCAGAACCTATACCCTGACAAGAGATTGGTTTCAACAGCTCACAACAGCTGAGCGCACTCTGATAAACATCTTGTTTTTCTCTCATATCTTGTTTTGCTCTTTAGTGCCACAGCTGCAAGGCACACGTGGTATCCACGCTGCAAGGCACGTGGCAAAGTGCCTTCAGCTGTGTTCCCTGCTTGTCCATGAGGGCAAGGCTCCTGGCAAAGGTATAAATACCCAGGATTTCCTTTCAATAAAGAGAGACTTGATCAGACCCTCTGTCTTGTCTTCATTCTTCGTGTCTCTTGCCCCTCCATTCCCACTCTTTCTCTTGCTAGACCCTGACCTGAGGACCGGAGCAGCAGAATGGGCCAGAACAGAATTCTGTCAGTGTATCTGCTCAAGTGGCTTCTGCTGGTAGGGACGCTAGGGAGACATCATTTGCCTCTAGTACAGTCCAGTGCACAGAATACCAGCTACAGACAGCACTGTTCACAAAGAAAGGAAGGAAGGAAGGAAGGAAGGAAGGAAGGAAGGAAGGAAGGAAGGAAGGAAGGAAGGAAGGAAGGAAGGAAGGAAATAAAAAAAGAAGAAAAGAAAGCCTGTTTGTTGGAGTGCCTGCTAACCCCAAGTGTAAAGTATAAGGATCAGAGCACAAACATTTCATGTTAGATGTCAGGGTCACAGCTCTTGAAATCCCCAGAGATCCTTGCTCTACTCTCCAGTCACTATGCTTTCTCAGCAAAAGCAACATCTTTGGTTTTTTAAAGCTTCTTCCCGCTTTACAATCCGATGGTCCACCATCATTCCAGTAGTTTCTATGCCTCTTCATGCAATTTGATAGTGTTTCTGCTGATGTATTTTCTGCAGGTCCACTCACATATCAAAATATGCTTCAACCTCTCATACAGAAAGATTCATGTCTGCAGTCCAGCCATGCATGCTGGCTATCTGTGGGGATTAACTTGATTACTACTTTGATATGGAAATATATGCCCATGGTGGGTGGCACCATTCCCTAGACAGGAAGTCCTGAACAATAGATAGATAGATAGATAGATAGATAGATAGATAGATAGATAGATAGATATCACAGCATCAAGAGAAAAATAACCTAAAACCACAACTGCTTTAAGTTTAGACCTAACTTTAAAAAAAAATTGAACATATTTAAACATAAAATTTAAAGATAGTTGCCAAGATTTTGAAATTATAATTAGTATACAAATACAGGAACAGAGGTAAGTTTGCATCCTACCAAAGAGACAAAGAAGACATGTTATTCAGGGTTATCTAAAGGAACAGAATTGAAAGAAGGGATATATGCATGTGTGGATATGTGTATGTATGTATGTATGTATATATGATGGCTAGATCTACACTGTATTGTCTCCCAACAACAGACATCTCACAATGAGAGGCCAAGATTCTGTTAGTTCTCAGTCCATACAGCTAAATGTGTCTGCAATCACAATCTGGGGTCAAAAGCCTAGAGGATTCCCAGATGGCTGCTGGTTTTCAGTCTACACTGGAGATGAATTTGCTAACAAGAGTTAGGACAAACAGGCAAAGAGTAAAGCTATCCTTTTTCTATGTCCTTCTATCTGGGCTGCCAAAAGATGGTACTGCCAATGTTTAGTGTGGGTTGTCGTACTTCAAATAATCTGATAAGAAAGTCCCTCATAGGGGAGCCCAAAAGCTTGGATATTAATTGATTCCAGTTGAAGTCATGTTGACAACTCAAATAAGTGGTCGTGCAAGAAACTGGAAAAGAAGAAATAATGGGTTTAAAGAAGATACTAGTGAAATCATTATACAGCCTCCAAATAACAATACTGCAAATGAGAGTAGGCTTATGGAAACTGAGTGTCATAAAGACACAAATATCTGATATTTACTGTTTTTTTTTTTTTTCTTACCAAAGCCCTCCTTGAGGGGTTACATAGCATAAAAACTTCTGATAGCCTTATTTTGCACACAAGAATGTAAAATACATTCAAGATCACACAGGAGGTAAGGGAGAGCTGTGATCCAAGTGAGCGATCAGCTTTAGCTTCTCATGAAAATGTGGGCTGAAAAGTCAGGGCTGTTATCTAGCAGTAGAATACATTCTCATATCTGAAAAACACAAATCTTCTGTTTATGATTTCTAGCAATACTTGATCATTTTTCATTGGCTCATATGAAGCTGTCCATTAAAATAAAAGCAAAACAAGACAAAACAAAAAACAACAAAAAAAAAAAAACACTGAAGTTTCCAGAGGCCAGCAAAGGATTGACTATTGCATAAATAAAATCCTATGCACCCCTGGGCATCAAACCAATGCAACCTTTTTAAAACTAAGTCTAATGATCTGAAAGAATTTCAACGCTCCAACACTCTCCCAATGCATCACACTTATTTATGTCTTTCTTATGCATATGTTTCTTGGTAAATAAACATGTAGTTTTATTTCTACAAATGTTCTGAAAAAAATGTATATCATGTCGGAGTGAGCCTGTGACCATATGATATGATCTTTAAATTTTAATAATTTATGCATTTGGGGCAGATATGCAAAGCTGTTTTGGATCACTCTTTGTAGTGACACAGCAATGATGCACATCACAGTAATCACATTGTGGTGGTGGGACGGCATGCGGTTACCAGCAGAGATATGCATGCACTCGATGAATAAATTCATGAAGCCTGGCATCTCTGTGACCCTGAATCCACAATCTGTCTTATCTGGTCCCACCCCAGCTCATTACTGCCACCACAAAAGCAGCCACTCTGCTCCATCTTCATCCTGTCTGCCCTTTGAAAGCAAGGACACACAAAAGAAAAGGGTGGATAATAATTCTATGTTTCTTTCTGTAAGTGGCCAGGAAGCACTTTTTTAGTCCTAATGTATTGGGCAAGGATGGGGGTGGAGTATGTGCACTTTGTCACTGATGCTTGGTGTATTGTGGAACTACAGGGAAGATACAGATGTAATTGTTGCTGTCTTCAGTTTTTTGTTCTTAACATTTGCAGTTGGTGACATCTCATTAACATGCAGAAAGTCTTCTGGGGAAGACTACCTGACCTAGAAGTGTGCTCTGCTTCCAGGTGAGAGTCTGACATTGTCAGGGCCAAGTTGTGTCAAGGCTTCTGACGAGGCTCTCATTGCAAGGACAGAGGACAGACTTAGTTCCACACAGAATGGGACAGCCTCCATCACCCTGAGAGCTCTGGGCCCTGGGTACCTGCTGAGTTGCTTTTCCACATAGATTGAAGAATGTTGTTCTGCCCTAGGATCTGCTGCACACAGAAAAACTAGCAACCTGAATGTTCTGTGGGAATCAATGAAGATGGCAGATTCACAGCAGGGTATGGCTGCTCATGAGAGGAAGGAGATGAAATAAAATACCTGAGTCCAGGGAACGGGAAGAGAAATGGGAGAACAGATAATTCTGGTGGATATTTGGGGTGGGGAAGGTAAAAGAAAGTAAGAATCCGTAAATCACTAGAAACTTATGCTGGACTCGGTGGCACAGGGCAATGTGGGAGGCATCAGAGGGTGTGGCTAACACAGTTTACCCATTCCTGGCCTTGTCATCTTGGTGAACCTGCCCCCTCACCTGAACCTGCCTTGCACTTTCTCCAGCTGTTTATTTTTAATTTTTTCCTCCAGAGAGTATAGTGTCTAAAAAGAAAGTCCAGCAGAAGAATAAGGTGAACTGTGACACTAGAAACTTTTTTTATTGTTTTGGGACAGGGTCTCATGTAGCCCAGGCTGGCCTTAAACTTAGTATACAGCAAGAATGACCTTGAATCTGGTCTTCTTGCCTCCACCTCCACAGTGCTGAGATCTCAGGTATATGTTACTGTGTCCTGTTTCATGTGCTGCTGGGGACTGAACTCAGGAGTTGGTCGTTCTGGGGAAGCATGCTGCCAACTTAGTCACATTTCTGCTTAGGAGCATGTCTTTAAAATCTTTAACCTTGTATCTTTTAAAGATTTATCTTATTTATTGATTATGTATATTATATGTTTATGTAAGTATATATGTATATACATATGTGTGCATATGTGTGTATGTGCCTCTGTGTATGTGTGTGTGTGTTTGTGTGTGTGTATGTGATGGCAGGTGCTTGGGAGGGCAGAGGTATTGGATCCATGAAGCTGAACTTAGAGTCACCTGATGTGAATTTGGGAATTGAATTAGTGTCTTTGCAAGAGCAGTGACGGTCTTAACAACTGAGCCATCACCTAGCCCATCAACCCTGTGTCGTATAGGTCATTGATTGTCTTTTGGTTATAGTTCTTTGAACTGGTGTAATGGTGCTATCAATGAAATGTGAATACCTTGACCTCCATAATTATAAGTAAAGTTTGAAAATTAAGATTAAACCCATCATTATATTCTGCCTAATAACAACAAAGTAACAGTCAAGTGTTCTTCCCAAATATCATGTTATTCTCTTTCTAACTTGCCTGAGGAGAAGACATTTATTGAGCTGTTTAATCAAATAACAATATACAGTTTAGCAACTAAAGACAGGATCATTTATTGATTGCATAAATTTTAATAATGATGAATTCACATCTAACTGACTCTGTGAGATTTATACCGCAACTAAATAAGGCAATGTATCAAGGAAGATGAACAGTGTTGCCTGTGCACGCTGCTATAAATTGCTAAACCATGTTTTAATCCTGTCTTTATGCTTTGCCCTAGACTCAGATGAGCAGGGAGCAATGCTGTTATCAAGAGTCAATGGAGTGGTGTGGGTTAGGATGCTGGCATCCATTACTAGTGCTTGAGCCAGATGGCGTTACAGTAGAAGTGAGGTAAGTTTTTGGTATTTTTGCTGTTCTTTGAAGGTCTAATGTCATGCTCTCTGTCTAGTGATGCTTCTCCATGATATGGTTTTCCCAAGGCCACATTTTTCTCTGATGAAAAATGAAATCAAAGGAATATAAATGCATCTATCTCTCTCCAGGGTTAACTCTCCAATAACACAATCTTGATCTTTTACATAAAAATCATAAACAGTTAATGGATATAAACACAAATAACTGAGAAAATCATTGAGTGTTTTGTCTTAGGCTTCAGCTTTCTATGAATAAAAGTTCTTGTTTCTGTGACAAAATTCCTGACAGAAGTATCTTAAAAGGGGACAGAGTTGTGTGGGCTCACAGTTTGAAGGAACACAGTCCATTGCAGGGAGGAACGCAAGGTGGTGAGGAGTGCAAGGTGACCCATCATACTGAGTCCACAGTCAGGAATCAAAAAAGGAGCAATGAACTCAACTTATCCTCTCCTTTTTACTGAGTCTGGGTTCTCAAGACTTTGGGATGGTCTTGCCCATATTCATGTGATACTTTCTCACTCCAAGTTTTCTGTAAACACCTTGAAGACACTCAATGGTGAAAACACTCAATGGTGTGTCCTGGATGATTACAAATCAGTCACTTTAACAATAACGATGAGATAGCACATGCTCTTTGCACACATGAGCTGCTTTAGGGATGTGGAATGTCCATTGGTCTTCGGGGTCTTTTTCTTAAGATCTTAAGAGGTAAGTTTGTCTAATCTGCAGTTTTTCAAACATTGTACTTATTCACTTTAACATAAAGAAGAGAAACCTGAACACTTATCCTTCAAGTTAAGATGGACTGTGGTCACTGGTCATAGACTTCAGATTCTAGAATGTCTTTAAATATTAATAATGACTCTGACTCCAACAATCACAGTCTTTGTACTTTGTACTGTGTCTTAAATGTTTTGGGGAGGGGCACAGTAAATATGTTACCAATTGCAATTTCAAATGTTAAAATAGAACCACTGGGTGTTTTTTAAAATATAGCTTATCATTGTAACTTATAAAGCTGCCTATAACCAGCATACTGACATGTGTGTATATGACATGCATAAGTAACCACTGCATCTCACTTGTTTATGTGTTTGGAAGACATATCACAGAGTCTGTAAGATGTAATTCAAAGACCATAATGAGTTAGAAATATACAGGACATATCATGGATGCATGTTGCTACTAAACGTTATTTGGTATTGTAGGTACACAGAGGTTTTCATGATGAAGGGTTTTCTTCTGTCAAGTTTTACATTTTAAAAATATGTCTTTAAAATGCACTGGTGTCAAGGCTTAAAAGGGAGTGATGGGACAGAAAGGGTCAAACTGGAGTGGTAGAGTGGAAGGTTGAGAAATGGAGAAAGTATAAAGAGGGACAAATAACTTGAAAGACCTTTTGGAAAAGCTATAAGAAGGCCTACTAGTGTAGAAGCTTCCCAAACATGCACAACATAGAGGTACTATAACAAGTCAACAGCATCCCTAATAAACATTGGAAGCTAAAGTATAAGAATTCATGATCAGGGGCCCGATACCTGCCCACATGCTACAGCCTGTGTGCCTCCCAGTAGGTCCCCAGTAATCAAGAACACAGGTAAGAATCTTGCCCAAATATCCATGCTGGCTAGAATACCCATAGAGCCCAGCTGATGCAGGACCTACCTCTGACCCCCAGCTCCACCTTCTTTCTGGTCTTCTTTCCCACTCAGGCCATATCAGCAGCCCAATACCCTCTCATACCCTACAGCCTGTCTGTCTCCCAGGAGGTCCACAGTAACCAGGGAACACAGGTAGTCTCACCCAACTATAGCTTGGGTGACAGCTTGGACACCCATACAGCCAAACTGACATGGGACCTACCGAAGCTACCAAGCTCCACTTTCCTTCCAGTTCGCTTCTTCAACTGGGCCAGATCATCAAGCCTGATATCCTCCCACACCCTACTACCTGTCTGTCTCCCAAGAGACCCATAGTAACCAGGGACACAGGAGGTTTGCTCTAACCAGAGACACAGGAGGTCTACCCTAACCAGCATTGCCTGCCTCCAAGGAGACCAGATCTAACCCAAGTCACAGAGCTCTACCTGCCTCTAATGAGGCCAGATCCCATCAGAAACACCCAGGCCAGTGAACACCAGAGATAACCAAATGGCCAGAAACAAGCTCAAGATCATAAGTGACTGAACCCAATGCAATTCACCACCATTAGAACCCAGTTCTCCCACCACAGCAAGCTCTGGATACCCTACCACACTTGAAAAGCAAGATAATGACCTTAAATCCAGACAGAAGAGAGAATCTCAGACATAGAAAATGCCATAGAAAATATTGACACATCAATCAAAGAAAATAACAAAGTGTAAAAAGCTCCTAACCCAAAATATCCAAAAAATGTAGGACACAATGAATAGGTTGAACCTAAGAATAATAGGAATAGAAGAGGATGAAGAATTCCAGCTCAAAAGGCCAAAAAAGATCTTCATCAATATCATAGAAGAAAACTTCTCTAACCCAATGAAAGAGATGGTCATAAATATGCAAGAAGCCTACAGAACATCAAATAGATCAGACAAGAAAAGAAAATCTTCTTGTCACATAATAATCAAAACACTAAATTCACAGAACAAACAAAGAAATATTAAAAACTGTAAAGGGAAAGGACCAAGTAACATATAAAGGCAGACCTATCAGAATTACACCAGACTTCTCAACAGAGACTGTAAAAGCCAGAAGATCCCAGCATCACAGGGCAGGCTGTGCCTCAGGTTACTGTGGACTGTACCCAGCAAAACTCTCAATCACTATAGATGGAGAAACTAAGATATTCCATGGCAAAACTAAACTTAAAAAGTATCTTTCTACTAATCCAGACCTATAGAGGATACTGGAACAAAAATCTCTAATACAAGGAGGGTAACTACACCCAAGAGAACACAAGAAATTAAACATTTCACAACAAACCAAAAGAAGAGAATCATAAAAACATAGTACCACTTCCAGCAACAAAAATGACAGGAATTAACAATCATCTGTCTTTAATATCTCTCAATATCAATGGACTCAATTCTCCAATAAAAATACACACACTAATAGATATGTAAACAGGATCCAGCATTTTGCTGCATATAAGAAACACATTTTAGTGACAAAGACAGACACTTCCTCAGAGTAAAAGGGTAGAAAAAAGTTTTCCTAGAAATGGTCCCAAGAAACAAGCTGGAGTTGCCATTCTTTTTTTTTTTTTTTTTTTTTTTTTTTTTTTTTTTTTTGGTTTTTCGAGACAGGATTTCTCTGTGTGGCCCAACAGAAGGAACACTACCTAATTCATTCTATGAATGTAATACACTATATAAACAAACTCAAAGAAAAAAGTCACATGATCTTCTCATTAGATGCTGAAAAAGCCTTTAACAAAATACAACACCCCTTCATGTTAAAGTCTTGGAGAGATCAGGAATTCATGGCACATATCTAAACATAATAAATACAATATATAGCAAACCAACAGCTAACATCAAATTAAATGGAGAGAAACCAGGAGCAGTCCCACTAAAATCCAGGACAAGATAAGGTTGCCCACTCCCTCCCTACCTATTCAATACAGTACTCAAAGTTATAGCTAAAGCAATTAGACAACAAAAAGAGATCAAGAGGATACAAACTGGAAAGTATTCATAAGTAACCCCAAAATTCCACCAGAGAACTTCTCCAGCTGATAAACAACTTCATCAAAGTGACAGGATACAACATTAACTCAAATAAATCAGTAACCTTCCTTTATCCAAATGATAAACAGGCTGAGAAAGAAACTAGTGAAACAAAACCCTTTATAATAGCCACAAATAGTATAAATATCTAGATGTAACTCTTATCAAGCATGTGAAAAATACAAAAAGAGCTTCAAATCCCTGAAAAAAGAAATTGAAGACCTCTGAAGATGGAAAGATCTCCCATGCTAATGGATAGGTAAGATTAACATAGTGAAAATGGCCATCTTACCAAAAGCAATCTACAGATTTAATGCAATCCTCATCAAAATTCTTCACAGACAGGGAAAGAGCAATTCTCAACTTCATATGGAAAAACAGAAAAGTTAGTACAGCCAAAACTATTCTCAACAATAAAAGAACTTCTGGGGTAATCACCATCCCTGACCTCAAGATGTACTACAAAGCAATACCAATAAAAACTATATTGGTACAGAGACAGGCAGGTCAATCAGTGAATTAGAATTGAGGACCCAGAATTAAATCCAAACACTCAATGACACTTGATCTTTCACAAAGAAGCCAAAAACATACAGAAAGTATCTTCAATAAATGATGCTGGTCCAACTAGAGGTCTTTGTGTAGAAGAATAAAAATAGATCCATATTTATCACCTTGCACAAAACTCAAGTACAAGTTGATCAAGGACCTCAACATAAAACAAATTTCCTGAACAGAACACCAATGGCTCAGGCTCTAAGGTCAATGATTGATAAATGGTACCTCACGAAACTGAAAGGCTTCTGTACAGAAAAAGACACCATCAATAGCATTGATAGGACAAATTGGCATCCTACAGATTGGGAAAAAAATCTTCACTAACTCTCCATCCAACAGAGCGGTAATATCCAAAATATATAAAGAGTTCAAGAAGTTAACCTCCAAAAAATTAACCAATAACCCAATTTTTGGGTAATATCCAACTTAATAGTGAGTACATATCATGCAAGTCCTTTTGGGTTTGAATTACCTCACTCAGGATGATATTTTCTAGTTCCATTCATTTGCCTGCAAAATTCATGATGTCCTCATTTTTAATAGCTGAGTAGTATAACCCAATTTTAAAAATGGGGTACAAAGCTAAAAAGCGAATTCATAAGAGAAGAATCTTGAATGGTCAAGAAGCACTTAAAGAAATGGTCAAAAAGTCCTTTTGTCAGAGAACTGCAAATCAAAATGACCCAGAAATTCCACCTCATATCAATCAGAATGCCTAAGATCAAAAACTCAAGTGACAGCACTTGAGGATGTAGAGAAAGAGGAACATTTCTATTGCTGGTGGATTTGCAAACTGGTACAAACACTGTGGAAACCAATCTGGGGTTTCCACAGAAAAATGGAAATAGTTCTACTTGAAGATCCAGGTATACCACTCTTGAGATTATACTCAAAAGATGCTTCACCATACCACAAGTACCTGTGTTCCACCATGTTCACAGGAATCTTACTTGTAATAGCCAAAAGCTGGAAACAACCCAGATGACCTCAACCAAAGAGTGACATAGAAAATGTTCATTTACAGAATGAAATACAACTCAGCTATTAAAAATGAGGACATCATGAATTTTGCAGGCAAAATGAATGGAACTAGAAAATATCATCCTGAGTGAGGTAATTCAGACCCAAAAGGACTTGCATGATATGTACTCACTATTAAGTGGATATTACCCAAAAAGTACAGAATACCTAGGATACAACCTACAGACCATGAGAAGTATAACAAGCAGAAAGGTCCAAGTGTGGATGCTTTAATTCCACTTATAAAGGGGAATAATATAATCACAGGAGGCAGAGGGAGGGAAAGATCTGGGTGGAAGAGGGAGAGGATCAGGATCAGGTATTGGGAGAGGGAAACAGGAGAGAAACCCAAAAGGCCAGGAGAATGAATTGAAATATGCGTCATCGGGAGAGGGAGTGGGAGGTAGGGAGAACCTCTAGACAGTACCAGAAACCCTGGAGGTGAGACTATCAGGACTCAATGGGAGTGACCTTAGCTAAAATGCCCAACATTGGAAAGAGGAAACTTGAAGAGTCCACCTCCAGTAGAAATACAGACCATCAACTGGAGGGACTGGGTTACTAACCCATAGTCAAAATTTCTGACCTAGAATTGTTCCTGTGTAAAAGAACTGCAGGGACAAAAAAGGGAAAGAGACCGAAGGAAAAGTGGTATAACTATTGGCCCAAGGCCTGACACTGTTATTGATGTTATGATATGCTTACAGACAGGAGCTTAGTATGACCCAAATAGCAGCTCACTGAGACAGACACAGATACTTAACACCAAACGATTGGACTAAAATTGGGGACCCTTATGGTTGAATGAGGGGAAGTATTGAAGAAGCTGAAGGGGAGAGTAACTTCATCGGAAGACCAGCAGTCTCAACTAACCCAGATCCTGGGAGCTCTCAGAGACTGAGGCACCAAACAGGAGAATACACGGGCCAGTCCAAAGCCCCTGGCACATACTTAGCACAGGTCTGCCTGGTCTGGCCTCAGTGGGCCACATGTGTTTAATCCTCAAGAGACTTGAGGCCCCGGGGAAGGGGGGGGGGCCTGGGAAAGTACCCTCTTGGAAGCAAAGGGGAGGAGGAATCAGAGGAGAAACTGTGGGATGGGGTACTGGGGTGGGCAATGACTGGAATGTAAATAAAGAGTATAAATAAATTTAAAAATTAAAAAAAAAAAAAAGCTTAACAGGGAGAGCAGCTATTCCAACCAAATCCTGGAGTTCTTTCTAGAAGGTTTTAATAAATCACTACATTGGCTAAATTAAAAAAAAAAAAAAAAACAATCAGTGACAGGAATGGGTTCCTTTTTTTTTGGTATTTTTTGGCCAGTGAAGTACCACAGACCCCAAACATTACAGGCTATTGTCATGACTCTTGGTTGTCCTGCAGAAATTGATACTAAAAGCCTATAGCTGAAGACACCACATACTTGACTCCTAGAACACAGAGAACTCAAACTGCTACTGACCCAGAAGCTTCATCTTTACTAGTTAGTTATCAACAGCGCTGGAAAGTGCTGTGCATGGTATACATGCTATCAGAGGAGAAAAGTAGCCATCAGTCACACACAGCCCTGGATGCTAAGTATTGCAACTATCTACTCTGTAACTGAATATAAGTCACACTCCAAAAGATGGAACCCATATATGGATTTACTGGCTTTAAGACATATAGCTAGACATATCATAGACCATAGGGGATAACCTACTACTAATCTACTAAGTGGGACTAGTAGTAAAATGACTCCCGATGACTTACTGTTATATCTATAGATCAACATCATGACTTTCACCTGAAAATTTTCTATAGAGACAATGCAGAAGTCATATGCATTGTATCCACTCCTTCCAAGACTCAAGGATTCATTGCAGATGAAGGAGCATTGGAAAATATAGATATTTACATTACAATTCCTAATAGTAGAAAAATTACAGTTATGAAGAAGCAATGAAAGTGATTTATGGTTGGAGGTCACCACAACAAGAGGAACTGTATTAAAGGGTTGCAGCATTAGTAAGACTGAGAGCCAGTGCTCTAGTTTCTTTCCAGGTTGTAAACTTGGATCTTTTTTTGTCTTATGTTATTTGTTTGTTTGTTTGTTTGTTTAAAAATGTCAGAGCATGAGCTGCTGAATTAGGGTGTGGTCCAGTGTTATCACAATGCTTTCCAGAACTATCATTCCTGAGCTGCCAGCACTGCAGAGGCCATGACTCAGTCTTCACACTTGCCTACACTCCATGAAGGTGGAGCGGCTGTAAGTCAAGGTGCCACTGGCTCCTAATCAACTGTGAAGCTACATGGTTTTGTTATCTTTTTTGGTTACACACTTTCTTTTTTAGTAACATGCCAATTGAAACAAATATTCTGACATCACCAGTCTGGTTTTATGGTAGTGTCTTTTGTATCTTAGTACTCAAGATGAGGAGTTAGTAGGCATGTGTACTGTGTCTAAACTTGTTCATCCCATACATCTGCGACTTTGCCTTAATAGTTAATATAGTCATGATTCCCTAATGCTAGTTACAAAATTTAGCCAGAAAATTACTTGTAAGTAAAATAAAGTTAAATGTTTCATTCATTTGGTCACTGTACTACATATACTTCATGTGGCCATGAGAACAGAGTTCCTTCATGTCAGTCAGACTTTGTTTGTCACTGTGACAAATGCCTAAAGAAAAAACTATTTAAAGGAAGATCAACTCTGGCTCATGTTTTCCAAGGTTTTAGTTCACAGTCATGATCTGCTGCCTCCATTGCTGTTGGTCCTGCCAAGGGGCAGAAACACAGAGGGGAGGCTTGCCCTGTGGCAGCCAATAAGCACTGAGGAGCAGCAGGAGAGTACAAGGAGAAGACACACATGGTCCCAAGAACAGCCTTTCATTGGCCTCCATCCTTTCCCTGGGCCTCATTAGCTGATATCTCCAGCACATCTTAAAATGTTGCCAGCTGGAAACAAATAAGTTTATAGAAGTAAACTTCAATTTCGAACCATAATATCCATTAATATGTACAGTTGATACATATTCATAGTTGTCTTAATTCTATAAAAAGTCTTCTTTTCTAGGGGGCTTGTGTGTCTATTATCATAAGTGAAATTCAGTGCTGTATATGGCCATGAACTTTCTTCTTAACAAAATGTATATTTTTCATAAAGAACTCTTACAGACTCATGTAGACATGGACAGTTTAGTCACGTAGTCTTTGGAGTTGGTTCTCGTGGTTTTTAATGTGTCCTGCATATTCAAGACATAAGAAAATGGCCTTCCTAAATATTCTTGTCTCTTTTCAGCAAAGAGACATTGTTCTCTTGTTACAAACTTGGTCACTGAGCGTGGTGGTTTAATTGATAATGACCCCCATAGAGTTACCTGTTTGAACACTCCAGTTCCCAGTTGGTAGAATTTTTAGGAAGAATTGGAGGCACAGCTTTGTTGGAGGAAGTGTGTCACTGGGGAGTGGACTTTGTGATTTCAAAGCCCACACCAGACCCAGCCCACCCCTTTTTGCTTCCAACTTGCAGATGTGATATAAACACTCAGCCACTGCTCCAAGCACCATGCCTGCCTGCCTACTGCTGTGCTCCCACCACGATGCCCATGAACTCAACTGCTGAAACTGTAAGTAAGCCTCCAATTAAATGTTTTGTTTTAAGTTGCCTTGCAATAGAAAAGTAAGTAAGACGTCGGGTCACAAGGTCAGTACCAGGATGCCCACACAGACCATAATGTTCCAGTGCTTTCTGGTTTTCACATGAGTCAGGTCTTTCTCTGGAGGTATTTACCAACAGGTTGTAGTTTATATTTACTGCTTCCCAGTGCAAGTCTCAAGAGGCCTGATACCTATGCAGTTTCCAGTACTCTTTCTATTCACACAGCTTTAAGCTCACAACCTATCATTCTGTCAAATGCTTTCCTCTCTTCTTCATTTTCATTGTTAATTTTCCACCCTCAGTATAACACATCACCTGGTATCGTGTGTGTGTGTGTGTGTGTGTGTGTATGTGTGTGTGTGTATGTGTGTGTTTCATCTCTTTCTTCCTGTTTTACCATTACTCACCAGGCCATGTAAGTTTTTAACTGATACAGACAGCTCTACTCTCTAGCTGCACTGCTATCAATATTGTTCAAGGCAGTGTCTACCCTCAGCATCATTGATTAAGATATTTGATTCCTTGTAATCCAATTTGCTCATTTTCATCCATTTCCTTACTATAAAACTAGCAGACCCCATCATCAGGGGCTACCCAAGAAAAGCAGGAAACACCACTGTTTGCATCCATAGGAATGCCTTTTCACCATGAGAAGCTATAATCTGATCATTTCTTATACAAAATAAGCTTCAAATCACATTTAAGTGACAAATATATAAATATCAAAATATTTAATAGTCCTTTGAAAAACACATACACACAAAACAAACAAACAAAAAACCAAAATTTTGTCAAACAGCATTTGAAATGTCCTTCTGCCAGCAGATATAACTCCTGTGTGTAATCACCCTTGAAGACACTACAGTCTGACTGTATGGAAGAGGAAGTCAGTGTATTGACAATTTCCATCATGTATACAGTGAGGTAAATGTGCATATTGTGCCTCAATTTTAACAAACAAAGATTAAAATCTACAGATAGATTGAAATTTTTGTAAACATAAAAATGTTTATAAAATAAAGACATTAAAGACAGTATTGTTTACATAGCTATACAGACTGTGTTTTTTAGAACTGATATTACAAGTTCAAACATCTACAAAGTTAAAAACTGTATAATAAAGTCAAGTTAGTAGCTTGAAGGTGCCGTAGTTATAAGTTTCCAATAATGGACAACTACCCAGAAGCAGTAGGCCTAAGTGTTTTATAGGCTCTGGGATTAGGCCCATGATGCTCATGGATTTAAGAGAGTACTTAAGCATGCACTTCCAAGAACATGTTCCCAGCAATTTATAGCTATGCATACATGTAAGAATACATATGCGTAGACATACATGGGTACACATTATACTATCATTAATGTAAATAATAGAATCCACAATGACCATTTGTCTTTTTCATTACTTTTCAAAACTGGTATATCCTTTGTTTTTAAATGTTTTTTAAAGAGGGATAAAGAGAATGTGGTAAGGAGATTAAGCAAATGAATATTCAGCCCAATATAATACTTAAACGTTATGAAGGTAGAACTAGGCTAGAATGCTACCCACCATACGTCAATGGTTTGGTCATGAAGTCCTGTGCCATGCTATCGAGCAATGCTCCTGTTTCAGTGTTGAATTATGTGTATGCTGTCAACCATGCCAGAAGAATGGACAAGGCCAGATTTGCTATGGGAAGGAATATCCCTTTCTTTGCTTCACATGTACTCTGCAAGTGACGGCACAAAAATCTCATAGGCACATCTTTCACAAGCAGGGAGGTGGGTCCAGGAAAGCGGGATCAAAGCTGTCTACCATTGTTCTGAATCTTAGCCATTCTTTCTTAGATTTTGAAGATAACTATTTTGCTCTTTTCTGGCTCAGTGTTCTAGTCATCCATCACAGGGACACTGCCTGTGTTTTCACTCCATCATCCACAACAGAGGGCCAACTTCTCCAAAGTGAAATGATGAAGAAGTCCATGTCTAAGTGCATACAGATCCTGTCCCAGACAAATGAGAGACAGCAGGGGATTTGTCCTTGCTGGCCTTTCACAGAACAGAAACCATGACAACAGGATCTCTGTCTCTCTGTCTCTCTGTCTCTGTCTCTCTCCCTCTCTTCCTCACTCCCTCTCCTCCCTCCTCTTTCCCCTTCCCCTCCTCTTCTCCCTTCCCCCTCCCCCTTCCTCTCCCTTAATTAACACAGCTTCCACAACTATATGGAAGTAATGGGGGTTTCTTTTATGTAGGGTTTACTGGATTACTATAGATGAGACCTGAAAAAATTGTAAAGGAGTGGAATTAACAGTAAATGTAATGAGAAAAGAGCACAAACCTGTGTAATACAGCTGTGTTTTTCTGGGTGATATGTTGATTAAATTTTTTATATTTATGAAGCCAAGCGACTCATTAAAAAGACTGATATATTATAATTCTGGACACAAGAGACTTGGAACATGAAATTAGTGTTTGTTGGTGATTCAATGGCCATGTACACGGAGCTTCAAGAAAGCTGCACGACCGTTTCTTCATTTGAGTGAATGTACTTCTCTGTGCCCCACTGAAAATAGCTAAAATGGAAGGAACAATGTTGAAACAGATAATTATAGCAAACACTGACCTTTGCCCTTCAAAGAGTCACAGAACTATCAAGTGTTTAGAGTGTGTGCCTATAAAGATGCTATAACCCAATTTATCTCTCATAAATCTCACCTCTGTGTATGCCGCCCACTCTCATCTAAGACACATCTTTGTTTCAAGAGTCAGTGCTTTTACAGAATTAGCATTCTATCAAGTGGTTCTTTTATTTTTATACAAGAATTCATTGCTTTGGGAACCATGCATCTAACATTAGGGCAACTTTCTTCAAATTCAACTCCTTAAAAGGGAAAAAAAAAAAGCAACTGCCTGCAAATAGTAAGTTAGTTTTAGGCTTTTCTCAAGTGTTGACAGAATAAAAAATACATTGACTGATCATTGTCAACATCAACAATGTAATTTACATTAACTCCTACAAGCCAAGCTGTACAAACTGTTTTGGATAATTCCAGCTTTACTGACTGATGAAAATGTCCTTCCTAGTTTAAGACTATACACAGATGTATGAGTAGCTGTCTGGGAAGAGGATGAGCCATCATAATTTAGGCTCTGTCACCAGCTGCATAAGCTTTGTGAAGCCTCCTCTGTTTATCTAAATTTTCCTAAGGGTGCCTTGGATGGCTTCAGTGGTCCAGTCTGGTTTCCACATTCAAACCTTCCTTTTCTCCCCAGTAGATTTTTGGTGGTTGTTGTTATTTTTCCAATAGTTAATTAGAGGATGGCTTAAAGGGCAACTGGTTTGTTTTTGTTGTTGTTGTTATTGTTAGGATGTTTTTGTTGTTACTGTTGTTGTTTTTGCTTTTGGGGTGGGGGGGATTGTTTTTCCTTCAGAAGCTCTTTCCCAGATAATACTGAAGTCCTCACTTCTCAAAATAAAGTTGATCTGGCATTAAATTCTCTATCTCTTTCCCAATCCACAACCATATCTCTATGCCATCTATCTATGTATTTATCCATCGATCATCTATCATTCATCAATCATCTATTTATTCATAATAGATGATATTCTATCTATCCATAATAGATGATGGCTACCCATAATAGCTATCTGATAACTGTTTATCTATTATCTAACATCTAAAGATATTATAGATATCTATAAGTAGATATATACTTATCTATCTACTTATTTTGATCTATCACACATTAATCATCCTTTATCTCTATTGTATATCTGTATCTATCATCTACAGCTGCTTATCATTTACAGAGCTATGTCCAACCTGTACCATCTATGTCTAACATCTATATTATCATCTATCTACCTATCAGACCCACTGTCCCACTTACTCAGTTGATAGCCAGATACCAGTTAGAAGTAGTATCTGTTGTACAAGAACAGTTTGGGTTTGGAGAATCAATAATTGGTTTTGATTGTTACATGCTCTGTGTGGTAGGACCACCTGCTTGGCAGGCTCCACATCCTCTTTTCTTACTGCTCAAGCATTCAAACCATCACACACAGTCCTGGTCAAGTCTACTCTGTCTATAGGAAGCTGACACCCTTAACTTCAATGAGCAATGAATGTAAAGCACGTTTCTTTCCTTCAGCTCTTCCAAGACTCAAGCTTAATTCAATATTTTGTGACAGTTAACTACACAGTCAAATAGGTTTTTATTGGTTGTCTTGTTTTCCTCCAAAATGTAACAGAATGCAGCAACATGTGGCTATAGAAGTAAAAGATGCAAAGACACGTGCACTTCTCATTACAATAAATCCAGTATCTGACAGATGAATAAGAGCAAGTACATACTTATCTCTATCCTTAAAACCTCAAGTCAGAAATAAATACTCTTATTTCCATATCTATTACTACTAAACAGAGGCTATTCTGATACACAACTTTCAACATTTCACAGGACAGGAGAGGAGGGACCAAGACCAGCCTGCAGCCACTCCCTGCTCCACTGTCCTTTTCTCTTGAGCTCCTTAACAACCAGCAGGTGAGCAACACCTGCTGATGCTGACTGAGATCATGCTGTGTGGCTGGAGTTACCATCTGACCATGGACCAGATTTATCATTTCATGATGTCAACCAATAATTATATTTAATATTGTCCAGAAACCTAGGGAATGCTAACAGTCCAAAGTCTGGAACAGATTGAAACACTCCTAGGTCTAGTCTAGCAGTGTGTCAAACCATTTTAGAAAAAGTAGATATGTAATATATTGGATGACAGCTTTCCTCTGAACTTACACATATAGGTCCATGACTCACAGCTGCCTGCGTCATTGTTACTACTTATTGGTGAATTCAAGACTTTCTCACACCATGTGTCAGACACAACATGAGGAAAGCAAACACAGAGAAAGGTCTGTGTATGACAGCACATCAGGTTGCCTTCATCGTAGTCATTGTGTGCACTGTGTTCTGCAACGAGAAGTAGGTACCTCTTCACAGTCACATGAACTACTACTTCTTTTTAATGCTAAACGAAGTCTAGCAACATTTTCTTAGAGATAGTTCTGAACACAGTTTTATAAGTCTGTTAATACAATGAACTGACTCTGCCCATTTCAAACTCGTGAGAGTGAGCCGTTCTTTAGATGTCCAAACTTAACCTCTACATAGGTTTACAGACATGGTGTAATAACCAGTGGGGAGCCAACCTAGAACACTTTCTTGAGGAGGTAGCAGAAAATGTAGACTTCAGGATAAAACTAGGAAAGGTAAATGGAATTTGTCAAATTTTCTGCTGCTTTGTGCAAATATCTGTTACTAACCTGGGAAAATTCTGGAGAATTAGATAATTAATACAAATATTAAATATGATGCGTTTATATAGAAAATGTGAATGTTAGCCTAGAGACAAGGCCAGAGTGGGTTCTTAACATCTACCAAAAAAAGTTTCAAACTATGTTGATTATTCTAAATTAGTTTAGAACATTGATATTAATATGATAGAAATTAGAGTCTGGGGCCTGTGTGCTTTGAATAGGGATGGTTCCCATAGACCCTTCCTTGTCTTTGAATGATTGGCCTATAGGGAGTGGCACTACTAGGAGGCATAGTCTTACTGGAGTGGGCGTGGCCTTGTTGGAGGAATTGTGTCATTATGGAGGTGGGCTTTGAAGTCTCCTATGTTCAAGACTCTCCCCAGTGTGGGACATAGTCCTCCTCTACTGGCTGTGGATCAAGATGTAGAACTCTCAGCTACTTCTCCAGCACCATATCTTCCTGAATACAGTCATGTAGATAATGGACTAAGCCTTTGAACTTGTAAGAGTTGCCTGTGGTCCTGGTGTCTCTTCACAGAAATAAAAGCCTAATTAGACAGTGCCTGAAGACTTTGCTCATTCAGTTAATGCTCACCTTGTAAACATAAGAACCTGAGCTAAGTCTCCAGAATCCACACTAAAACAAAACAAAACAAAACCTCTAGGCATCATGGTGGCCTGTGCTGGAACTTCCATATGGGGAGGTAAAGAGATGACAGTCTCTGGGGTTTTATTTTGTGCTTCCCTTGCATTGTGAGCCCTGAGACAGTGGGAACACTGGTCTTGAAAAATATGAGGAAACAGCTCTTGAGGATGATCCCCCAACCTGTCCCACTGACTTCCTCACACATGACCATTCCATCTCTCCTGCACACAACATCATGAACTCACAAGAACACAAATGTAAACAAGTAAATGCATTAATTAATAAGTCAATCAATGAAATAAGATTTAAGTATCTTGGAAATTTTAAATTTCTTTAAGTTTAATTACAAATAATTGTCATGGTCTTTCAAATGTTGAAAACAGATTTTAAATGACAATTATTTTATTAAAACACAGTTGACATATCTGAGCAATGATGGCCAGTGTAATTTTGTTAATGTCCATAGGCAGGGAGTGTTAGGGGAAAAATTTAAAAATGTTCCAAACTCATACCTTAAGGTGATCAGAGTGTTTTTATTTTCTAGTATTTAATTTCAAAAGTATTATGTCATACAATTTGTGCTTCTTGTACAATTTGGGGTGCAATTTTGGGGATATTTTCTTTGTACTTCTTTGATGGACCACACAATTAATTTAGCATCTTCTATCTAGTATAACCATATTTGAAATGTCTATTCTTTGCAAAACAGCACGTGCTTCTGACCACTGAGCAATCTCTACAGCCTCCTGAAACGTCTAATTTGATATAAAGTATAGCGCCATTGACTGTTTTCTGTTAAACAGATACTTGAATACCTGTATTTGTATAGGGAATTTGACTTTACAGTTACAAAGGGAAAAAGGGAATCTGGTGTTCTATAAGAGACTCTTTCCTATGTGACCTGGGTGTGGGAAATATTTTATGCAGGAAAATGAATTCACTAAACGTTACTATGTAGTTGGAACCTGCCATGCCTTGATAAATTGGATTTTTGTAAATATCTCAGAACCACTGTCTTGAAAGCAGAAAGTAAATGTAATTAAATCTTGTATCATTTTTTCATGTAATAATTATGCAAATTAATGTGGTTCCCTGTGGGTTTTCTTCCTGTATGCTTGTTCTACATGTTGATTACCCACCTCCCCCTCCTTTCTTCTACTGGCACTCTTCACCACTGTTCACTCACCTGAGAACTCTTTTGAGTCAAGTAGAAAACCGATTCACACAGGAGTGCCCAGCACCATCCCAGAGGAAAGAGGCAAAGCTATTCGTCCTGGGTGTCTCTTCATTATGCTTTGGTTTCTGTCTGGACCTCATCCATTAACTGCTGCTATGTTCTTGCCTTTACTCCTCTCTCAACCGTGGAAAGCCTCATAAGTGAGTGGATCTTGCTTTTTCTATTGAACACATAGGACAAAGCCTCCATGGATTTACATTAAATATGCAAGACAATTAAATACATTTACTTGTGTAAATATTTGAGTGTATATGTTGTAAATATAGATTTGTTCTTGCCTTTCCATATATTATCAAAAGCAAGGGCTGCTTATTTAACGTTATGTGAACCATACTTGTTTTGTTGATTGGGGCTGAAGTACAAACAACCTAGGTGATTTTGAGAAGCTGATAGAAAGGCACTTGCCTGTCAGCAAACTCCCCAAGTCTGAGTCCATCTAGTGTAATTTTACAAACATGATCACCCACAACACTTGCAGTGTTCACAATTCCACCCTTAATTCACCTTTATTTTAATTTAACTGCATCTTTGCAGGCCTAGCATTTCAATGCTTCCCTGTGGATTTTTCTCCAATTTGCATAATATATGTGCAAAGAAAGCCTCATTGCTCCAAGCATATTATTGTCTGTGGTCATTTTTATGAATCTCTACAAGGCTGTAGTAACCTAAGAGCTGAAAGCATAGTGTGTTCTGAGTCAAGGACATTTGTTATGTGTTCATTATGACTGGGAGAAATCCAGTGGTTTGTTTTTTAGCTCATTAGGTATCAAATACGGTCTCTGTGAAGTGCAAACTATATTTCTATAAAGCAAGCACAGAATTCCTCACCAGCAGGCATATTTCCGTGCTATGTGCATTCAGTCCATGTCACTTGCAGCCAAAAAGCTTGGGTATCTTCTGTGGCTCCATGTTTGAGTCTTGTAAAGGGCATGAATTGGGGATGATCTTTGTGTGGAGGGCTCCTTTGTAATCACCTTTTCTGAGAGCTGCAATTTCCCCAGCTGCGTGCAGCCATAGAAAGTAATTAAATTTAATAGTCACTGCCCCTAATTTATGGCCACAGTGGGAAATAATCACATCTAAAGCAAAAGCCGCAGCTTTTAAATGGAGATGTATGTTATTTCAGCATGTTCCCAGCAAACACGGCCTTTCTCCAGGATCACATAGAAGGTAGGTTTACTTATACTCTTGGCCGTTTCTATCTTTACTGAGAATCTCTGAATCCTTCACTAGTTAATAAAGCATAGGGCAGCTTCCTGCTCACTCACAGCTTTAACAGTATGGCTTTTAAAGCTTTTATCTGAATCTGACTATAAATGATTTTCCTTAGTGGAACCTGAATGACAACAGTTTATCTCTTAGAAACTCTAATCTGACCTTTATTCTTATGTCTGAAACTAAACATAAAACAATATATTTTCAAGGAAGTAACTATTTCTTTAGACAGGAGACCACGAAGTGGAGAGAGAGGTACTGAGGAGGAGAGAGGAAATAAGATATAGGAGAGATGAAAGCAGAAAAGAGGGTATAGGATGTGGAATGGAGTCGAGGAATGGAAGAGTAATCGGGGAGAAAAATCCATAAAAACAAATTTCCTATACTGGAGAAATGACTCAGCAGTTAAGAGCCCAGGCTGCTTCTCCAGGGGATCTGGTTCAACAGCAACACCCACAACCCTCTGTAGCTCCAATTCCAGGCGATTTTCTACCTCTTCTGGCACCCACTGGTGCCAGACATGCAGTTGGTATGCAATCCTATTGTTGTGTTTTATAAAAAGATAAGGAGAGAGAGAATGTGTTTGTTGGATGTGCAGTCAGTTGTGGGGAAGGAGGTGCCTCTGTGGGCCCATGCAGGGGCATTTGTTCCCCTGAGGGACCAGCCACACGGATAGTGATAATATAGAACAGAGTTTATTCAGGGCATGGGGAGGGGAGTTGAGTGAGTAGAAGACAGAGAAAGGCAGAAAGAGAGAGAGGAGAGAGAGAGAGAGAGGAGAGAGAGAGAGAGAAGAGGGAGAAGAGAAGAGAGAGTAGAGGCAGGCCATGAGCACATGAGAGAGGGAGAGAAGGAGCAAGGGAGACAGAGCAAGAGAGGCAGATAAAGCAAGAGAGAGAGGAGGGGGCAAGCAGCCCCTTTTATAGTGAGCCAGACACATCTGCCTGTTGCTAGGTAACTTGGTCGGAGCCTAGACAAAATGCCAACACCTATAAGCAGGCAAAATACTCTTACATATATTTTTTAATTAAACAAATTCTGTTTGAAACTGGCGTCGTGGGGGTCGCTGGCGCGCGGGGGTGTGTGTGTGTGTGTGTGTGTGTGGTTGTGTGTGGTGCTTACAAGGAGAACTCAGATTGGTTGACAGGAAAAACCGTCAGTTGTATACTACTGGATTTACTCTGTATGGCCATAGGTTCGAAATTAAAACATTTACTTAGAGTTAATCATATGTCTGCTTTTCTTTTTTTGGGTCGGATCAGAAGTTTCTGTAAGTCTTGACGTCTGGAATACTTGAAACAAGCTAGCTTCGAATTGTAATTGCTCATTACTGTGTCCAGTGTGATTTAAACCTTTTATTGTGTTTATCATGGTTCTGCCTTTTCAAAATAAAACTTTCAGTGTAAGTTATCCAAATAGAATAAAACTAAATGGGGTATTAGAATATCATCAGCAGATGATAATTAACACAAATTATTTATCGACACATTATTTTCAGTGGCTTCTTATGGATTTGTCGAAAATAAGTAAAATAATTTTATAAAAATGTTATTATGTATTTGACCATTAAGTAGTAGAAATTGATGGTGAAGTACTGGTTGAATATTTGATTTTTAAATTTTGTCAAAATTTGCTTTGTGAAGGTCACTGTTGCTCTATGGAGAAGGACAGGCAAGGCCCTGTCTGCACAAACCCCCTTCTAGGGTGTGGACTCACTTACAATACATAATTTGTTCCCTGCATTAGATGTTTTATTCCATGTGTATAGCCTTCTACATGTATAGAATGAAACCAGTGGGACACGGTGTCTGAAAGTTCAAAACCTGATTGATTTTAACCCACAGACTCATATTGATAGTTTTTAAGGTCAGAATCCCTTTAGAAGGTGTCCCTTTGCTTGAGTTGCTTGAATACCCATAGGCAGCTACAGGAACATTGTATTCCATTTACTGCCTGGTATTTCCACAGATGAGGGGGAATTATGGTTGGATCAGTGAAAAGTGATAATACTAATCATTATATTCTGATATTTTAATATATGAGTTAAGAGTTTATTCAATGACATGGAAGTAGTTCCTTTCCATGATAATTAAAATGCTACTTAAGAAGAAATAATTTTTCATTAATTCATTACTAGCATTTGCTATACAGTATGGCTTTGTCTTCCATTGTTATAGCTTAAATAACAATCCAGTGAAGAACAATGTAACAAGTTTAATATCCATTATATGAGCACAAAGGATGAGTGAAAAGCCCGATGCTTGCTGTGTTTCAGAGATGAATTTAGAAACCTTGATAAAATGACTTGGCATTAAGTTGATAGTCAGAAGGCTCTCAAGCACTGATAGATACTCCTGTCGCCACACATAGCACCTTTCAAAGCAGAGCCACTTGGTATGTGGTATCTCAGTCTATCATGAATATAGAAATCTTCATTTCTGACATTTTGAAGTTATGGTATGAGAAGATGAATCTTAACATGCCCTGTGGAGCATCTTCTATAAATACATGCAAGTGATTTATTACTCGTGGAAGGTGATCACCTTGAGGGTAAAATTATAATACTTCCCAGAATGCATTATAAACCCTAATGGAGACCATTATTTCTTGAAGCTCATAAACCCAGGGTATTTGTAGCTCTGTAAAATGGATGTGTTTTACAACAAGGAAATTACAGGAGTTAGCCAGATAGCTCATCAGGAAAAGATGCATGATGCCAAGCCCAACAACCTGAGTTCAGTCCCCGGACCCCACCTGCTCATGACCTTTGACAGTGGTGTATGCATGACCCCCATGTGTGTGCACACACTCATGCACATACACAGAAAATTTATAAATGTAATGAGAACAGCAACACATTTTAAAAACAAAATACAGAGGTATATTCCTATCTTACTATTATATTAATTTTTTCCTTTGCGTAAACCACCTATGCTTAAGAAGAACTGGCCATTACAATGAACTGAGCTAGAAAATTTTAAGCTCAGACAATATTTCTTACAGTTTATCTAAAGCTATTTTTACTTCAACCAAGTTCTTATGTTGAATTATAACATCATAGTAAGTAGAAAATTATAACATTTTATTCTTTGTTTTTAGAAAAGGGGGGGAAGTTTTCATTTATGTATACAGGGTAATTTTCTTAGCATGATAGTATGGAAGCACTGGATTCATCTAGAACAGTGGCTCTCAACCTCCCTACTGCATCAACCCTTTAATACAGTTCCTCATGTTATGGCGGCCCCAATCAAACTTACCTCACTATTACTTCATAACTATAATTTTGCAACTGATACGAATTATAATATAAATATCTGATTTGCATTATATCTAATACATGACCCCTAAAGAAGCTGAGACACAGTTGAGACCACTGCCCTAGAAATGGTGTTTTATTTTAACATGCCTGACTTTTCAGAGATTATTTTACATCTTCCTGGTGTCAGCCTACATTCAGTAATCCTGTGTTTTGTGTCTGTAATGATATACGCTTTTTCTTTCTGGAGAATAATTGATTTTTAGTCTATAATCATGAGAACAACACAAACAGACATCTTTCAAAAAGATTTGAGCAATACAAAATCTGTAACAGTGAGAAACTATAAATGTGGAGTTATATGCTCATTGTTTTGGTACATAGTAATGGGAAAACGGGAATTCTCTGTGCTAAATTACTGTGATATAATTTTTTAAAGTTCTCTATAGTGAGAAACACTTCAGTTTTATAGGTGCAACTGTGAGCATTTTAACATTGATAAATTTTTTATTGACCAACATTTAACATTGATAAAAATTTTATTGATAAATTGTTCATCCAGATAAATATATCAATCACTAACAGTTAGTTACAAATTAGGGACAAATATTCCCCTCCCCTTTTGGAAAGCTAGAAATCCCTTGGGCAGATTGGCTTCATATAAAACATTACCATGTAGGCACTGGTCCCAATCCTTTGCATGCACAAACCCTGCTTAGTTGAAGCAGAAACATTTACTCATCGGCTGTTACCATTGTATTCTAGTACAGGACAAAGCGTGTCAGTATTTATCAGTCAGAACTGCACTCAGTGAGAATTTGTTAAATAGGAATTTAGGGATCATGGCCAGCGTTCTGTGTGGAGCTGATCAGAAATGTACAGAGCTCGACGTCTCCAGACACATCAGAGCAAGCACTACAAATCCAGAGCCTCATCTACGTAACAAACACAGAACAGTGCAGCACAGGCGAATGTTGAGAGAGACACGTAGTAAAATAGAGCCTCCTTGTGAGCTGCTTTTAGAGAAAATGACATTAAAAGCCAGCAGCCTTGCCAGGCAGTGGTGGCACATGCTGTTAATCCTAGCACTCAAGCAGCAAAAGCAGGAATAGCTCTGTGAGTTCAAGGCCAGCCTGATCTATAAAGAGTATCCAGGACAACCAGGGCTCTGTCACACAGAGAAACCTGTCTTAAAAAAAAACTGAAAAAAAAAAAAAATACACCAGTCTGTTATTGTCATGGATTCTACTAGAATCTTATCAGACTCTTATGAGGAAGAGTAATTCTAAATGAAGGTATCAAAGTTATCTGTTTCTTGTGGAAAGGAACATGGTGTCTCTTTCTTTCAGACTTCTTATTTGATTTCTAATAAACTAGTCTGGCTCAGTACTGCCTTGTGTTCTTAGACAACACTTTACCGTGGAGTGTTGCTCAGACTGTTGATTGGTTGGTTGGTTGGTTGGTTGGTTGGTTGGTTGGTTAGTTAGTTGGTTGGTTGGGTTTTTACTGTTGTTTTTTTTTCTTTTTTGAAACAGGGTCTTATGTCTCCCAACTGATAACTTTGAACTCCTGAACTTGGTGACTCTGAGGGCTGGCATTACTGAGGTAAGACATGACAACTGATTTATGCAAGACTCAGGATGAAGGGCTTTAAGTACCCAACCAACTGAACTTCAGCTCCAACTTACTATTTTGTAAGATTGATTTTAGCATCAGTGTTGTGTGTGCTCATGTGCAAATGCATGTGACAACAGGTGCCAATGGACATCAGAAGGTGGCAGATCAACTGCTCTTAACCACTGAGCCATCTCTCCAGTCTCCATCTCTGGCATCAGACTTATTGTTTTCTTATGGCAAGGATATTCTGTGTTCTCAGCCCAGGCTTGACTTCACATAGACTGTTTCACCTGCAGCTCCTCAGCTCTTCACTGACTCTCCTGGTTGGGTCTCTGAGATCACTGTGGGTGTGTACATTTAAGAACAGTGCAGTAGCATCATGTGAGTGCTGGATGTACCTGTTGATAAATCTTTTTCAGGGTTTTGACACCTAGCATCAGACCTCTCTGGCAGGGCTTATAGTTTTCTCTTTAGCCCAGAAGGCCCTGTGCTATCCTCCCACTACATTTGCCTGCACAGTCCTTAGCATATTCCCTGAGGAAGAAATCTCAGAGTCTTCTCGGCCTGGATTCTCAGGAGCCTCATGAATCAGGCTTGTGGGAAGGGCCCATAACACCTTCCAGTCACTACTGAATACATTTAATTCATCTTTCCTATTCTCAGAGAACACTAATTCTTTGTTGAAAGCTAATTAGTGCGTGCCAAAATTAGATATTATTTGTAAGTAACTTTTTAAAAATATTTGTGAGCTTCCTGAAATTTGAATCTAATTAATTGAAGTTGTACCTGAATTGGGGTAAAACCTAAACATATATGTTTCCTTACCACTGCCAGTAGCACTAAAGAGCTTTAGTGCAATGTGACTCTTTGAACATTTTCCACAAAAGACATCTGAGCATCACTGAACTCCCACCTTGTTTTCTGGTTAGAAAGAATTCACATCAAGAAGTAATCGTGTCTTTTCTAAACTGTTAACTTCTTTTAATAGATCACTGACACTTACTAGTTGTAGAGGTATCCTTCAAATCATCTCCAAGAAAGAGTTTCACTATGACCATCCAGGCTTTGAACTTTTATAGCATTTTTCTTTTTTCTTCATAGGGCTCTGGTCAACACTCCTAGTCCCATGCTGTACCATGGTGGCATTAGGCATAGATGTTTTGCCCCCAAAATCTGTTGTAATATAATCTAAACTGTCTCCACCCAAAAGCAGCATTTGCTGAGATCTGAGCGACGACAAAGTGGTAAGAGTTCAGATCTTCTCAGAACGAAGCTAAATTCCCTTCAGACGGTTCCCAGCCTCCTGTAAATCCAGCTCCAAGAGATCTGAGGCCTTTGTCTGGCCTCCACAGCGACCTGCATTCGTGTGCTATACCCACACATGAATACGCAGAATTAAAAATAAAATTAAATTTACAAATTTAAAAAAATTAAACAATATTTTTTGTCACTAAAGAAAAATACCTATCAACTAAAGAAAATTCCCTTCTTGTCCTGGTACCATAATAAACTTGAAGCAACAGCTTCGTGAACCTGCTCACAACACTGTGACTCAACTGAGGGGTGCGTGTGTCTGTGTGTGCTTCGGATGTGGCAATATCGTGAACGACTTTTGTTTGTTTGTTGTGTGCTTGCCTGCCTGTCTTGCTGTGTAACCCTGGCCTTGCAATCTCCCTGCCTGAGCTTCCCACCCACACCTGTACACCCAAGCCTGCACCACCACACCCAGGTCCGTGGAGTTATTTTGTAGATTTCTAATGGTAACTTTCTCATTTGTGTGACATCACTATTCAGTTATCAAGAAACTGTGAATCTTTCTCATGCATGTCCCATATGTCTTATGGCCTATTCGGTCGAGCAAAATGTGAGGGTTTTCCATTTGTCTTCTCACAAAAGGCTTTGGAGAATTTAAGCCTCTACTTGTGAAAGAACAATCATAGACTCCATTGGTCAACTCCTTACCACCTTGTTTCATGAGTACAGCAGCATGCCCCTGCTTCAGACTTAAGAGCTGGAGTCCTGTCAGTACTGACTTTATATCCTTAATACATTAAAGAAAAGGAAAGTCAGCCCATGGAAGGGAAAATATGGAAAAAGAGCAAGAATGAAAATAAACATGCTTTTGAAAACTGGATCTGAGATTGAACTTTAAAGCTGGATTTTAAGACTCATTGGCAGTGAGAGTCAAAAGATAAACAAGATTTATGTTGTTCTTTTAACATAAGAGAAGAAAGTGTCCTGTGCTTGATGAGAGTCAGGATTTTTCCTGGCACTGAATCCTGACTGGCATTCTTTCTGGTTGGGAAGTTCCTATAGACTCGAATGATGGTGATGGTGCCAATGAATTGTTAATTATGGTGACAGTATCTGATGTTTACCTCGCACTGTTTTACGTGGCAGCATGGAAAGTGCTAGAGGCTCTAAATACAGAGGACATACTATTTATACATACAATATCGGGCCAGCCCTCTTCCTGACTCCACTCCCTACATTCCAGAACATTCTTGCCTGCCCCACCTCTATACTGCCTTCATGTGCACCAGACAAACATGGAGCCAGGCAGCTGCAGTAGCTCTGTATTGTGGGCAATTACAAACTTACGGTGCAGATATGTCCTGTCTGAGCTCTCTAGCTCTTGCCACTTTGTCTGCTCTGGTCCCACTGAGACTTAAATAAGATCTCATAAAAATCCCAGGGCATAGCCAACTTTTAAACATAAGTACATGCATTCTGTAATAATGTCCAAATGATGTGTTAAAAACAATGTTCTTCATATAGTAATATTTTCAAAAAATGCTAAGTCTTAATTCCGCTGGGGTGTAAATCTAATGTTCTTAGCTAGAATGTGGGTCTGCCCTAGCTGAAGGTTACTCTTAGTTCTTTACATCCACTGCCAGGATGCACGTCAACAGCTGTCACTAATGTCATTTGCTTGTCTTTGTAAGATTACCCCAGACTGTGGCACTTAAAACTATCTGTGTCTATGATTTTCCTCTTAGCTGAGATAAAATATCTGACCAAAGCAATTTACATGGACAGGCTTCCTCTAGCTTACAGTTAAGAGGATCATCACAGAGGAAAGGCTTGAAGGTGGGAGGCAAGTCTGTCTTCATTTGCAGTCAGGAAGCAGGGAACAGTGGCTCCTGGGGTTCAGCTCCTTCTTTCCTTTTGTGTCAAGGACACAAGCCTAGGGAATGGAGTCTCCCACACTTACAGTGGGTCATCCTATCTTATTAACCTAATTTATAAAACCCCTCATATATCCAGAGGTTTGTTGCCTGGCTACTCTACCATTAAGTTCACAGTCCAGTCCAAATTAACTATCACACCGATGAAAGAAAGTAGACCCAGAGGCTTCCCGCTGCAAATGATCAGGGTAAAAGAGGCTTAATGTGAACTTTGAAAGGCCTCATGTCAGTGCAGATAGAAAACCAGCTTGATTCTGAGCCAACAGGTATCAGATCTTTGCTGAGAATATCGTTAAGTCAACAATACCCTTTGATAGAAGTACAAGAAGATCCATACGGCGTGTTACATCCTAGGTGGATTTTGCCCCACAAACATTGCCCACTGTAAACACCTATCAATACCAGCATTTTTCTCTTTCTGCCTTCTTTCCAGTTTGGTTTAGGATCTTGTTCTGCTCAGTTAGTCTATCTCTCCCTTCTATTCATCTGCCCTTTCTACTAGGGGTATAGAAAAATCAAGGTCTGTCATCTTCTCCTCAAATAAATAGAAACTCCAGTCTTAGGCTTACAACACCTACCAGAAAGCTTTTTTCTGCTATTCCAAAAGAAAAAGGACTATGGTAAAATTGCCCTGATGTTTACACCTATCTTATCAATGACCAACTAGAATTAAGAGCATCTCGAATGAAAAAACATGAGACCATTTATTTTCTTTGTATTTAGTAATAGAATATTCAGTTTCTGAACAGATTTGGAAAGTCTAGTAAATAATGAGAAATGAAGACTTTGATATGTTTAAGTGTCCGATATTTAAAGTCTAGTCACTATGCTGCTGTTTTGGAAATGATCTATCCATATTTTCCTTGATTAACCTAGGAAACTCTCATCACCCTGTATGTCCTGTATGGAGAACACAAATACAGTTATCAGCACGGGCTGAAGTCCCAGTGCCCTGAACATGTTTTCTGCTCCTCAACCCTGGATGAGTTGGAAGTCATCTATGGGGCCTTGCAAGACACCTGCGTGTAGAGAGAATATCCTGTGTATTGCATGGATCCATTACCTGTCAATTACAAAACCAACCAACCAACCAAACAGAACTGTGGCCTATAGGAAAGGGTAGAATAGAAGGTGGGACATCCAGGAGGCAGAAAGGATTCTAGGATAGAACCAGGCATGGGAAGATTTCGCCCAGGACATGAAGGAAGATAGGTCCATAAAAGCTGAGCCGAGGGAAGCAGCCATGTAGAAGAACTTAGATTAGCATAAATGGGATATGAAGTTATTAGCTAGTAAGGGAGTGAGGCTAGCCCTATGACTCAGGTATTTGTAAATATATTTGAGTCTCAGAGTTGTAACTTCAGGGAACTTACACGCTAGTGGGAAAGCTCGCAGTTACACCTGTGATGCAGGGACCTGACCCATCTACATATACAGGTAGCAAGACAGAAGAGATGTTTCATATTTAAAAAAAAAAAAAATGTGTAAAGGTGGGAAGTGCCATGTCACTCATGTGGATATCAAAGAAAAACTTGTGGGAAGTGATTCTACCATTCTGCTGTGTGAGTCCTGGGGATTGAACTTAGGTCCACACACTTAGCAGCAAGGCACGTTACTTACCACTAGCACAGGAGATGGGTTGTAATTTAAAACCTTGACTTGGACCAGATACCTACTCTCTGGTCTTGAATGAAAGGACAGATAAAAACAGAGAAACTGTTTCTCAGATGAGAAACTCAACGCTGTTAGAACGTAGACTCTCATTGCTGTCTCTGTTCTTCTTAGTGCAATCCCATCTACTCTTCTTCTGGGGTTTTCCATATGCATGGAAATGAGTTTAAGTCTGAAATTCAAATGGCATAAAACAGAGTGATAGAGTGTAGCCTCACATGACTAAGGACCTCGGTCTGATTCCTGCCCCAAGAACTACAAAATTAATAATAGACAGAAATAGATCATAGAAAAATAGGCAGATCTATATTTTTGTTTGTTTTTTTAGTTTATTTTTTTAAAGAATTTTCATACATGAGTACATATTTGCATCATTTCAACTTCTCTTTCCTCTTATTCCAACTCCTCTTGTGTGCCTCCTATGCCCTCTCAAATTAATGACCTCTTTTTAAATTATCATTCTTAGATAGATAGATAGATATACACATGTGTGGTAGTTTGAAATGAAAATGTTCCCCATTAGCTCATAGGGAGTAGCACTATTAGGAGGTATGTTCTTGTTGGAGTAGGTGTTGCCTTGTTAGAGGAAGTGTGTCACTGGGAGTGGGCTTTGAAAGCTTCAAATACTCAAACTAGGCCAAGTATCATGCTGCCTTCCAGCTGCCTTTGGATCCAGATGTGAACTATTAGCTACTTCTTCAGCTCCACATCTGCCTGCATGCTACCATGCTTCCTGCCATGATGATAATTGACTAAACCTCTGTACTGCAAGCCAGCTCCCAATTAAATGTTTTCCTTTATAAGACTTGCCGTTGTCATAGTGTCTCTCTTAACAGTAATAGAAACTCTAACAAGACACAAGACAATATGTCAGTTCCATTTAGAGTCGCTTTTTTTTTTTTTTTTTTTTTTTTTTTTTTTAGTGTTGCTCATTTTCACATCTGTTTAGGGATGACTGCTTGAGATTGAATAATCTTGTCAAGGGCCTTGTCCCTGAAAAAAGATTCTCCATCTCCCAACTGCCATAAACAGCCATTGATTGCCTATACTGTTCATCTGTGGGTGAGGCCTTGTGAGATTTCCCACATCCACATTGACATGTCAGTTGACATTGCCATTGTGCAGGTCTTGTTTATTATTCACCATATTGTTGAGATTCCAAGGGTACAGCTTCTCTGTATATCTAAAAGACACTGTCTGGAAGGAGACACCCTGGTGTTCTGGCTCTTATAATCTCCCCATCGTTTTCTGAGATGTTCCCTGAACCGTAGATGTAGGGCTTGCATTGTGGATGCATCAGTCATGGATGGACAAACCCCTGTCACTTAGCTTTGCATTTTGACCAATTGTAGATCTCTGATTGGTCTGCGTGTGTTGCAAAAAGATGCTTCTTTGATAAGGGGTGATTGTTGTACTTAAACAGGTTGACAACATTTAAACAGAAGTGCAGAGAACCTAGACAACAAATCACCAGATAAGTTTTTATGAAAGATCTGAAATACTGGTTTCAAGTCTTATGATGATGAAGTAAGAATATGAGTAGTAAGAAAAGTGCCATTCAAACCAACTCAAAGCTAGGCTGATAGAGAAAAATGGAACAGAGTGGAGAGTCCAGAAGTAGAAGGCTGTGTACATCCCTTTTGTTGCTACAAGATGAGAAAAAATGACAGGTAATTTTCAATACATAGTCCATGATAGATACAATATTTAATTCAAAACAGATCATAAATATAACAGAAAATGTGTAAATGTGGAGTAAAATACTGTTAACCTTGAGATAAGCAAACATTTTCTTGTTGTGACATTGTGATTTGATGAACTGTATTTAGGAGATGGCAGGTGCTACTGAACCAATATTTGAGGCTCCTGCATTGGAACCAAGCCTATGGTGTTGTTAGTCTATAAAATAGCGTGACATATGAAGTCCTCTATAAACTGAAATATCTCTTCATCTGAGATCCAGACTGTGGACCAACAGAAAGCAAAGCAGAAATCCATACAAAAACCTGCATTAAAAATTCTCAGTGGATTTACTCATATTAAGCAAAGACAAGACACAATTCAAATATCCACTGGTAACATATGTGTAAAATAAATGTGACATGCGAACACAGTAGAGTTCCACCTAGTAATAGTGAAGGTATGGCCTCCTGACTATCGTAATCTGGTGAATTTCAGAAACTACTGAGTAGAGGAATCCAGGTGAAAACAGTCCAGCATGGGCTTCATTTCCATAAAGTTCTAGAGCATACAAAACTACTCTCCAGTAGTAAATGCAATCAACCATTCTGTACCAGAGTTAGACATATTGGCACAAAGAAGAACGACACTGGATTCCTATATAATTCCATGCATAAAACTTGGTATGGGAGCTTAAGCGCAAATGGGATGAGCTGCAAAGTGAGCTGGTGGAAATCAACAAGGGAGCAGACCCATAAATATTTCTTCAGCACGATTTAAAACGCTAAGAATAAAGGGAAACATTGACAAAATGACGTTCTATTGAAATCCAGAACCTTCCATAAAAATCACACTTTCCATAAATGCTTTAGAAGAGCCAGAGCGAAGCCACACATATGTGCATAATTGGCAGTATGGCATGATCGGCATCTAAAACAGAACACATTTTCTAAAACTCAGAGACAGATCAATAATAAGAGGGAAAAGAGACTGAAGACTTGAAAAATCATGTAGCTAGGATTCCTTGGGTAATGAAGTGGCTCGCCCTTGTTTAGTCATTTGGGATATGCAAGTGAAGACCACACACGTCTGTCCACACCCGCCTAATAAATACAATTGAGAGTCATCTCCCCGGTCTGTTTCCCTTCCTTGGGGGACAAACAAGAACAGTTAAAATTTCAAAGAGGACTCTATTCTGAGCCTCAGACTGACTTCTGCTGGTATCAAGCAGGTAAAACCATGTTCTCCAGGTCCATATGAATCCTATAGAATCATTCCACACATAGCTTAATAAATTTGACCCTTACAATGCATACTGAGGCTGCAAACGTTAAAAATCAAACAAATCCTGCAAAAGAGCTAATTTTTATGGAAGGCAGAAATTGCCTCTAGAAAGTAACCAAGGGGCTGGAGGGATGGCTCAGAACTTAAGAGGCTTGCTCCTCTTGCAAAGAATTCAAGTCCCAGCACCTATTTGGGATAGTTCACAACTGCCTCTAACCTCAGCTCCAGAGGATTTGACATTCCCATGGGTACCTACACACACCCTCACAGCAGACACCATGACATGCACATAACTTAAAAGTAAGTATTTATGGTAAAATAACAAGAGAATGTTGAGAGACTGTTCTCTTGGACAAGGTTTATTTTAAATTAATAAAGTCACCTAAGGAACTGTCTAATAATATTTATCAAAGCTTATTCAATGTGTTACCTGTCTTCTGTCCCAGCAATCTTACACTGAGACTTAAGCACGGAAACAGAGTTGTTTAAGTTTTACTTCACAGAGTTTTCCTGCTGTGAACAGACACCATTGATAAGGCAACTCTTAGAAGGACAACATCTAATTGGGCTGGCTTAGAGATTCAGAGGTTCAGTCCATTATCATCAAGGTGGGAGCATGGCCGCATCTAGCTAGGCATGGTGCAGCAGGAACTGAGAGTTCTACAACTTCATTCAGGCTGCTGACAGAAAACTGGCTTCCAGGCAGCTAAGATGAGGCTCTTAAAGACCACACCCACAGTGACACGCGTACTCCAACAGGGCCATACCTACTCCAACAGAGCCACACCTCCTAATAGTACCACTCCCTGGGCCTAGCATATAAAACCATCACAACAGTTGTGTCATCTTTGTGGACAAATATTGCATACAAAAATGACCAAAATCTGAGAAAGAACTAAATACTCAAGTAACTTCTTGTAATTATATACCAAAATGCTACACAGCAATGAAAACGAGCTTTTAGTATGCACAATGTCTGCATTTAATGAATGTAGCATTAAGACATTAAGCCAGACATCGCTGGAGAAACTGCTAGCTTCCATTAATATTGAGGGGGAAAAAAGCAGTGGTGATAGCAATGTAAATAAAGGTGGCCTGAGGGGTAATGGCTTGAGGGACACAAGTGAAGTTTCTTTAGGGCCTGTGATTTTACTGGAATGGGGTTATGAGGGCTTTGTATGATGCAGTTATAGATAAAATGCTTTGGGCATGTAATAATTGTGTACTTTTCTTCCTATATGCCACTATTTTGATGAAAATTTTCCTTAAAATAATAGTAGACATTTGTGCAGTTTTAGAGTTGTTACGGATTTAAAAATTACTCCTTTTTAAAAGGTGGAGAGAAGATTCAGAGGCTGCTCTTACAGAAGACTCAGGTCCAGTTCCCAACACCCATACAGTGGCTATAACTCCTATTCCAGGGCATGTGACACCTTCTTCTGGCTCCACAATACTGTATGGATGAGGTTCGTCATATACATACATGTAGGCAAATACTCATACTTGTTGTGGGACGTTTAATTGTATTGTGAACCCTGTGTGTTAATTGGAAAACCCTGTGTCTAGTTGTGGTGTGGCTCAGCCCTAGCACACACCTTTAATCCAAGAGCGCTCTGCTTATTGTAAATGGGATTAAATAAAGTCAACCATAGGTCAAGAGGAAGAACAAGCAACCAGAAGACAGAAAGTGAACATAGAAAAAAAAATAGCAAGAGTGAGATGAAGTCAGGAGGATGGGCAGAGAGACACACAGGAAGGAGAAGGGAAGGACATGCAGTTTGAGGGGTTTTTCAGACAGTTCAGAGGAGAGCTTGCTTTGGGGACATTGGCTATGGAAGGAGGTGAGCTGGGTGTGTTCCCTGCCTTTCTGAGCTAGCAAACTTTCACCCAGCATCTGCCTCCCAAGGCTTCTTTGGTAAAACTGAACAATTAACATTTTGTTAAACACACATACATACAAACATACACATTTATCTGGATTATCTACAAGAGCTAAAGCAAATATTGATAACAGAAATGTTTAATGCATATTAACAGAATTTCTTTGATCTCTCAAGAGTTCCAGCTTGGTTGTCAGAGACCCTTGTGAGTCTGGAATTCTCTAGCAGGAAAGACCTAAGAAAACCTGAGAACTTATGTTTCTCATTAGAGAGAATGAAGTAACATTTCCAACTAGCAGAATGGGTGACGCCTCGTCAAGACTCCACTGAGTTCTTATGTTAAAACTAACTCTATGTGGGGTGGGTACACAGCTCAGTGGGTAAAGTACTTGCCATGCAATCAGGAGGACCTGAGTTCAATACCTGCAACCCGGGCACAAAGCCAGACATGGTGATGTATTTTTATAATCCCAGCATTGGGGATGCAGAGTCATGTTAGTCCTTGAATCTCACTGGCCAGTCAACATAGCTACTTAGCAAAGCCCAGTTCCCAGTGAGAGAATGTGACTCAAAAAACAAGATACACTGTGCCTGAGAAATGGTATCCAAGATTTTCTTCTGTCCATGACATGCATATGCACACATATGCAAGCATCTGTGCAAAGTTATAATTACCCATGCATGCATGGTGTATGTGTGTAAGAACATGCACACACACACACACACACACACACACACACACACACACACTCAGAGCCAGGATTTTGGTCTGAACTTTCTCAAGGTAACTAATGGCCAGCATTTTGTGTTACTGTTCATTTCACTTGGTTCTTTTCTTAAATTATGAAACTATCCAAAAACATAGACTGTTTTGTGTACTTTCCCATTTAAAGCAATGCTTTTCAATTTTATACATGAAGAGTATAGAGAATTATCCTGGGAGACCTCAGTATAGGATATCAGCATTTGTATGCCATTTTTCTAGAGGGAAATATGAGCAAAGAGTCCTGATTTTATTGGATTAATCTTAATAAAATTTTATAATCAATCATAGTCTGCAACAAGCCACATCCCTGTCCCCTGGGGAAGGCTTGTTCCCTGGGGAAGCCTTGTCCCAGAAGAAGGCTTGTCCCTGAGGAAAAACTTATATCTCCTGGGGAAGGCATGTCCTCTGAGAAAGAAGATCCATGAATCTTTATATTTTATTTTCTTGAGCTCTGTCTACTTCACATCTGAATTTCTGTGGCAACATTTCTCTTCTTAGTTTTTGTTAAATGATTATTTGCTTTTTCTGCTTAGTATATGATAACAGAATGTAAATTCATCAACTACATTATCTGATGTTATTTGCCACATCATATCAGGTGCTGTAGAGCCAACTTTATGTTTTAAGTTTTAATTACTGTGCCTAAAAATCCATGAACAAAAAATGCCTCTAACCTGTAAGCCCTTTGCCCAGGGACAGGTAATTCCGGAAATGCTGGAGGATATCGTTTATGGGAGATAATAAGCTACATTTTCATTCCCCTGAACAAGTTTGCTCGACACAACTACACCAGACATGCTTAATCACATGTAGGCAGGAGGTATATAGGCAGGAAATATCCCCAGGATACATACTTGTCCCAGGTTAGACCTGGTGGGAAATATGGTGGCCTTGTGGGGTTGCCTTTTTAAGTCTCTGAAAAATGTGACCCATGGCCAAATTTGGAATACTCCTGGCCAGACCATCGTCCTGCCAGTATTTAACTAAAGCTTACTTCAAATTTGGCTCAACGATTGTAATAGTGGTCTTATTCTCTGTCTGAGGGATTAATAGTATGTTGTACACAAGTTTCTATGTATATAAACTTGATTAATATTGATGTGGGAGAGCCCATCCCACTGTGGGCTGTGTTACTCCTTTGCAGGTGGTCTGGGTTGTGTAAGAAAGCTAGCAGAACAAGCCAGGAGGCGCAAGCCAGTAAGCAGTATTCCTTAGTAGCCTCTGGATCAATTTCTGTCTCCAGGTTTCTGTTTGAGTTCCTAACTTCTTTCATGGTGGACTTGGACTGGGACATGTAGGCTGAAATAAGCCCTTTTCTCACCAACTTATGTTTTGGTCATGGTGTTTTAAAAAATCAAAAGCCAACTAAGACAATGAGCCTGAAAGCAAAGTGTCGAAATCACACTGCTTCCTCACAGTGGAGGAAATGCAGGATTCTTAGCAACATGGCATAGTGTACAGAGCGCCTGTGATTAGAGTCAATAGACCACTACAAAAACCTACTTCAGGCAGGATCACCAATGGTGTAGACCAGATGTTTGCCACCTGCAGCTATCCCGGAACAACCATGACTCAACTCAACTAGTATGTGAATGAAAAGGCCATGTTGCAGTGTCATAAGGTTTGACCACCTGGCAAGAACTTTTAGGACTTAATGTTTAGATTGCTCCACAAGGTAAGTGGAGATATGTTGAGAGGTCTTGTTGAAAACAAAGGGAACTCAGAAGTACAAGTAGAAGAAGGTTTTACAAAAACTGTATGCCCTGTGACCAGCTACAAAAGAAAACCACTGTCATGAGTACTCCCTATTGATTCTACTGTGAATATGTTTGTGTGATGTGCCTCTCTCTCTCTCTCTCTCTCTCTCTCTCTCTGTTTCTTCTTCTGTTGTGTGTGTGTTTGGAGTTTTCCATGATTTTATTTATCATATGAAATAAGACATACTGAATTTTTCCCATAATGTTTTCCTATAAAATCAATTAGCATTAATTTTAGGTGATAGTAGTTAAGTTATGAGAAATTAGGGAGACTGGATCACCTGGTAGCTGCCTTCTCCTTTCTATGAGCTTAGTGAATCTTCAGTGTCCCCATGAGCCAATACTACAGTAGATGGAGTTATTGTATTGCTATCACCTCATGGAGACTTTAGCTAAGTTTAAGATGTGTGGGGGTGACTGGTAATGGTTACATTTATCTAGATCCAACTGTACTGCTAGGTATATCTGTGTGTCAGCGTTGTGTGTTGCAAGGGATGATTGATGGAAGAAAGAGACACTGCAAGATGAATTTGGGCTTCTCAGCAGCAGGGGGATCAGCCTCTCAAGGATTGGACTATGAACTTTATCACAGAGTGTGGTGGTTTGAATAGGTGTAGCCCCCCAAAGATTCAAGTGTTCGAATTCTTGACCCATAGAAAGTGGAACTATTAGGAGGTGTGGCCTTATTGGGATAGGTGTGGCCTTGCTGTATGTCATTATGGAAGCAGCATTTGAGGTCTTCTATACACTCAAGCTATGCCAATGTGACACACAATCTCCTTCTGCTGCATTTGGATCAAGATGTAGAGTCTCCAGTCCTTCTCCAGCACCATGTCTGCCTGGACACTGCCATACTTTCCACTATGACAATAATGGATGGACTAAATCTCTGAAACTCTAAACCAGCCCCAAATAAATGTTTTCTTTTATAAGAGTTCCCTTGGTCATGGTGTGTCTTCTCAGCAATAGAACCTTCTAACTGAGACACAGAGCCTCTTTATTTTACACAAAAGGTGCTTTTAGCTAGTCAATTTCTACATACCAAAACCTCTTATCTGATCTAACAGTTGTCTGAAGGAACTGTTGTCTAAGCAATTCTCAGCTATATGAGACTCCTGATTTGCCAGATATGTCTTGGGACTAAGTTATGCTATGGCTCTGTTAATCCTTTGGAAGAACAACCGCATAAAACCTCAGGTAACAATCGTTGACTATTTGAAAAAGTCTACTTCAAAACCTAAATGCCAGCACTTGAGAATCATGCCAGATACAATTCTGCTAAAATTCTGCTACATCTGTGCTTCTACATGATTCTAGGGCCCTCCCTTGAGGTTAAGGAGCATATATTTTTTTCATATATACCTATGGGTACTTTCTCTCTGAAACACTGGTAACATGATCTTAAGTAATAATCTTAAACTGCCAGGACTGACAAGTCTAAGTCAGACACTGGGATGAACTCTACAAAAAAAAAAAAAAAGATGGGTCCTAATTGTGTGGGCATCTGCTTTGACATTGGAGGACAGAACAAATGGTATCTTCTATTGAGCA
The DNA here is from genome assembly GCA_021653895.1 of Mastomys natalensis. NCBI lineage: Eukaryota > Metazoa > Chordata > Mammalia > Rodentia > Muridae > Mastomys > Mastomys natalensis. The sequence goes on along the minus strand of JAJTUV010001627.1, from coordinate 295,927 downwards.
GAATGAGCTGTTGCATTATTGGACGGTAAAGTCAACAGCTTACATGGCTGCCTATGGTTTGGGTTCTACTTTCCACCCTCACTAGCTTCCAGATGGAGCCTGCTTACTGAGAACTCAGCCATTTACACTACATTTCAAGCTTTAAAATAAATAAATTTATTTCTTGTACCTCCCTATATTGCCATTGCCTGTTACATTATTTCTGGCCATTTGCCAAGTGTATGTGAGGAACAACCTTCCACTGCTTCCTCCAACTCACTCCCTGAAACTGAGTGGATTCTGCTTCTCCCTTCTTCTCCTATCACAATGGCCCTCCTCAGTACAGAATCGGAGGCAGTACTCTTATCTGGTTGCCCCTTGACCTTTGACATGATTTCTGCTTCATGAATCATTATTGTTAATGTTAACTGTGGTACATATTTTTTAAGAGTGTCAAGACCTTTCTTGCGTGGGCTTGACAGGGTAATGGTCTTTTGACCTCTCCTTCTGTCTCCTCCCACTCTATCTTGATGATCGGCTGGGAAACTATTTCCATGCACACATACATTCCCTGATCAAAATCAATGCCTGTGGAGTTTTCCAGATGGGAAACACAAACCCTCATTGTTACTAAAGATAGAAACAACTCTTTTTTGTAATAATACCAAGAATTAAAGGCCTAATTAACAAATTATTACAAATGACCTCTTGACTTTCAAGTAGAATTGGATAATTGCTTAAACAGAAAAGTGTGGATATTTTGTTGATCTTTCTCTCCATAACATGTCAAAGAATACTGCTAAATTATGAAGTGGGGAAATTTCACTTTTGGCTAGAGGCCAAAGAGTTCTTTAAAGAGCAAGATAAAAATGCTTACTATTTCTGAAGCTTAGATTTTTGCATCCAAAAGATTTTTTTAAAAAGTCATTTGTATTACATTGAACTTCCTTCTCCACTGCTTAATACATTTATCCTTCATTTCACCTTTTAAAACTCTCTCATTTGAGAGCAGATGAAAGCTTTGTGGATAAGGAGGACAGCCTTGAAGCAATCCTAAACACCAAGTTAACGAATTTACCAACTACTGACGTTGTAAGACCCTATTGCTGAAGATACCAGGTGTGCATGCTTTGACTGTAGGAAATGGAGAAATTAAGCTAGAACTGAACTGGAAATTTCCATTCCTGTTCGCTGGCTTTTTTAGTGCCAGAAGGAGCCATGTGGACTGCTGGAGAACTGTCACCAACATTCCAGCTTAGCCACGAACCCTGCATGCTAAAATACTGACACACTAGGCAGAATGTGCCAACTTGTGCAACAGGTGGCTTAGCTGTCAGTGGTAAGACCAACACCTTATAACTGGATTTAAAACCAGCTCACAAGAGGGAGTTCACATCTGGTACTGTAAGTCAGAACAAAAAATGTGACTGGGGAGATCATAGGTCACAAAGAGGAAGCAGCTTCTAAGTCTTACTAGATGGATGGTATGCCTACGCACATTTATCTTCATAGATCACCATTGTTGTCAACCTCAACTCACAGTCACTGGTGAGACTCAGAAAACGTGACTGCTGCTATGATACAGTTGCCTAATTCTTAGCCATTGGTAGACGTCTACAGTTGTCCCTTCTAAACCTCAGGAATCGATTGCCAAATAGGGGCAGAAAAGAATTCAAGAGTCAGAAGAAACCTTGGAATCTTGTGTAACAGTTTTCTCTGAAATTGAAACATTCTGCTGAGGGAAGGTCCATAATAGAAAGGTAAACAACACAAAGTAGCTTTAGGAAGTTCCTGAAGCTGATCATATTCAATAGGCATCACCTTCCTAGAGTAAACCCAAACTGCTCAAAGTCACACCAAGCCAACTGCAAAGAAGGTAATTTCCCTCAGGTAATGAAGGTGCAATATATATAGATAGATAATATAGATAGATAATAGAGATTAGATATAGATACAGATACACATACAATACATCATACATACACACACACACACACACACCACACACAACTATGAAATATGAATGAGACCAGCTTTCTAGAACAGCTGAGCTGACTGGAAGATTCTGTTTAGTGACAACTAAGTCACCTGGGAAAGATACTCTCTAACTTGTTGAGCTGCCTGCAGGCTGTGCAGAGTGCTTCAGGTTGTCAGCTTTTGAGAGCTGTTACCCATTCTGAGGTGATCTTTAGTGACACAGGTGTCTTTCAGTCATTTTTGCTCCTATTAGTAAGTCCTTACCTGTATTCCTACAAGTAACTGGAATAAAACCAACCTGATTTTTGGTTGTATTTGGATTTTGGTGGTGTCTGTACTTTGGTTTACTGTGGGCTCTGTATCTGGGTGATAGATTTGTGTTGGGGTTTCCCAGGAAAAGTTTCTCACACAACATCTTGTCTCCTATAAATCTTCTGAGTACAACTGGTCCAACACAGGTTAGTGTTTGGTTGGATCCTCTGCTCATCACCTGCACAAGCTATGAAAACCCTGTTTGCTCTTTCTCCCCCAACCCTGTCCACAAGGAGAAAACTCAATTAACTATTATCTCTCCTCATCTTCACACTTCCAGCAACTGACCCATGATTGCCTGCCGATCCAGGGGCTCAGCTTTTTTGCTATATATAGGTACAATCTCAGCTTCTAACTTACACATCATCAGCCCACACCCAAGATCTATAAAAGTCCCTTGCTCTAACCTGGGTGTACAGCTCCTTTGACCTCCACCCATGAGATCAATGAACTCACCTGAGAGCTGCCTCCCAATAAACCCTGCCTTTATCTTTTCATTTGGGCTGAATTGGTTTATTATGTATGCAGAGAAATCCATTAGTTAGAAGTGCTGCTGCCTCACCTGCCTTGTGGATTCTTGCTAATATTACGAGTCTGGGGTTCTCATACTAGAGTATGAGATTCACCATCTGATCATTAATATATTTTAACAAAAAGAGGTTTTACTCATATAATTGGCTCCAGTCTACCTTGAACTCTGATTTTGAATGCAGACCCTGGAAACCTCAGTCAGGAGTTTACAAAGGCAAGAACACAAAGTTAGAAAAACAAGGTTGTTTGCAGAAGCAGAAGCCACAAAAGAAATTTAACCCTTAAGAGTTCTTAACATTTGGAGGTCCAGTTTAGCTTTAATTATTTGTTGTTTGTTTATTTTGTTTCTTTTGAGTATAGAGATTTTAAACATTTAAATATAACCTTGAGTTATACTCTGAGCCAAATCCTTGACTCTGTAGTGGGTAACTGTTCATATGGGGACTTAATTTCCATCATTTTAACAGCTCCTGTGTGGGAATTTATATATCTGATTTGTGAGATATTAATGATTCAGAAGCCTATCATAATCAACAGGAACAAGAGAGCTAAAGGCCCTACAACAGCTGACAGCAGAGATACTAGCCAGGAAGAACCCAAGAAAGAAATCAGGAGCCATTAATCTCCTCCTCACAGGGTTTTTCTCTGAGCGTTTGAGTTCAGCCAGATTATCCCTGATAATCTCTGAGTGGTTTACATAGAAGAAGCAAGTTTTCCCCCAAGGCCATGCAGTAGCCTCCTTGTTCTGCACAAAGCACATCAAGAGTCCTACCATGTTGGAAGGCTACTCTGCTAATAAGTCAGTTTATTCTTCTAATTTTGCAGTAGACTTTTCTAATAAGAATAAATCCTGGATTCTTTGGTATCCTAAGTTTCTTAGTTGTATTAGCCATTGCTGTATCTGTTGTGCTGAGAGTGGATCAGCAGTTGCCAATTCTAAGCTTACTATGAGAGGAGTAACTGCATATTTTTCTCTGCTCCAGGGGGCTGAAAAGATTTGCCAATACAGGTGTAACTCCTTACTGGGCCATCATATACAAATGTCTGAGGAAATGGGGATACTATGATACAAAATTTGGGGGCTTGGTGCATATGCCAAAGAGCTAAGCAGGGATCTAATGTGACATCACATGAGAACCAAACAATTTCAACTGGGAGATGAAGGAAGGAATGCCTACCTGCAAAGTAGTGGCCAGTGACTGTGAACATTTATGGTGAGTTTGCATTTGCTCTTAAGGGGGATCTAGACATATATCCTATGAAAGAACAGGAGGGATTGTAGTCAGAAAAACATTATTAGTCAACAACCCATGTCAGTTTTATCTTTACTGGGTCTTCTCAAGTCTGGGTGACAGTCCACTTTTCTGTGGCTAGGTTATCATCCCCTATGATGTGCTTGGCCAAGGAATAATGTAACAAGGGGTGGATGCCATCAACCTTGACAGGAGTAGGGGTGGTCAAGATGAGAGGGTGTGGCTCCTTCCAGAGAAGTGGTCCCAGTTCCTTTAGACCTAACATTCCAGCCTTTAGTTGATATAAGGGGTGACGTACTCTCTGTAAGTGCTTCTCACTGAGATTAGGATGTTGTGAGAACCTATAAAAGCTGAAGTGCTAGTCAAAGCCAAGAGATGGGTTCAGGCAGTAGGGGCATTCATCAGAAGCAGATGGTTTGCTGACCCAGCTGAAGAGATGAGGAGCAGTCACATTGACTGAACTGGTTTATATCAGCTTTAGCAGGTCCAGGACTCACAGCAGTTGGAGCAGTTTGTAGTCCATAGCTGATTCAGGGATGGTGTCTGTCAACCAAGTGGAAACCTGCTGGACAGATATAGACTAGGAGCAGGAGTTAAAGTTTAGGAACTGAAGAGAAAATCTTACATTTAGAATTTCCCCTCACTAATTAGCATTAGGCAGTTCAGAAGCTTAGTCTGTTGATTGACAGGAGTACTTATCTGGAGGTCATTTGAACTGTCATGGTTGAATCCAAGCCTCAATTCCCTGAAGCTTACATGAATTTAGTGTTTACAAAACAAGATAAACATTTTAGATCTATTAGATTATTTTTACTGTAAAGAAATCCACACTGTAGAAAAAAATCAGTTAGACCCATTCCTTTGGACCAGAGTAATAGCATATTAGAACTCCATTGATTAATATGTTAAAAGTTTGAACCTTGGAAGTCTTAACATCATATATTGTCTTTAAGGTTTTATTTTTTAATTATTTTCTCAAACCCTTATAACTTTAATAAATCTCAAATCTATTTTCCATTCAATCATTTACCATGAGAGTCAAGGGGTTGATTACTGAGAGTGGTCATTGGAAAGGAAGTGCTTTTAAATAGAGGAATAGTGTAAGTTACATGGAAATCTGTTTTGTGAGGTTCTTTTCTTACCAGGAAACCTAATCAATTTATCTTGTAATGTGGTGGCATGATGCAGCGGGAGGGGGGTGCCTCAGTGGGCCCATGCCGAGGCATCGTCCCCCCCACTCCCCAGGTACTAGCCATGTAGCAGGTCTAGTATAAAATGAAGTTTATTTGGGGCATTAGAAGAGAGGGTGGGAAAGAAAGGGACCAGAGAGAGACAGAAAGAGGAGAGAGAAAGAAAGGATGAGACCAGCCAGGAACATGTCGGGAGGCAGAGAGAGAAAGGGAGAGGGAAAAGGGAGATGGAAGAGGACAGGGAGAGAGAGGCCAGAGAGAGAGGGTGGGGAAAACAGTCCTTTTATAGCAAGTCAAGCTCCTACCTGGCTGTTGCTAGGTAACTGTTGGGCGGAGCCTAAAAAATACTAAATTAGTAGCTCTAAAAATTTCAAGACCTGATTTTCATATATGAAATGCATTGACCAGTCAGCTGCTGCTAAACTGATAAAGCTATAGTTAGCAATCAATATCATCAGAGATCTGAGAAAGATCGATTTAAGCAGGAAATATAAAGAAAATGACCAGTGTAACAATAAAATGACAGAGACTTACCAGCAACCCGGACGGTTACCCTAGGCTCCTCCTCAGCAATTTCCAGGGAGGTAGCGTGGTTTTCGTCTCCAGTGGTCACACAGGAAAGCATCAGCCTTAGGTTGCCAGAACCAAAAATTCCGAGAGAAACGTTCCTGTAGGTGAGGAACTTGAGAGACCAGCCTACTTTTACTGGAGGCAAAGAGGGACAGTCAGTTCTCAAGTGTCCTGATTATCCACACTCTCAGAGAAGTCCTGGAGGTGAGTGAGGCATAGAGCCTCATGGTTAGCATTACCACAATCCAGGTAAGGTCATCCTTGAGGAGACCTGAGGGCTGCCTCTAGGAGCTGGCATTTCTGTCTAACATGGGAAGCTGTGGGACCGTGAAAGGTAGCTTAGTCCCAGGTTGAGCTCCAGAGACTCTGAAGGGCCTGTAGGCACTTTGACTGTTCCGGGCACCAGACCCCTGTCACTAATCACAGCCCCCATAGATCTGTGGCCATCAGTCACATAAGGGCAATGCCCCAAGCCCCTCCACTTGTAGAGGACGTGACCTGTGGTCAAGATGGATCTCCATTTTGATGAGGTACCTAGAGGCCTAGAGAGCTGAGACGTGGGGTATGGTTTTACACATTCACTTTCTGCCATGACAATAAATGTCTTAAAACCATGGTTTGCCTTTTTCATCAGAATCTGCCATGGGGAGCCATGGAGACAGCCTTTGCCTACAGAGCCGCTGTCTAATCTCGCGTAGAAGACCTCTCTGTGCTCCCAGCCACAGCTGCCACCGAGCCCAAGACTGCCTCCCATTAAGCCAAGGATTCTTCCCACGGACCAACCTGAGACCCCCCATTCCCCACCCCTCTGGCCCCAGGCTAGATCCAGCCTCTGGGTCCCCACTCCGATCTCAGTTCTTCCGTGGCTTCCAGCAGCACCTGGATGTCAAGAACCTGAGAATCAGACAACCCTGGCCTGAGGACCCCTGAGCCAGGGCCGGCTGTTCCGGGCTTCAGACTGTGCTTCCCCACCCACTGTCTGTCCTGCCTCCCTGAGTGGCCGAGCCCTGTGGCGGAGCAGAAGCAGGACCCACAACCCTACAGGAAACCTTTTCACTAAACATTTTTTTAATCTTTTTATAAGAATTCTTTTTTTGTAATTAAATGTGTTTTCTTTTTTTATTTTTTATTTATTTTTTATTTAAATCAAATCGTAATATTTACTTATTCACACAGGGGTTATAAACACAAAAGGGCGGGACGTGGGGAAGGGGACTACACCAGGGGCATAGGTGTTCAGGGGGAGTACAGATACTTTCAGAACAGGGTATCAGCTGGGTGAAGGTTCAGGGGACAGGTCACTATGACTCTGCCTATGATTCACTTGTCCTTATCTATTCACTAAACATTTTAAATACCATGTTTAGCAGATATCTGAAGAGTATATGAAGGCTACTACTAAGTACATCTGACTTTAAATAAATTTTACTTGTCTTTAGATGCTTGTTTTAGGCTTAAAACATATACAGAAGGTTAAGTAAAGTTTGTCCCTGTTGATGGTATTCATTTGTCCTTAGCATGACTACAAGCTAAGTTCTGACGTATGTCAAATAATTTGGTTATTTATAAGGTGACTGATTATTAATCTGCATGTCCTAACTATAGTCCTAAAAAAGTTTACAATTCTTGAAGATCTTTTAGTACCAAAATAAAACTTCAAATCACAAATGCAAACTCTAGAGAGACTGTGAATCTTAATTTTTAATTCGTTTTTGCTGCATCATTATAGAAAATCACAGTTTCTTGTATGACTCAGTTTATCTAAATTAAAGCTTAACAAAGTTAGCAAAGACAAAAAGACCAGCTAGCCACCAGGCAGTTTCTGTTAGCCTGATTGGACATGGGGAAGGAGAACTGTCCAAAGGCTCTGGACAGACTGCGTAGGCCACGGTCCTGTTACATCATAAGATAGGATATCTCAGTTTGGGGTGCTCATACCTCATACCTAACTCCTTAGTTTCTTGTTTCTTTCCTCATATTTTAAATTTTTCTATTTTTCTTTTATCCTTTTCTTTAAAAAAAACAAAAACAAAAACAAAAACACTTTTTATTGTTTCCTTGACTTTCACATTGTGTACCCCAATCGCACTCATGTCATTGTCCCTCCACATATGCCCTTTGCCCTTGCAACCTCCTCCACAAAAGAAAAATCACAAAAGCAAAACAACAAGAACAACAAAAAACCCAAAACCAAAGTACATCTCTCCATGAAAGCTGGGTGTGTCACACAGTACCTGTTTGTCCAAGTACCTCCAACTTGCAAATATTCATTGCAATGAGTCATTGGTGAGGGTTGAGGCCTCTGGCTTCTGCTACACTATCCATACTGGATCCTCACAGGGCCTCCTCTCAGATATTCTGTTTGTTGCTCTGTGTCACAGAGATCCTGCAGCTTTAATTCTGCAGGACCAGCCCCTTCAAGCTCCAGCAGTTCACAGACCAGATAATGTTAGGATGGGCCAACTCAAATCTCTGGATCGGAGCCTGTTTGTTAGCTGAGTTGATCAGTCCACCAGCTCTCCATGCTCACACTCTCCAGGCCAGCTCTCCAGCACTGCCCCAGCCAAGAGCAGAGCTGGCTCATTCATAATCCCCAGCCCCTAAAAAAAACCACAGGATTCGCTCAACTGTAATGCCCAGTAGAGGTGCCCTGCCCATGGAGTGCTCGAGCTGTTGAAGGGTAGGGCCAACTTTGCATAGCCCTAGAACACTGACATGGCCCCAGGCGGCAGCCCAGTCCAGGGATATCAGCTTGGCCTTTGTTGGTCACATGGATCACAAGCATCAACACAAGCCCCTGCTGCTGCAGGGCCATGGGCCCAGATATGACCCTAGGTGGCTCTGGATGTGAGAGTTGCAGGTAAACCAGGCCTGAGGGCATGAACACAGGAGAGCTGGTCCTGCCTCCTTTCTGCTGGACTGGCCCTGGTCAAGAGAAAGACACCCTCCTCTACTCCCTTGCTCCTCATCATCTATATCAGGGGCAGAGCTGGCCCTAGGGTCATGAGAGTGGGAGACTGGCCTTGTCCCTCACCAGAAGCAATATTTGGGAGAATTGGTCCTGCCCCTTGCTGAGCAGCAAGGTAAGGCTGTCACTGGTTGCAGGGATTGCTGGTGAGACAGCCTTGAGGATGTGTGAGAGAGAGAGCCAGCAGGCTGACAGCTCAGATACATCTCAGGCTCTCAGGCCTAAGGCAGGCAGAAGAGCTGATCCCCATGGTGTGATGAGAGTACGAGAGCTGGACTTGCCCATTACCTGCTGGAGCACTCAGGAGAGCAGGCCCTGTACCTCACCTGGGCAACACAGTAGAGCTGACCCTGATGGCAGTGTGGAGGGTGAACTGCACCAAGGGTGTGAGTGTGAGATATCTGCCTCCACTACTTGTCTGCTATGTGGCAGTGTGGGTGAGGGAGAAATGCCTTCTCCCATCCTTGCCCTTTACCACCTACAGCAGGACAGGAAACTTCACACTGAGATATTGAGAGCAGGAGAGCTGTCCCTGCCCCTCACCTGCTGCAAAACTTACTAGAGAGTGGGAGCCTGCACTTCACCTGGGCAGCACAGTAGAGCTGGCCTGGACTTGTGTATTGCAGGTGATCTGGCCCTGCCTCTTGTAGTAGAGATGCCTTCCCCGCCCCCCATCCCTCCCCACCTATAGAAGGTAGGAGACCTGGCCCAGGGGTGAGGAGAATGAGGGAAATGGCCATGTCTCTTACTGGCTACAACAGTCAGAAGAGAAGACCCTGCACCTCACTTGGGCAGCAGGTTAGGACTGGCCCTGTTTTCAGGGATTACTGGTTAGTTGGCCCAGAGAGTGTGACAGCTGCTGGGCTGAGAAGCTCAGATAACTCTCAGGCCCAGATCCAGGGTTTTGAATTGGCCCACCCCATCATCTATCCAATCGATGAACTGCTGAGTGAATAAAGGGGCTCATCCTACAGATCCAAACCTACATGATCTCCATGACACAGGGCAACAACAGGATACTTGAGAGGAGTTCCAGTAAGTTTCCAGTATTGACAGAGTAGCAGAAGCCAGAGGCTTACCAATCTTCAAGTATAGAAAGTTTACATAATAGGTTTACAAATCTTGAGATAAGGTTAATACTTTATCAGAAGTTTTAGAGTAAACCAAAGCCAAAAAGAGTATGAGAAGAGGATCAATAATCTCCATTATTGATAATACTCATTGTGAATAGTCTATCATTTTATCTTGCTTTGTTCTCCTTTCTCTGTCACTTAGGTAGTCTGCCTGACTCAGGACAGAGATTTTGGAGGAAGCCTGTTGCTTGGGTCTAGAGAAGGGGGAGCCATAACCCAACTCCAGAGTCAGCTTCAGGAAGCTGAGTAAGATAAGACCAAAGAAGACTTAAGGATAAGAAGTTTTGAGCCCTGGTCACGGACAGAGGACACTGCAGGAGGAAGCTGAGAGTTGCACCAGTCAGAGAGGATGTGTGCAGAGTGTGTGCAGACCACAGCTGGCTTACTCACTCGATTCCTCCCTCATCTACTCAGTCCCGCTCCCAGTTCCCACATCTACAATAAAGTTATTGACATGTCAAAAAGGCACAGATCTATCAAACAGGAACTTAGAAGGGCAGAGCATACCAGCCCAGGTCACAGTACAGGCCATGTGGCTGGTGCCCCTGTCTCTGTTACACATTGCTTTTTTATTTTGTCATTATTTCATGGTATTGCAAGGCTCTAGGCAAAATTTCCCATTTTCCCTGAAACAAAATCAATCAAAGTAATTATTTTTCTAAGGGAGCCATTTAATGTTTCTGACACATGGAATTTAAAACAGGACCTAGTGACTCACCATGAGCATGCATCGTGTTCATTCACAGTGAACACGTCACTGTGTTCACATATGTGAGCACAATGGACATGCTCTCCATAGGCCCCATATTCCTCCTGAACACTCATCCTGACTCCACAGTCCTCAGGGGCCCTCTACCTACTGCAAACAGGGCCTTCAGCATGGGCTTCTTTCTTCTCTTAAATGTTGGCGTTTGTTTCTCTCTACGAGAGAGTGGTGGATTCTGTGCTCAACCCTACGAAACAACAGCACAACATACCATCTTTGCTGTGGAAGGGAGAGAACACACTATATGTTGAAATGTTTTAGAAGAAGCCTTTTCTTCATTTATGTTTAATTATGACGTGGTGTGTGTGTGTGTGTGTGTGTGTGTGTGTGTGTGTGTGTTAAAGATGTCAGAGGGGTATCAGATCAACTGGAGCTAGAGTTACAGGCAGTTGTAAAGTTGCCTGAAATGGGTGCTGGGAATTGAACTAGGTTCTTTGCAAAACCAGTATGTGGTCTTAACCACTGAAACATCTCCCCAGTCCTAAATGTTGAAATTTTAACCCAGCTCCTAAACAACAGTAACCAAACCAGGAGAGTAGGCCTATAAAAACCTATGTAGATCTCTAGTCTCTACACATGCATGCATAGCCAAGTCTACCTCAAGGCATGTACATATATGTGCAAACATCTCACATACATATACATACACAGCACACATACACACATCCATACATCACACGCATGCATACTCTGTGTATATATATATATATATATATATATATATATATATATACACACACACCAAGCAATTCACACTCATGCACCACATACACACATGCATACACCATATATACTTGCCTATACTACACAATGCACACACAGGTAAAGAAAAATGCAAATTGCAAAATGTAGTTGTATAATAAACTGTACAAAATTTAAAACCAATGCTGCTGCTGTCATTGTCACCAAACATGTAACATCTTCCTTAGGAGGGTATCTACTATCATCCCCTTAGGGATCTAGCGGTGGGTGTCTGCGATGTCAATTTAAGAGCAAGAGGCAGATCCATGAAGATTAGAGAGAGAGGATTGTGCTATCTTGTTTAAAAGCAGATGGTACAAAATGGCAAAATGGCCACTTATCAAGCCAGAAGAGCAAGGCCAGCAACACTCATGACTTTATTGTCAATAGATTTGAAATCTTTCATTGTACAATATGAAGAAAGAAACAATCAGGAGAAGGACAGAGGCTGAGGTATCAGAGTAGCTCTATCAACTGGAGATGGGAGGAGCAAGAAGGGGAGGCAGCAAAACCCTAACACAAGATTAGCTGGGCTTTCCCTCTGTGTCCTCATTAGCAATCATCCTGCAGACCAATTATATAAATTAAATCTGCACACGAAATCCTGCTGCTCTGTCATTAAATCACAGGCTACAGGCCAGGATGGGAGCGTTCCTTATAGACCACACCCCCCTCTCTGTGTGCTATCTAAAGGGAGGGGCTGCCTCACAAGCTTCCAGATGTTTTCCTCAGTTGGCTCACTCTCTCTAGAATGCAGTTTCCCAGACTTGCTTGCAATGAGGAGGGGAAGGAGGGGAAATTGCCTCTTCCTGTGACAAGGCTCCAGTATGATGTGTGTGTGTGTATGTGTGTGTGCGCGCGCGCGCGCGCGCGCTGTGTGGTGTGTGTGTGTGTGTGTGTGTGTGTGTGTCTTGGGGGACAATGCTAAGGCTGCTCACAGCTCCTGGGACTCCACATACCCTCTCCCCAGCTGTCACCCTCAGGCCTGTGGTGAAGGATTTGAAATGTCACAGGTGTCAGAAAAGGACCTTCTCCAATGTGGTGTCCCTTCGCCGGCACAGCAGTGTCGCTGTGTGCCTCTCACAGCAGAAGACCATATGTTCTCACATGCAGAAAGACCAGAATAGACCTTGAACCAGATTCCCACGTCAGCAGTTTCAGAGAGGCTGGCCGGCCATGCCGTTACAGCTGCTTCTATTCTAATTCAAGACAGTCTTGGGATGGTTTTATCTACAGGGACGCAGTATCTTTAAATACACCACAGAGTTTCAGGAAATTTAGAACAACAAAAAGAAGCTCAAACTTTTTCGATAGGAATACAGGCATGGGAACAGAGATATGATTTTGTATTTAGAACTGTTTCCATGGTTGTTTATTCACTCAGTCATGGAACATCAGACATAAAACCTTCCCGTGAGAGGTAGAACATGGTTCCTTCTACTCTCAGAGATCACGGCCTGCCCCCAAGACCTATGCAGTCCTGATGTGTCAATGTAAAAAAAAAAAGAAAGAAAGAAAGAAAAAGACAAGGTCTGCTTTTGGAGTAGAAATTGGTGTCTGGTGCTGACCTCTCATTTCATTGAACAATTATCTTCAAAGTAAGTGTTGCATGGATCCATTTGGCTGATGGTTTACGCTAGCAGACTCTAATCTGCACTGTCAGATTGCTTGCTTTTGAAAGGCACGCAGAGAGCCACTGACGGTGTAGCCTGATATGAGGAAAGTAATTATGGTCCGGGCCGTAATTCGGCTTCATCATTTTAATTAGCCAAGGTAATTTGATCCAATCTGACAAAAACTAGGCAAGGTAAGAGTTCATTAAAAAGGAAACATTAATTTGCACACACGTAAGGCAGCCCTCAATGGAGTTGTTCCTGAATATCCGGAGTTTGTGCTGGGACTCTGGAGGCAGCAATTGTGTGCAGTGTTCAGTTTCTTTACTGGTCTGTTCCCATGTAAGATACACAGGGAACATTCCCTGTAGCTCACCCTTTAGCCCTCCCCTTCATCTTGTCTGTGGGCTCCCACTGGAGCCTCCCAGAGGCCCTACCTCTGGACTCTCCTCCCAGGGCACTGGTCTCTAGACATTTGGAGCCGGCTCCTCACTCCAGTCCAAGAGAGAGAAATGTGTTGTAGTCAACACAGCTGAATGAAGTTGGAGATCTGAAGAGTGCTTTGACATTAGACATGGAGATGCTGAGTTTGATTGATCCAGTATCCCCTCCCCATCTCCCCACCCTCCACCCCTGCTATCCTGCCTTTCCTCCATTTTGGAATGGTAATGTATATTGTATGGTGCCACTGTATGTTGGAAGTATGTGATCTGTCTTTTTAGTTTTATTTTACAGTTAAGAGATTGCATGAATCTCAGAAGAGACTTTGAACTTTGAATTTGTAAACAAATTAAAGACTGTTATAGACTATGAGACTTTTGACGTTGGACTAAATACATTTTGCTTTATGTTATGGCTACAACCCTATGGGGGCCAGGGAGTGGAATATGGTGGTTTGAATAGGTATGGTCCCATAGACTCATGTATTTGAATGCTTGGCCCATAAGGAGTGGCAGTATTAGGAGGTGTGGCCTTGTTGGAGGAAATGTATCACTGAGGCATGGGCTTTGAGGTCTCCTATGCTCAAGCTCTGCCCAGTGTGGGACACAGTTCCCTTCCACTGCCTGTAGTCAAGATGTAGAACTCTCGGCTCTTCCACCACCATGTCTGCCTGCATGCTGCCATGCTTCCTGCCATGATGATAATGGACTAAGCTTCTGAAATTGTAAGCCAGCCCCAATTAAATATTTTCCTTTATAGGTGTTGCCTTGGTCATGGTGTCTCTTCACAGCATAGAGCCCCAACTAGGACAGTGATTCTCTAACCAGCGTGTTGACCTAGAGGTTGGAGAGCTGTGGGAACATCATTGAGAATCCTGCATGGTACATAAGGAGGATGGACTGACTGTCAGGTGGGTGCAGCACTGGTTCTTTGGGCTTCCAGTGGGGGTAGGTCTCAGACATCGGTCCCCTTTCTAACACAGAGATGCTGCATTGATGTGGCTGCAGTAAGAGGGCCAGAGGATGCAAGCCCAGCATCCTCCCTGCATCCCAGCATCCTTGGCTTGGATGTCCAGGGTTTAGCTTATATAGAAAGTAATGTTTGGGGTGTCTCCATATAGCACCCAGTAGTGTTGTGTGTACTTACTGTCTGAGTCACTCTGGTCATTCCTGTTAACTTAGCCATGCTTGTTCCAGGACCTTTGCAAGTATTCTTTTCTTTCTTTAAATTACATTTTCAAAGCTGTTCACAGAGAAGCTCCATTTGCATCTCTCCTCACAGCACATATTATGGAAGCTCCTTAGTTCTTTGATGGCATCTGGTGCTAAATGAGGCACAGGTCCTCAGTCGTTCCTCTCCTCCTGATTTGCTTTTTATATGTTGGAAGTATACCAGTCTCAGTAATTACGTCATATATAGGTTTAAATTTAGATTAATGTCTATGGCCCAGGAGGACAGGAGCTAGCATTACTTAAAGTTGCTTCCTGACTGGTCTTGTATGTTCTTAATAAATAAAACAGTTCTCCTAAGGAAATGGCCTTGCTTTGTTTTTGTTTTTATTTTCTTTCTTTTCTCACAATAAATGAAAGTATATTGTTCAATTCTCTTTTACTAACCCCAGTCTTATCGTTATTGTGTATGTAGTTATGTATTTGTGTGTGTGCACACATGTGTGCATGTAAACAACAGACAAGAACATGGTATGTTCCTTGGATATCATCCACCTTGAGCTTTTTTGTTGGTGGTGGGTTGGGTTTGTTTTGTTTCGTTTTTTGGTTTTTTTGTTTTGTTTTGTTTTTTAGATGGGGTCTCTCTAGTTGGCCTGGGGCTCAATGAGTGCTAGGCTGTGTGGCCAGCACACGATAGGGATCCACCTCTCTGCCATCTTGTGCTAGGATTACACATATGTATTTATAATCAGACTTTTGCAGGAGTGCATGGGGATCAAACACAAGTCCTCAGGCTTGTACAACAAGTACTTCACAGGCTGAGCCATCTGCCCACACAGACCTCCAGTTTTTGCCAGTTGGTTTTTGGCTCTGGATGGAAACTACTTAAATCATACTCTTGCCAAGAAAGTAGGATGTTTGTTATGCAGAGTAGAGTCTACTTCTGACTGGTTCAGTGATGAGAGAGTCCTATCCCTTGTGAGGTAAGCCAAGAATCTCCAAACACTTAAGCCATCCTAAATCAGTTACAGACCTGAGTAAAATTTCAGGACCCTGGTATAGAGATGAGGGAGGAGCTGCAGGCAGGGCTCACTGAGGAGCATCCGGTGACAGGAAAGAATACCTATTCCACATCCTGTGTGCCAAAGGGGTAACTACAGCACTGCTGGGTCCAGCTGGAGACTTCACTGTGCACTGGGCCTTGGCTGCAAACATCTTTGTGTTTTTCAACTTCACCTTAGAGGCAGCTGTCTACATACCAATGCCCAGCTGCCTTGCTGAAGATCCTGCTAGTTTAAAAAAGGGTTTCACAGCAGTACAACCTCAGTTATAAGCGCTGTATACTGCTCAGGGGGAAAATGGCCAAGATAGCCTCAGCATAAGCACGAGAGAGAGAATTCCTGTCCTGACACCCACCATACCTCTATGTCTGCTTTTGGACTTCTGTCCAGGACATCTTACATGCAGCCAGACATTGATGTTTCATGGGCACATGTAAGCAATATTCTTCTCCTTCAGGACCAACCAGAAACTAGACATCTATATGAGAGAAACGGAAGCATGTTGTCAACTTTGTCTTGCATTTAAGTGCAGCCTGAACTATGTTCTGCAGAATCGAGCCCAATTCCCTGGTATCTCAACTCTCAAGAATGAGCCATGGGTGGAGAAGGCAATAAAGTAGTTAATGAACTTGCTGCTCTTCCAGAAGACTGGGGTCTAATCCCAATACCCATGTAGCTGCTCACAATTGCCCGGGAGTTCCACCGCCAGGGAACCTAATGCCCTCTTCTGGCTTTTGTGAGCACAATGGGCACATATGCATAAATATCTTTTTAAATTTACCACAAAAAAAAAAAAAAACTAAGAAAACCAAATATCTGAGAAATATTGTAGTAGGAATTTTGGTAGAATCGTTATATCTACAGTAAACATTAAAGTGAACAATTGTTTTCTAGATGCACTTGTCTTAGGGTTTTACTGCTGTCAACAGACTCCATGACCAAGGCAAGTCTTAAAAAGGACAACATTTAATTGGGGCTGGCTTACAGGTTCAGAGGTTCAGTCCATTATCATCAAGGTGGGAGCATGGCAGCATCCAGGCATGCATCGTGCAGGAGGAGCTGAGAGTTCTACATCTTCATCTGAAGGCTGCTAGTGGAAGACTGACTTCCAGGCAGCTAGGACTTGGGTGTTATAAGCCCATGCCCACAGTGACACACCTATTCTAACAATGGCACACCTCCAAATAGTGCCATTCCCTGGTCCAAACATATAGAAACCATCACAGACCTTGAAGAAATCATTGTTGAAAACAGTGAATTTTTTTGTTGTTGTTGTTGTTATCTATGCAGTTGTTTTTCTGAAGAAGCTTTACAAGCCTTTGCATGACTTTGGTCACAAGACTGTCCTGGCACATCTGGAATATCTTTCATTATTGAGTACTGCAAACAGTGTACAGTAAGGACTGAGGTTGCTGGAGTTGAGTTTTTCCTTCAGGAAACATTATAGATTAGATTAGATTAGATTAGATTAGATTAGATTAGATTAGATTAGATATTAGATTAGTGGGCTTTGGTGTGAGGAACTTGTTAATCAATAAATATGCTTTTGCACATCAGTTTGAAAATCAGTCCATAGAGATTTGGTCTTCCTACTACCAGTAAGGCCTTAATTCATCCTTGAGTGACCCTGTTCTTTGATTGCTCTGGATGTCTCAGAACACAGACAGGCCCCTGTGGGCACCTGACCATACTTCACCTACATACACATGGACACATATGCATAAATATGTTTTTAAATTTAAAAATCAAGAAACCAAGTATCTGAGAAATATTATGGAGAACACAATACTTTCTGGAAATTTAGTCTGTCCCCAAGCAGAGGGCTGGTTTTGCACAGTAACAAAGGAAGTAGGCATGCAAAGAGAGCCCCCTTGGGCAGGAACATATCATGATAGAGTCTCCTCCTGTGAGCAGAGAATAGGCAGAAGGAATAGAACTGCCACAGAACAAGAGATATGTCCAACCCAGAGAGTCCAACAGCAGACTGTATAACGTAATCCGGTTCTTTAATTTGCTATTGTCTAATCACTGAATTTCTTCATTGCATGAAAAAGTGAAGGGCAGATCTTTATCGTTTATAAACATCCCACTGACAGCAACTTTCTTAGTCTCTTCTATGGCTGAGTTATAACTTCTGGTGACCTGGATTTTGCTGTCATTTTGTGTATTTATGTATTCATGTACTTGGAGGCCAAAAGTCGACCTTGGGTTTCTTCCTCAAGAATTCTCTACCTTGTTTTTTGATATAGTGCCTTTCACCTAACCTCAAATTTGGCTAGACTATCTGGCTAATGAGGACCAAGGATCTTCCTGACAATCCACTAGCAATGGGACTGCAGGCCCTCACATACATGAGAGTTCCATGGATCTTCCTGACAATCCACTAGCAATGGGACTGCAGGCCCTCACATACATGTGAGTTCCATGGATCTTCCTGACAATCCACTAGCAATGGGACTGCAGGCCCTCACATACATGTGAGTTCCATGGATCTGAAATCAGGACTCAGGTCCCCATAGTCCCACCAGTTGCTGTGTGGACTGAGCCGTCTCTTCAGCTCCACTGATCTGTCTTAATGAAATGTTGTTCAGTTTTAGTTATCCTCATCAACTTCCTGTTGCCCAAGGCCAGCAATGCATAAATGGAAGGTTGTGGAGCATGTCTGAAACCTAGCACTTGGGGAGAATCAAGAGGATCAGAAATTCAACGTCATCTTTAGCTATATAGCAAGTATGAGGCCAACCTAGGCTACATGAGATTAATTCTCTCTCTCTCTCTCTCTCTCTCTCCTCTCTCTCTCTCTCTCTCTCTCTCTGTCTCTCTCTCTCTCTCTCTCTCTCTCTCTCTCTCCTCTCTCTCTCTTGTGTGTGTGTGTGTATGTATGTATGAATATGTTTGTGTGTGTGCATGTGAGTGTTTGTGTGTACATGTGTGTGCTCATATGAGGGCATACAAATGTATTCCTTCAGAAGGACTGTTTTAGGACAAGAATCCTGGGAAAGTCTGATTGGGCTTATTAAAATAGTAATAATAGTTCTAAAATCTTTGCTAGTAAGTCACCCTCAGGTCTTCTCTGTGTCTTTTGTCTGTGATCTTGATTAAAACAAATCTCTCTATGTTCCCATTGGCTGTGAAGTGAAGCCTATGATAATCATACAGACCATGAGGCTCTGAGCTGAGTGCTGAGCGGGACCAAACCCGGGGTTTAAAGGGCTTTATTTTACAGAATTGTGCTCATGTCCCAAGAATCAGCCATAAAATTAAGATGGATGCTTATTCCCGTAAAAATTACCTAAATTTTTGTGTTGTTGCCATTTAGCTTGCTCTACTTATGAGGAAAATTTCCTCTAACTATAAATACCATGACTTATATAGTTATCTAGCAATCTAATAAAAGAAATGTGCTTTGGCTTCACCTTCGCAGACAACTCTCCAGGGACATATTATCACAGGAAAGCTACCCTGTCCTCTTCTTGGCTTGGGCACTGGTGGCTGGACTATAATGATTATGAGAGAGAAGCTGTACAACTGACATCCATCTTAAAAATAAGTAATGGATGGGAGAAAAAATCCATATTTAATTTTGACATAATGATGACTATTTCTAGTTCTAAACATTCATGAGTTTCTTCATTTTCCTCAGATTGAATATATTGAGGGGGCACCAAAGGTACTTCCAATAGGAGCCTCATCATAGAAATACAGGTAGAAAAGCATATTGATTTTGGAAGACGGCTTTCTTCAGTTAGCCTGGAGGACATGGTAACTCTGGTCCATCCCCCACATGTACCATCCCAGACAGGTGGCACAGGTACCATCTCCCACCCATGTTCTTCCACTCTGCAGTTTCTGTGACCTGCAGTGAAACTAAAAATAGAACATGGGAATTTCCAGAAATAAATAATTCACAGGTTACCCTGGATTCCTTTGAGTACCGTATGTTCCTTCAATAATTCTCTTTATTTTGTTATGATTCACTTCTTGCTATCGAAGACTTCCAGAGCTTTATGTGTGTATAAAAAGCTAGTGTGTGAGATGGTACTATCCCCAGTTTTAGAAACCTACTGGGGGGGGTGGGAAGGTGGTCTCAGAACAGCCCGGTGGGTAATTATCCTGAAATATTGTCATCGGATTTAGTGACTCAAGCAGCTCTTTGCTATTTTTTCATGTTTCTCTTCTTGAGGTTTTAAACATAAGCCTGGCCTTTCTCTGTTTTCAAAGACCTCACTTTACATATTAGCTATCACCAAGATCTGACTGGTGCCTTTGTGAAGAGTGTGTGTCCAATATTCTAGGGGAGATGCAAAGATGCTTTACCGACAGGTACGACAGCACCTGAAGATCAAAGATCAGCCTCTCTCTCCAGAATAATTTCTGAAGCACTGAATGCAAGTGACTTTATCTATGAAAGGCTTTGAAGCTATCTTAGAATATATCACTATGAAGAAATACCATGTCCAAGAGAACTTATAAACAAAAACATTTCATTAGGCTCTTGCATATATATCCAGAGTTAGAGTCAATGACCTCTGTTTAGGGTTACTATTACTGTGATAAAGCACCGTGACCAAAGCAACTTAGAGAAGAAAGGGGTTACTTGGCTTATGTGTCATCATCACTGATCATCATGGAAGGACGTGAGGACAGGAACACAAACAGAGTGGGAATCAGGGGACAGGAGCTAAGGCAGAGGCCATGGAATGGTGCTGCTTCCTGGCTTGCTCAGCCTGTGATTTTTACAATAGGTAACTGTCTCTGTGTCTTTACTGTTTCCATGGTGCCAAGTGGTGAGTAGATGCTCAATAAAGCCTGACTGTTGGTAGTCAATGTATGGACAGACACGGTGGTGGCCTGAATGAGAATGGCCCCCATAAGCTCATAGGGACTTCACTATTGGCGTGTGTGGTCTGATGGAGAAAGTGTAGCACTGGGGTGGGCTTTGACGTCTCAGATATTCAAGCCAGGCCCAGTGCAGCATTCTTTTCCTGCTGTATGTGGATCAGGATATAGAACTCTTAGCTGCCTCTCCAGCACCATGTCTGCCTGCCTGCCACCATGCTTCTTGCCATGACAATAATAGACTATACCTCTGAACTGTAAGCCAGTACCAATTAAATGTTCCCCTTCATAAGAGTTGTCATGGCAAATGGGACTTCATAAAATTGCAAAGTTTCTGTAAGGCAAAGGACACTGTCAATAGGACAAAACGGCAACCAACAGATTGGGAAAAGATCTTCACCAATCCCACATCCGATAGAGGACTAATATCCAATATATACAAAGAACTCAAGAAATTAGACTCTAGACAACCAAATAACCCTATTAAAAAATGGAGTAAGGAGCTAAACAAAGAATTCTCAATTGAGGAAATCCGAATGGCCGAGAAGCACCTAAAGAAATGTTCAGCATCCTTGGTCATCAGGGAAATGCAAATCAAAACATCCCTGAGATTCCACCTCACACCAGTCAGAATGGCTAAAATAAAAAACTCAGGTGATAGCAGATGCTGGCGAGGATGTGGAGAAAGAGGAACCCTCCTCCATTGTTGGTGGGATTGCAAGATGGTGCAACCACTATGGAAAACAGTCTGGCGGTTCCTCAGAAAATTGGACATATCACTACCTGAGGACCCAGCTATACCACTCCTGGGTATATATCCAGAAGATGCTCTAACACATAACAAGGAAATATGCTCCACTATGTTTATAGCAGCTTTATTTATAATAGCCAGAAACTGGAAAGAACCCAGATGCCCTTCAACAGAGGAATGGATACAAAAAATGTGGTATATTTATACAATGGAATATTACTCAGCTATTAAAAACAATGAATTTGATAAATTCATATATAAATGGATGGAACTAGAAAATATCATCCTGAGTGAAGTAACCCAATCACAAAAGAACATACATGGTATTCACTCACTGATTATTGGATTTTAGCCCAGAAGCCTGAAATACCCAAGATTCAACTCACAGACCACATAAAGCTCATGAAGAATGATGACCAAATAGGGGAGCCTTCAGTCCTTCTTAGAAGGAGTAACAAAATACTCAAGGGTGCAAATATGGAGACACAGTGCAGGACAGAAACTGAAGGAGGGACCGTCTACAGACTATTCCACCTAGATATCCATCCTATGTGCAGTCACCAAAGGTAGAGGTTGATGTGGATGGCAGGATGTACACGCTGACAGGAGCCTGATATAGCTGTCTCCTTAGAGGTCTGCAAGAGTCTGACATACTCAGAGGCAAATGCTCACAGCTAACCATTAAACTGAGCATGGAGTTCCCAATGGAGAAGATAGAGTGAAGGCTGAAGGAGTTGAGAGGATTCGCGACACCATGAGGAAAGCAACAATCCCAACCAACCAGAGCCCCCAGGGTCTAAGCCACAGCCTGAGCTGGGAGGGACTCAAGGCTCCAGCTATATAGGCAAGGGAGCTATATATAAGTGGGAGAAGAGATCCTTTGACCCATGAAGGCTGGTCGTCGTGGGGGGGGGGATACTCGAGGGTGGGGAGGTGAGGTACAGGGGAGGGTGGGTGGGGGTACACCATCATGGAGGCGGGAAGAGGGGGGAAGGGATAGTGAGTTACTGGGAGGCATTGGGGGAAATGGGGTAAGGAGAGAACATCTGAAATGTAAAAAATAAAAAATTTTACAATAAAAAAAAAAAAAAAAAGAGTTGTCATGGTTATGGTGTCTCTTCTTAGCAATAAAACTCTAACTAAGACAGACACATAACCCATTGGCTGGATTCTGCCAGTGTTGAGGTTTAGTCTGTTGCTATGTATTGTAATGCTAAATACTGGCCCCCAAGATCTGGTTGCCCCAGATTGTTATATGCACCAAGTGATTCTATATAACCTTGACCCCCAGGTTATCCCTGATTGGCCAATAAAGATGCCTATAGCCTGCAGCTGGGCAGAAGAGAAGTAAGAGGTATTTCAGTTCCCAGGTTTGGGGTCTGAGGAGAGACCACAAGGAAGAGAGGAGAGAGGAGAAGAGAGAAGATGCCATGAGGTGGGTGGATTGTGAGAACATGGTGTGAGGGATGGCCAGTTGGAATAGGACCAGCCCAGGAGGAACATGACAAGTTATTAAGCAGGGTTATTGACAGGGAAGTAGACAAAATAGCATAGAAGGTAGATATCTGTCCAGCTCGACTGCTTTTAAGGCTTACTATAAATATAAGATTTTGTGTCTTCTACTTGGGAACCGAATGGTCTAATTTGGGGAAGACACTCCCAAATAATATTTACCACAATATGCCAGAGCCCTTACTCTTCCGTTCTATAAAAAGGAATGGGCTTGGCCTTAGTCAGTTAGCTTGGATTCCTGCTGCTGAAGGTTAATATTCTCAGAATATTGTACCTCAGAAGGTTGTACCTGTTCTCCAAATTACTTTTCCAATTCTTTGCCTTTTATAGCTGGAGCTACAAGATATGAAATAACACCCATAAAGTTTAAACGTGAGTAATGTTCTGTTGATATAAGTGTTACATTTATATTACTAATAAAAATGAGCACACAATTTGTATTTGCATACGTATGCAGTGACATATAAATATGTCTTAAGATCACAAACATGTATGTTAAGCTTTCTAATGACAATATGCAAACAACAGAGTCAAACGGGGGTGTGTTCTAACAACAGGGAATGTGTGGGTCCTTACAAGGTGTGTGTGGGTCCTTACAGGGTGTGTGTGGGTCCTTACAGGGTATGTGGGGGTCCTTACAGGGTATGTGGGGGGTCCTTACAGGGTATGTGGGGGTCCTTGCAGGGTATGTGGGGGTCCTTGCAGGGTACATGTGGGGTCCTAACACAGTGTATGTGCATGTCCTAATGGGGTGTGTGGGAGGGGCCTAACAGAGTAAGTTTGGGGAGGGTCTTAACAGAATGTGGGGTTTTGGGGCTTTCTAACAGGGTATTGCAGGGTATGGAGGATTCCCTAACAGGGTGTGTAGTGGGGAAATCCTAACAGAGTATGTGTAAGAGGGGTCCTAATATGTTGCTTGTGAGGCTCCTAATAGGCTGTGCATGTGTGTGTGTGTGTGTGTGTGTGTGTGTGTGTGTGTATTGTAATGGATTGTGTGGGTCTTTCTAATATTTGTGTGTGGTGGTGGGGTTCCTAACAGACTGTGTCTGAGGTGGTCCTAACAGGATTTTGGAGGTTCATAACAGGATTGTGTATGTGTGTTTCAGAACAGGGTGTGGAGGAATGTGGATGTCCTAATAATGTGTGTATGAGGGTATGTGTGGGAAGAATCTTATC
This sequence comes from Mastomys natalensis, assembly GCA_021653895.1. Lineage (NCBI taxonomy): Eukaryota > Metazoa > Chordata > Mammalia > Rodentia > Muridae > Mastomys > Mastomys natalensis. The sequence continues at coordinate 271,945 of JAJTUV010001627.1, read as the reverse complement.
AGGTTGGATATGTAGGGGCCCTAACAGGGTATGTATGTAGGGATACTTACAGGATATGTGTGGTTTAAAAAAAAAAAAAAACATAAACAAAAAAAAAAAACCAAAAACATGCGGCGGGGGGGGGGGGGGGGTGCAGCCGAGGCAGCAAGAGCAGCCTGTAGCCAGTGCGAGAAAGGCGGAGTCCCGTGGGCCAGTGTCGGAGTCAGAGTTCGGGGTCGGGGTCTGTGCAGCCCGAGAGGCAGAGTCCCGGGACTGGAGCATCTCCCCGCAGTGATTTCCCCAGGATGTTGGAAGCAGGCTCGAGAAGACCCGTAGACTGAGTTTCTAAGGAATAGCTTTATTATTCATGGCGGGATTGTTGGATCTGGATGATGTGTGCGCCCCAGGCAAATGCCCAAAGGGGCTGCCTTATATTGGGGAGTGGGAGAGAGGAGGGGCTAGGAAGGAGAAAACCTAATTAGCTATGTCTCCCGGCCTTATTAATATGTAAATAGGACTGTTAGTCACGCCCCATACCTGTGTCTTACATGACTGAAGGTACAGGTTAATTGGAGACTGTGAGTCAGGGTCCCAGTTCTGGGGGCGTGGCCAAACACCTCCAATCTCAGGGTTCCAGGCCCATGGGCCCTTCCATGGCCCGACAGATATGGGGGTCATATATTCCAATATTCCACAAAAGTCTCCACTTTCCTGATTTTGGAAACAACTACAATGCCATTAAAACATCCTTATAAAATATCAATGTGATAATGGGAACACATGTTTTAAACAATTGCACACTAGTGATGAAAGCCAAACGGCAGAATACTCCTTATTCTCCCAGAGTTTCAGTCTTTCCAAAAGCTTTGCATCATCCTCTAAAAGCTTTTTTCTTTTTTTTTTTCTTTTTTTTTTTTTTTTTTGGTTTTTCGAGACAGGGTTTCTCTGTATAGCCCTGGCTGTCCTGGAACTCACTTGGTAGACCAGGCTGGCCTCGAACTCAGAAATCCGCCTGCCTCTGCCTCCCAAGTGCTGGGATTAAAGGCGTGCGCCACCACCGCCCGGCCTCTAAAAGCTTCTTAACAGAGTTCAGAGCTACCCAGGCCTGTAGGCAAAGACAGTCATAGCTCTCCCAGGACTGAAGCTCTGCACTAACTTAAATAAGCAAAGACCTGGTCCCCAGGTTCCTGTGAGAAGAAAGGTGCTCACAGCCTCCATATCAAAGCCACTGTGGAGCAAAGAAAATAATTTCTTTGTTTGAATGTTTTATTCAAACATGATCCGGAGGGCTTTTCAGTTGTTCTGAGAATCATGAAAACTGTTACCCATCTCACGTCATTGCTAACATGACATTAGACATTAAGAATAACTGGCCAGAAATAAAAGACCATGTGTGTCCATTGTTTGAAAGATCTGGAATCTAGATGTTCCCTTTCTCATATATTCATTGTCATTCTGATTGGGGTGGCTCCCCTCTTCTCTGCGTGCAGGCCTGTGAGTATATATGACTCTATGTATCTGGTGGAAGAGGGCCCCGGGTCACTTATCCATGGCCTTTGAGGACAGCCATTGAGGATCAGAAACACTTAAGGATTGACAGGAAGTAGCTGTGGAAGGCAGACAGCCTGTTATCTCACCCTGCCTCCCTCCTTCGCTTGCTACTGCCTGTGAAAGAAAAGAGCTACAGAAAACACTGAAGAAAAACTTAGAAAGTTAAATCTCATGCAGTTTGCTGCTAAAAATAAAAATCTTTAAAGCCTGACCAAGCTCACCAAGTCTCTGGAGTCGACTGAAAAACTCAAGTGTCTAGCTCTTGTTGGTTTTGACGGAACCTGAGGGCAAGCCTAACAACAAGCTCCCTCTCCCACCCAGGACACTTCCAGATCTCAAGGCTACCGCTGTCACCCTTTATCAGCATCTTTTGAAACACAGCAGAGCTTTGTGAGTCTGGAAGAGAATGGAGACTGGCTGCTGAAAAGAAGAAAGCCGTTCTTCACACTGCAGGACACAAAACAGATGTCAAGAAAGCTGTCTGCTAAACACAGTGCAGGCTAACACAACGCCAGTATGAGCATTCTATTCCCAAGATATTTGCACATATCCATAGGGAGCAAATCAGAGCAGAAGGACTCACAGATTCACGCTTTCACCAAGTGTTCTCAGAGCCTCCAGAATGTCAGATGCCAGCTAAGAAGACATTGCAGCCAAGGTGTTTTAAAATCCCACTCCCTGTTAGGATCACACTCTTAGACAGAGGAATGGCAGAAATGAAGAAAATAAATAAAATGGATGAAATAGATGTTACACTGAAAAGTGAAAAGGAGGGCTGGAGAAACTCACTTGCTGGGCAAGCAGAAGGACCTGTGTTCAGGTCCCCAGCAACCACTTAAAAGCTAAGAGTGGTCACAGCATTAGGTCGAGTGGGGATAGAGGGGTAGGCAGTGAGGGAGGGTAGGAGTAGGAGAGGGTGGAGACAGGTGGTTCTCTGACATTTGCTGACCACTGAGTCTACCAGAAACAGTCAGCTTTAGGTTCCGTATGAGACTCTGTCTCTAAAGAGACTACATTGGATAAATGAAGCAGAAACTGTTCTTGGAAAAACATAAACAAAGGGAAGGACACTGGGCAGAGGGTGAAGGAGCAGGAGGGGATTTTATCCTCAGACAAGGACAGTGAATTCAGGCTCCTGGAGAGACAGTGGCTTCTTGCTTTCAGGAGACACTGTGAGCAGAAGCAAAGGTAAGCCACATGACAGGAATCCAGGCGGCAGGCAGTGGGACCCAGGAACCCTGGAATGTACCTGAGCCAGCATCCCTTTAACCTCCAGCAGCTGTTATTTTCTCTGTCCTGAGATTCTGACTTTCCCAGGTGTTCAGTTCTTTGTATCCAAAGAGCCAGTAACCTATATGGGATTAGATGGCATCTGTATTTTTAATTTCTTTTTTTTTTACTTTATTGACTCTGAGGAAAGTAGCCTGTGGATCTATACTTGTTAATCATAAGCTGTTTGCAGGAAGAGTGTTAGTTACCTGGTCAAATATAAAGCAAATTCCCTCATCACATTTGATGTGTTTATAAGGAGATAAAGAGTATGTTCTGTGGGTGTGTGGAGAGGTATGAGAGAAGGGGATGTCTCAGCGGGCCAGTGCCAAGGCATCTCTTCCCCTTGAGGGACCAGTCACGCACCTAGAATAGAGTTTATTCAGGGCATGAGGAGGAAAGCCAGGAGGGTAGTAGAGGCAGAAGAGAGAGAGAGAGAGAGAGAGAGAGAGAGAGAGGAGAGAGAGAGAGAGAGAGAGAAAAGAAGTAGAGGAGTAGAGGCCAGCCATGAACACCTGGAGAGAGGGGGAAGGGAAGGGGAAGGGGCGAGAGGACAGAGAGAAGCTAGAGGCAAGAAATCAAGAGATAAAGAGAGAGGAGGGGGGCAAGCAGCCCCTTTTATAGTGGGCAGGCCTACCTGGCTCTTGCCAGGTAACTGTGGAGGTGGAGTTTAGACAGAATACTAACAACATTCTTTTAGGAAGAACAAAATAAGGGCAATGAACTGGGGGAAATGCCCCCAAGAGACCCAGAAACTACACATTCCATATTCAGATGATTAAGAGGGAAAAATTACAAATAGGGATAAGAGTGCTCCATCTCTGTATGGTCTATTCCTATAATATTCTGTTCTATTTGCACTAAAATGCCGTTTCATGTTATTTTGTAAAAGAGTATCTAAATTAAAATAGTTATTTAAAACTCAGTCTATCACAAAATTATTTTACTATTGCACTTTTATTCTAGATGATGTTTTTGCTTTCATTTCTGTATTATTATTCTTATTTAAGCAGTCTTATTTAAGGTTAACATATCGAGTTACCAAAATAACCACCAGGTACCTTACCTACTAGCCACAGACTGCAGAAAACCCATCCTCAGGATGTGCCTTAGAGGAAGGCTCCTTCTAAACCAGTTCCTGTATTTTACCAGAGCAAAGACAAAATCACTTCCACTACTCTGGTCTTATATTTTGCTCGAGGTGGTGGTGGTGGGGCATATTACAGGGTTGAATTCTCTGAACACTCGGCCACTTCTGCAGCCTAGCAGCGGGGCTGGCTGAAGGTGAGCACGGAGTCTGCGGTGTGGAGGTGGGAGTTCTGTGGAGTTCTCTGTCGGACCGTCTTCGATAGTTCCTTGTTGCCGGGCTTTGGAGGTCCCACTTGGGGTTTAATAATAAAGACACAGAGACATCTGTATACTATAAGGCTGTTAGCCTGTTTGCTGGACAGTCCCTCCACTAATCCCTCCATCTAATGCATCCGACTTCTCCACCATTGTATCTCTCTACTTAGCTCTCTCTACTCTACTCCTGGCTCTGTTCCTGCACTCTTCCATCCCTCTCAGCCTCTTTCTGCCCCACCTTCAGCTACCCAAAGTTTATTGCTCAATTGTCTTTCTCATATAAAAAAGCTACCTGCATAATGGGTGAGATTCCTCCCCCTAGGCAGCTAGCCTTTCTTTTGGGGCAGATGAGAAACTGACAAACATTTACATATCCTGCCAGCCTGGCCGCACCGGCACAGTAATTAACAGTTGAGAAGAGGGGGACAGACCTTGTAGCCAGTTATCCCAACAGTTCTGAAAGCAAAGGCTTCATCCTTCCTAGGTAGTTGCGCCCTAATCCCCTACAGATCCCCCTACACCTCATTTCCATTACCATCTGCTGAGGTGGCCCCAGCTCGGGAGCAGACTCCAGCTGTAGAGTGGCTTCCGTGGACACTTCAGCAAAGGGAAGAGCTCCTCTAGACTCCACTGAGTAAACACTGACTGGAAAGGACAATGCCAGTTCAGCCATGTTAGAAAGTGGCTGCGAGGGCAGGAGCTCTACAAGCAACTCCCGCTGTTGAAAGAGCCTAGAAGAAAGGTGAACACACGAGGAGGCTGAGCTACTGATACCGAATTACTGCTGTACCTCTCTCCCTGGCAATAGCTTGGCTTGATAAGAATTGTTTATGAGGATCTAAACTTGGGGGTCGGGGGTGGGGAATGCACATATGTCATTCCAGCACTCCAGAGGTGGAGACCGGTGTGTTAGACCTTCAGGGTCATAGTTACCTTGGGAAATTAAGCCAGCCTTGGTGAGGTGAAACCCTGCTACATAAACAAACAACTGTATGTAAATAGATTAATCTCTTCCAAAACTTGTAAGTTTTGATGACTGAATTATAGAATCACTAGAAATTCTTAGAACATGAGTCATGCATCAGCCTCAAATTAGAAAAGTGAAGCAATGAACAGAATACCTAGGAGGAACACAGAAAAGCAGCGGGCAGTGGGCAGAGCTTCTGTGGAACAATGCCTTGACGGCCAAGTTGGTGGCCACTCTGCAAGGTCTAAGGCTGGTGACTGACTGCATGGAATTGTGACAAGCCACTGACTACTCTTATATTTGAGAAACACTTTAAGCCCTTTCCAAGTCTTTCTCTATAGTTCCCTCAACTTCAGGAACTGAGAGTTTAAATAATTTGCCCAAGGCCACAGAGTTAATGAATAGGGAGACTGGCCAAGTAGGCTGAGTCCTAATTGCTCTCTTGGGCTACTTGGGACAAGACTTCAATTGGGAGGCAGGCTCTTTAACATCTGGGTCTCCAATTCCTAAAATGATTGCATTTTATATTCTGAGAAGACATTCCATGTGTTTTACCCAGTGTGTCCTACACAAGAGCTCTTTTTAAAAACGTCAAAATCTTTTTCCAACCCCGACATGGCTGCAGTTGGATTTGTGAGCTCCAGTGCTTATGGGGGTATATAACGCATATGAATTCAAGGCCTCTTCACAATGATTCCAAGTTTATAATTTGGAAACTCCTGATTTAGTCCAATGTTCTCATTTTACAGAGGGGAATCCAAACCTAGGCAAATGAAATGAATCACCCAAAGATATAATGCATGTTATTCAAAGGATGGGGTGGTCACCACAGTATGCTGCCTTCCCTCGCTCATATTTGGGAACAATTTCGTTTTTGTTTCCCTCTTGGCATATTGTGGTTGCCGTTATCACGAGATTTTAATTCTATTTTGAGTGCTCTGTTGACTTGGCAACATGATTTTTCCACACTGCCTGAGTTCATGCCAGCGGAGAATCCCAGGCTTGCTCTGTTCTTTGCTACTGATTGATAGCAGGCCAGCAAACTTGGAGGAGACTGAAGTCATCAAAAACAAAGACGACTGCAGAAAAATACTTGGAAAATGCATTTCAGGTGCTTGTCTGTGCCAGCATGTAAATGATGATTTAAACTGAGCAATGCAAGGGGCTCCTCTTTTCACTTACTGGAAGAAGTCTTTCTCAGATCTTACAGAGACAGAAAGAGAAACAAAATATCAAAAATTTAAGGGGTGGGGTCTGCAAGATGGTTCAGAAGGTAAAGGTACTTGGTGCCAAGCCTGAGGAGCAAGTTTGATTCCTGAGACCCACGTGCTGGAAGGAAAACCATATTCCTGCAAGTTGTTCTGTGACCTACACACACACACACACACACACACACACACACACACACACACACTGCAGTCTTATAATTTGTTATATGATTATCTCATTTTGAAGAGTAAAGAGGGGAAAGTTGTTTCTAAGTCAGTGTGGAATTTTCTTATTTAATATTGTAACTTTTACGGATGAAAAATATGATTAAATGACTATTTTTGTTCTGATGGTGACTTTAAGATGAACAATTACTTAAATCTAATTTTTTAATATAATTTAAATCTAATTTGTTTGGTTTAAGATGAACAATTATTTAAATCTAATTTTCATTTAGTGCAAGTTGTTTTGAGACACATTTTTTTATTTTTATTTCTACTCCATTTCTAAGCTTCCATGTCTCAGTAGGATAAAATAGTTCTGCTAAAGGAAATGGGCTTTCTGTTTGTTGATGGGTCCTAGAGAAATTAAATGAGCCTTAAAAGACTTCCATCTAAACAAGTCTAAACAAGCCCTGATTTTGTTAAGAGCCTGACCCAAAGTATATCAGCAATCATAGGATTGCACTGGTGTAAAATCCTATCAACACCATGCTGGCTATAGCCAACAGACCAATTTTCTTATAAAATTTATGTTCTATAAGTTCCAGTTTCCATAATTAATACTTGAGAGCATTGGTTGCCTTGTGGGCTTGGTGGTCTAAACCAAAATGGCATCCATAAACTCATATTTTAGAACTGTTTGGAAAGGATTAGGATGTGTGGCCTTGTTGGAGGAGGAGTGTTACAGGGTTCCTGCTCTGATTTTTCAAAAGACTTTGACCATTCCCATCCTGTTCTGTCTTGCTCCCGACTCCGCTCGCCCTCCCTGCTTGTGGATGTAAACTCCCAGCTGCTCCAGCTATTGTGCTTGCTGCCACTGTAGCTTTTCATGATAGATTCTTAACTCTCTGCAACAGTAAGCCCAATTAGACGGTTTCTTTTCCAAGTTGCCTTAGTCAACAGAGAAGGAACTAATGACCTAAGACATCTCACTTGCGGAATGCCTCACCTGCAAAGGACTTTCCTGTCTAATGCTTTATGCTGTGACATCTCCTGAAATCATCACCACTGATACATTTTCCTCGTTCACAGGAAATAAGGAGAAGTTGAAGAGTTAGGTGCATTTGTTGTAGACTTTCTATATCCCTGAGACTGCAGAATGACCTTAAGGCTGATGTGGGAGACTGATGGGTAGAAAGCACACATTCCTGGAAACCTTTTCTTCCCCATTATCTACTCCTCTACTGAGTGTGTTGCTCTGAAAAATCAATGTGTTTAGTTGCTAAAAATGAACCCTGGTCTCTGCTGTGGCCTCTCTGCTATGACATTTCAGTGAGGAAGTCAGTAGCCTGGGCCAACTCATCATCTTCCAAGACATGCTTATGTGCTGCTTAGTGTGTGCACACATAGTTCTTCTGCAGACACACTTGGTTTAATGGTACCACTGAGCAAATTCATCTTCCTGTTTATTCCATTTCATTGTACCAACTAAGAGGGTGAATGTGATAGGCTGAGGATTTATTATTTATCTATTTGTCTACCTGGTCAACCAACTAGTAGTGTTAAGTTCATGGATTCTTTGCATGCTACTACAGTACTTGATAATGATTTCAATTGCAAGCTGTTTAAGTATAAAGAAGAACAATGTTTCTCAAAGTCTTTTTACTCAAAACCACATGTAAATAGCAATTTGTTTAAAATTCAAATGAGGATTAATTCCAAAACAATGGGCAAATGTATTCTCAGGGAGGAATCAGAAGGCAGCCTTATATTCATTTGTGGTACAGTTGCCTCTATAGTTGGATGACATGGAGACTCCAGAAAACAAGATTGAACAGAAGATGTTGACACTGCATTTTAGTGATTAAACAAACTCTGTGGGAAGGTAGACAAAGCAAGCTCAAACAACATTCTGGTTATTGAAGAGATTAAAGCAATTAAAGAGATGCCATGTACAACTGTGTCAGGTAAGTATCCCGTGGTTCCTGGAGAGGAAGGCCCAACCATCAAAACTTCAAGGGTAAAAGAATACAGATGTAACAAAACAACAACAACAAAACCAAAAAACAAAAACAACAACAAAAAAAACCCACCCTTTGATTTAAAAAGAGAATCCTGGAAAAAGAAATACTGGATGGAAAGACTATTTAGAGCCTTTATGCTCAAGTAGGACCCCTAGGTTTGTGTCTTCCATATTTAATCATGCAAGAACTCAGAGTTATTGCAGCCCTAGTAAAAAGATATTCTACAGAGAGTCACCTGTATCACTCTCCATTGCCATCAGACTACTAACAGTTTTATCTTTGCTAATGCCAGGATAGCTGTAGTAAGCCCCTGATGTGCAACATCAATTTGACTGTATCCTAGCTCACCATCAATAATGCTCGTAACATTTTCTGTAAGTTAAGATGTAAAGAGTGAGATGTTTGAAAACTAGTGATAGAAGTAACTCTGAATGAATAATTCCAAGTTTCAGTTTAGATGCTGGTTGCTGCACATGGGTGTCACGTGACTTGATAGTATGTAAAGGAAGATGTCTTCTGAGAATGGACACAGAACTTTCCCATTAAGGGCACTGGCTAGAGTGACACCAACAATAGAAGTAAGGAGCATCCCAGGCTAGCTTATTCTTGAGAGAGGCCACACTGTGTGCTAAGATAAGATAAGGCAGCATCTGGGCTATTCTGATAACATTTGGTGACTGTTACTGGTGTCACAGAGATCTGTTACTGTGTGATACTTACCCTCATAGCCATGTTTAATTCCAGGTCCTGGGTCTGATGTCTTCTTCAAACATACACACATTTAAAAAAGAAAAAAGTAGACAACAAAGAATTATTGCCTGCTATATATTCTGTATACTGCTCTTCCTGATAATAGAAATTGGTGCAAAGGAAAGAAGCCCCAAGCACCACAATCAGGCATGGTTTAGGATCTTTGCTTTGATATTGTCATGTTATGAAAAATGTTTTATAAAAACAAATTTACTTCACTCTATTCCACACCATTTAACACTCTTTCCTTTTCTTTAATGTAATAAAACACAGTTATTGACATTAGAAGGACAATTTGATGTAAAACAAACTATTTATTTAACTGGCAAATAATTTGACTCAACTAGCTATTCTCTTTAGGTAAAATCTTGCTGGGGTTTTATATGAAACAAGAGTTAAAACTGGTAACTCTCTTCATTTTAATTTGTCTTAACAATTAATCAATAAGGCTTTTGGTGCATTCATCTCTACAGCAATGAACAATTCCCTGCCTTAAAGCTCACAGGAACTCATTACACATCCAGTCGAGGACAGTCAATCAATATTGTCCTTCAGGTGGTGAATTAGGGAAATGGAGCACTCCTCCTAGCCGTGGGGCTTTCGATGTGAAGGAGGAATATTTAGCTTATTCTTCCTCACTTATGCTGACACTGACATTTCTGAAGCCCTGGTCCAGGGTTCCCACACAGCTTTTTATGACTTCAGAAACAAACAAACAAAAAATTAAAATTATTTCTACTGAACCAAAATGCTAAAAATACACTCGCTGAGGCCCAAGAGATGGCTTAGTGGTTGAGATTACTGGCAGTTCTTTCAGAGGACTTGAGTTTGGCTTCTAGCACCCACATAAAATCATCTCACAACTGCCTCTCACTCTAGATAACAGAGGATCCAATGCCCTTTACTGACCTCCACAGCCACCTGTACAAGCATAGCATATACACACAGAAACTAAATAAAATTAAAAATAAAATTATCTTGAAAGTTCACTGGATGCATAATCTTTTTTTCTTTACCATGTTTTTTTTTCTTCTTTCATTGAAACAGAAATCAAGAACAAGTCATTTTAAAATCTAATCTCCAAATTTACATCACGTTTTCCTTTTTTAGTCCACGAAAATTTTATAAATAATCTAGTCTAATTATTCAACTTCCTCTAGTCAACCCTTTTATAGACTTAGGAGCCCATGAAAATCATATAAGCAACCTCAGATCTTATTCAGGAGACTTGTAAACACTGGTTTTTTAGTTTTTGCTATTTTTGTAGTGCTGGTGCTACATTAACCAAAAAAGGAGAAAGAGAAGGATAGTGGGGATGGAGAGAGGGAAACAAGAAAACAAAAGGAAGAGCAGGAGGGGATGGGAGGGGCGGGGAGGGGAGTGGGGAGGGGGGGAGGGGAGGTTCTCTGCCCCTTCCTTTATTTAGCAAAACATGTTAAAAGCTGTGAGCATCTTTAGGAAACAGAGACAGATGTGAATTCTCCAAAAATAAAGCTGCCAGCTTCCACCCACTAGCAAGGACTTTGAGACAAATATGTTATATATATACTTTGTCCTACAGAAAATAATATGGTGGCCATAGTGGGGAGGAACATGACAGAAAGGGAACCCAAGTGAAGAGCACTACGGTTTCCAAATATCCTTCGAGTTTTCTGTCATGAACATACAGCACTTTAAGGAGTGTCAGTTGGTCAGTGTTTGCCTTCTTTTCTCTAAAGTACATTTCCATTTCTGAGAGTAGAGTGGGCTGGTGTGATGATGAAGAGCCTGAAGCTGGAGTGCAAGCGCCTCAAAGACAGCCTGGAAGTTGACGCAGGAATGTCACTAGTGATTTTTTTTTTTGAAGTGTTTTCAGCCAACGAAAACTATGAGGGTTTATACAACACTAATGAGGCAAACTTTGTCACATCTCACAAACCTACAGAGGAGGTTCAGTGTTCCAAAATTAATTAGATAATGAACAAAGTAGATGTTTTGTGGGGTCTGGAGAGGTTGCTGTTAGAAGAAAGTAGAATCAAAGATTCAAAAGCTATAGGTTGTTAGAGGAAAATGTCAGGACTCAAAGGTCCTAAAACTATCAAATCAACAATCTCTCCCCCTCCCCCTCCCCCTCCCCTCCATCTCCGTCTCTCTCTCTGTGTGTGTTTGTGTGTGTTGTGTGTGTGTGTGTGTGTGTATTAAAGAAGTTTTGGTTTACTATCCCATTAAAATGTTCATGATGCACTTTGTTTCCATGGTGATTAATGTATCAGATACTCACTGTTGTATGTGAACAGTTAATGTGAAAGGTCACTGTGGATTTATAGATGTTACTACTCAACCCCACGGAGTGTTTTCACTCTGTTCCCGTACGTCGCCACACATGTACTTTTCCTTCGCTATGACAGCCCACAGAGTTCATCAGCACAGTGTGAGGTTATCTCAGTAAGTATTTCAGCTCCTGGGGCTTACATTCTAATTGAGGAAAGATCTCAGAGGACAGAGGCACTGTGTAGAGACTGTCCTTGTGTTATTCTAAGGCTGATTTCTGTGCCCCCATATATGGCTGCAATCCTCATTCTGAGAGTCTCCTGTCTCAATGCTGTGTAAACATTGCTCCACAATTATTTCCTGATAGGTCAATAAGAGCTGATCAGCCAATGACTGAGCAGGGAAGAGGATGGGGTTGGACTTCCTCCTAGCCAGGGGAGGTGGAGGAAGAGAGAGGAAGGGGGATTCAGCCATGAGGAGAGGGTCCAGAAGACATCATAAGAAAACAGCTGGAGCAGTATCTTGGGGATTTTTGGCTGGGAGGTAGTTAGATAGGATTAAAATAGATCAGTACTATTCAATTATTGTGCCTTAAAGCTGTTAAATAAATAAAACAGTTCTGTCTCAATTATTTGGGAGCTAGCTGGGTTAAGAGAAAAATACAACATTTATAAATTTGCACTGATAAGATAGCTTTCCACTGTTTCGGCAATGAATGAAGGAAATTAACTCCTTTTGACGAAGAGGAAAACTAAAGTCATGTAATTCACTAATTTCAGACGGATGATGTCAGACACACTGCAGTAAAACTCCAGCCAAGTATTACGACATTGCAACAATGCTTCATGGAAGATATAATGACATTGCCACAAAGCATCAGACAAATACCATGGCATGGCTGCAAAGCATCAGACAGATGTCATATGGCCACCAAACTCCACTCGGGTATCATACCATTGCTGTAAAACTCCAGCCAGTTCTCATGGCAATGTTATAAAACATCAGAAAGATCTCACCACATTGCTACACATCATTTATAGAAGAATCCCTGGATTGACACATGGTCTTCGGCATTGTTGGATAGCTTGCCAACACTTCTAGAGAAGTATTGATATGCATAGCTTGATGTTATTTCTGTAAAAGGCATCATTAGATTGGCAGCACATGGAGACTGAATGCTTTGGCCTCTGCTTAAAATGTAGTCAAACGTAAGGAATGAAGCCATCACTAAAAGTTTTATCATGATCCACAAGAAGTAGTATGCTAGGGAAAATATTTTCACTGTAGCTAGAAAATATCATCTTGCAAGATAACATTTTTTGTTTAACTTATATTGGAAAGAAATCAGTCTTCTATACCATAAGAAGTAAAGCATAACTCTACATTCAAATACCAGACAATAAAGTCTCACCCACTGTAAATTTGCCTCATTTGAAATGCCAGGTGTTTAAAATTCTATGTATTAATTTATCTCAGGACACAGTTCTGTAGAATCAACACTATATTGTAATTATAGCTAATAAATAACAGTGGGCTTATTTTAGTAACATGATCAGGATTTCACTTTTGTTGTTGTTCTTAGCTTTGTGGTGCAGGATCTCACTCAGTAGCCCAGCTTTCTCTAGAAATCAATAATCTGTGTCCCAAGCCAGATGCAGCCATTTGTCCTCAGCAGGACAATTAAAAGAGCCAATTTAAGGCAGAAAAGAGGAAAAGGAGAATTATTCAGTGTGGGAAGAAGGACAAAGAGGTTCAGCAAGACTCTCCAGTCTATCTTTGGGTCCTGAAGTGAGATCAAAGTTTAAATAGAAGGCCAGGGATGTGTACATCTAAGCAGTTCTGGCCAGTATGTGGTCAGTCCATCTCAACCCATCCTCAGCCTGGCCAGGCTCCTCTTCTAAGTGGTCTGACAAGTAGTTAGAGCTACCTGAAATCTCTTTCTGGAGACAAGCTCCTCCTCTAGCTGGGGCCTTTTTCTTCTCCTACCATGACATTTCTGAGGAAATTCCCATTTCTTTGGGGTTCTTTGTCTTAAAACTCTGATGCTAGAGCCTCCTTAGAGCATCTTCATTTCCTTGGGGCACATTATACAAGGGCAGGAAACATTTCAGGGGCCTCTGAGACCTGCCTGCCTTGCTACATTTTCCTTGTCTGTTCTCATGTTGATTTTAAACTAGTGTTATGCTTTCTTATAAAGGTCATCTTATTTTTTAGATTTCCACAAAGTGGAATACTCATATCACCTGTGTAAGTAATATGCTTCCACTTTCTTTTAAATAAAAACAAACTGTATTTTTCATGCAAATGTGAATGCTGATAGAGTCAGCTGGGTTTTTAATCAGCTTTACCTAGTTGTATACAAAGACCAATTAAGCCTTGCTTATTTGTCATAATTTGTAACTTCATAAGAATTCCCTTCATATATTACATCTATGAATCAGTCAGTTATTAAATTAGTGAAAACTGGTTGTCAGTAGGCAAATAATCAATGTGTAATGTAAGCAAGCTAAGGAGCCTCTGACCTGTAAATAGCAATGAGAATCTATAATTATAACTTCTTTGCACATTATAGGCGTAAAGATTAAAAATTTACATTAATTTTATCAGTTAAAAATTATGCTGTTTGTTTCGGTTCTAGTCCCTCTTCCCCACTGATAAACTTTCCTAACATTCTACCTTCTCCCATGACCCAGAAGTATATTCAGAAACTCAAAGGTCACTAGATAGTGGAAGAAGGACCAGAGGGGAGGGAACCAGTGCTAATGGTAGAGACATTTAGAGAGATAGGATAGGAAACAGAGAGGAGGGAAAAATATCAAAACTGCCTCAGCAAAATGAGCTGTATTAACATAGACTTACTGAGGACCAGACTCTAAGAACAATACAATTCAAGAACATGTATTGTTGGGCTGGAGAGATGGCTCAGCAGGTTAAGAGCACTGAATGCTCTTCCAGAGGACTGGGGTTCAAGTCCTAGCACCCACATGGCAGCTCAAAACTGTAACTCCAAGATCAGATACTCTCACATAGGCATACAAGCAGGCACAATGCACAAAAACAAACAAACAAACAAAGCACCAGAAAAAATATTTATTGTTTAACCTTCACTTAGAAACTGGCAATTTTTAAAAGGCTAGACAAGCATGGATTCAATCATCAAACAAGAGCCAAGTTATTTTAATCTGTTTATCGAAGAGCTAAACATGGACATAAGAGAAACAAAGGCAGTGGGGGCTTCAGGGTTCATCTGCAGTTCATTTGGAAGTAAACAGGAATGCTGCAGCCCATCAAAGGTCATGGGGGCAGGGATAAACCAGAACTATCCTTTTTGTGTTGTGCGTGCAAAGTGGTCCCGAAGAGTGCACAGCACACTGAGAGACAGCGAGAAGATGCAGTATTAACCAGCCCCAACACCAAGCTCTGGAACAAATCCATAAGCCTCTTCATGGTGGAAATTATTCACCTGCCACCACTTCTCCCAGAGTCAGCTGAGTGGGGTCATGTTTTCCTTTGCTTTTCTACTGGAGCAACAGGGGACAGTCACAATGCTGCAGGTGTGTCTGGGGACTGGCTAAGGGCACTTACATGAAGAAGTCATGGATGGCTGAACCTCATCCTGCAACACTATCTACAATTGCCTGTCCCTCCCAGGGTTTATAGGAGCCCAGCAATTCCTGTGGGGCCAGAGTTTTATGGCTGCAATTAGTTCCGTTTGGGTTATAACTGTAGAATGTGCCACTGTAGTGGCAAAGTGCTGCTCCCCACATCTCAGAGAATAATCAATTGAGGGACCGACAGCTACACCACTGGTGGCCTTTCAACTTGACAGAGCCCACTGGCTGTTGTGCAGATGGTACAGCCCTGCCTTTCCCTGTTACACAGCAGTTAGAGGGACTGCTTGGCACATTAAATACTCTGTTCTCCTTGTCCTCTACCTGCTGTGTGTAGGGGTTTAGTGGCTATAACCAATTTTAAGAGCTAACAACTAAACCAGTTATATTAAAGTTAGAGTTCTACAAAACCCACTTTCTCTTTTATCTTCAAATAAAGAAGTAGAATCAGAAAACACCATTGCTAAAAAGTCACAGTAGTTCCATTCAGTACCACAAATACCATCCAGTAAAAGATGAAAATCTGAGACTGAACAATCAAGCCTATTCCTCTCATTCCCTAAGTTACTTCTAGTGAATGGAGGAGATAATTTTTCTTCTAGAGTATGAGATTAACTGGACCCTCTAATAAGACAAGTCATATTAAATTAACCACTGGGGTGGGGGCATCATGGAGAAAAATATAATACTGTCCTGTTTAAGACAGTCACTCAAGAGTGAACAGTTATCCTCTGTCTCACCAGCTCACCTCTGTCTCAGCAGAAACATAAGACATCGTCAAACTCAAGAGTGCATGGCATTCTCCAACGTCCACTGATATACATGCTGTGCCTCTCAATATCATGGCTTTTCTCAAAATACTCAGTTATGGCACCTGTTTATTCTGTCACAATGACTCAAATAGCAGCCTTTCAGACATGTGGGCACACATTGAATTTTTGCACAACTAAAATGACAAACTATGGTAAATCTGATTTCCTAGAAGTGAAGAGACCCAATAAAATACTAAGAGCTGTGGCACTGTTTTCTAATCATGGCTTCTGGGCTCCGTAAACACTGATCCCAGATGGAGGGTTGTATCTGTATAGATATATATGTATATAGCATCCCGAAGTTGTTAGTTACTTCTCAAATTCCTCTTCATCTTGATACAGATTATTAGAGGGACAATGAATGAAACTCCAAAAGGCTCCATATGTCAGGATATCCCTGTCTCAGAGAACTATGTGGCTAACCCACAATAGTGGGCTGTATGATAGCCATTTCTTCTAATCATGAAATGACATTCACTTTATAATCGCCCTTTATTTTCTCATCATTGTTTGCTTTATATTGGCTCTTTTAGCATATCACTCTGAGGAAAGAGCTGTAGCCAAAGCTGTCCAAGTTCACTGAGTGTGGAGACATGGTAGTTTAACTTCAACAGTCAGAAAGATTTACTCAATATGTCTTGGAACTTTTGTTTAAACAGCGTTAAATTTCAAATCAAGTATGCATGCGATTGGCAGAGATTCCTTTGGACACTTTATCCGGCGGGCAGTAAATATGGCTTTATTTTATTTAACAAAATGAGAGTATAAATAAATGTACTATGTACACTTACAGACCAAAATTAAGCAGGAAATGTTTGAAACAATTTTGAATTTGTATTTCTTCAGCCAACCGGCATTTATTAAACATCTGTTATGGGAATCAACGTTTTCTAAGATCCATAGACAAATAGAAAAGAAAAGTTACAGTATATGGTTTTAAAGAAACTGTCATCTGTGGGGGTATAAAATACACATTTAAAACTTTGAAACCATTCAAAATGAACACGTAAAACACTGAACAAAATAATGTGGGCCAGTGGATTTCCAGTGAAGGCCCACTTGGGCAGTTTGCTTCAACGATTTCACCCACCTTCAGGTTCATATAAACTGACCACAGTTAATGCTTTATCCTGCCTACAGATTGTCATGAACAAGGATTCATAGAAATAAATGGAAACTACATAAATGTCAAAGGAAACTCCATTTTCCCGAATTTTGGTAGTTAGACAAAAGCCAGCAATCTTCAGGAACTTTTGAAGCTAGCTCCCCTCTACCAAAGGAAGCCATTCCTGTATCATCGGGAGAAAGGACAAATGCTATTAACTTAGCAAAGCCCAAGCTGGCCTCAAGGCTCCCTCAGTATCACAAGTAGCTGTAACACATCTTAGAGTCCATGCCGGCTCTTCTTTCCTAATCCGGAACTTCCTCCTGCTCTGGAGCTTCCTTCTCCCAGCTTCTCCTTATAACCCAGCTACTTCAGCTGTGCTCACTCTTTATGCCTTTCTCTCTTTTGCCCACACTTCTTCTCTCATACTCTCTTGCTCGCCTCATATGACTGTGTTCAGTCTACTTCTTCTGTCTGAACTCTTCCAGGTGCCACTGGCTGCTCTCTCCCTCAAATCTACAATTAATAATAATAATAATAATAAATAATAATAATAATAAACAAAAGATACCTTCCCCTCAACCATACCATGGAGTGGTCATGTAGCCAGTTTATGCAGTGAATAATCTTTCAACTGCACCCCTACCTTGACCATAAGACCAGAAATGGGGAGGGTGATGTGTGTCAAAGGCCTAGTAAGTGAAGCAGGTCTTTGATACGAATACTGATGTGATCTCCCAACAGCAATAATTTATTCTGTGAGCACATTAGATAAAGTAGGTAAAGATAAACACATGTTAAATCATTTATTCTTTTTATAACTGATGAGTTCAATCTGTAGCCATAGGTGAAGATAAGCAAATGATCTGAAACTGTACCCTTGGTACCCTGACCAGAATCCCATGTTGAGCTCTACAATCAGGCTGAGTGAGCAGCATTCAACAAGACATGCCAGGAAGCAAACATGTACTTCTAGGCTGTGTAGACACTTTCTAAAGGGTAGAAAAGCAAACAGAAGTTGTTATTGGTCTTTTTAAAAAAAGACTTATTTTGTTTGTTTTTGTGGATCTTTGCTTGTATTTGTGTAAGTGCAATGCCCATGGAGGCCATAAGAGGGCATTAGATACCTTGGAGCTGGAATTATAGTTGTTTGTGAGCTAACCAATGTGAATGCTAGAAACCAAACTCTGGTCCTCTGCAAGAGCAACCATGCTCTTAACTGTTGAGCCATCTCTTCAGTCCCGAGGGAGTTTTAAAGAAGTAAGTCTTCTATTCTTCAGCTTCTTGCACACTCTGGCCTCACCAGGCTGAACCTGTGATGGGTCTGTGGCCTTTCCAATTCTTCTTCTCTACTTTCTGCCAACAATCATCTTGCATCTCACCAGAAGCCACCATCCAGTGCAAATAACTTTCAGAATAACAAACAGAAGGGCAGTGATACACCTGATGACAATGTAAGAGCATCTACTCCTGAAATACTGACACAGTATATGACAGCACAGGCAGAGCCCTGCGAAATGTGGGCAGCATGAATAACTTAACAGCTTGAGAGATATGGGCAGCCAGGGCAATGAGGGCCATGTGGGCAGCACAGGAGACATGGGGAACAAGAGCAGAATTGGCAATCCATTTGGAAGTGTGCAAGGACAACAAACTCTGGGTCCTGCTATATGGAATTGCAAGGTCTGTGGGTGCCAGGCATAGTAGCGTGACCCTGTAGTAACAACTCTTCCACTGATTGACACAGAAGGATTACTAGTTTAAGGCCAGCCTGGCAAACTGATGAGGCCATGTAACAAAATAACAATTTAATAAAGCATGGGAGATGGTACTCAGTGATTAGCACTTTTCCAGTTTACATGAGGCTCTGAGTCCACTTATGCTACTACAAAATGAAAGAAAGTAAAACATAATCAAGTAATTAGAGGACTTCCGCTCCCCAAATCTACCTACAGACATTTAAGGACACAAAGATTGACAATTATTTGACTGTCACAATGAAAAGAGATTAATATACTGTCATCACACTTAAAGCTGTTTTGATATTAGATCAGTCAATGAATTTGGTCACAAAGTACCAAATGTGTAAGTTCTTATTTTTTGGCCAGCCCTGGTAGTCACATTTGTAATCCCATAATTCATGAAGCCAATTCATGCTCTTCACAGTCTAGGCTGCAGAGGAAGTTCCAAGGAATCCAGAGTTGCATAGGAGCTCCTGTCACAAAACACACACTCACTCACACACGGAGAGAGAATATTCACATTTATAATGAAAAAAGTCTTTAAGTGCCACATTTTCCCCAAAGCACTTGGAAAATCACTTGAGTATTGAAGACTACAGTTCAGCCCTCATTATTACCTCCAGAAAGGAACTCTGGGACAGGGATCTTGAGAGAATCAGACATAATGAACCCATCCACCACTAGAGGAAAGTAACTGTGTGTGTCATACCAGGTGCAGTAATTTGGCTCAGTGAGTCTCATTCCAGAGCATCCTATCAAAAGCTCACAGGGACTTTTCAAGAGTGTATAAGCTGTAACTCATAGTTAACATTCTGGAACAGTTGTGGGGTTGGTGTAGCCTCAGCATTTCTAAATGATCTTCCTGTAGTTCAAGTGGTCAAGCTAGAGGATTTCATGGTCCTGATGGGGAACAGAGAAGATAATGTGCACTTGGTTTGTAATAAAGTGAGTCACATGGTCCTCATGGGCAGTGAAGAGAGTCACCATCTTGAATCTCTTCCTGTAATCATCAGAGATCCTTGAGAAATCCTCAGTGACTCTAGAACTAGGTTCTTTCATAATAAAACCAACTAAGAATAAATATCTGTATTTGAACAAACTCTGGTCCTCCCTGGAAGCTCTGAGATAATTCTATGAAATATTCCAAGGAATATTTTAGAATGTTTAGCCTGATCCATGAAGGTATAGACTGTAAGCATACATTATCTTGCAGCCCATTTTAATAAGGTTTTCTTGCCCACAACCTGTCAGAGACAGTGGAAGAGAAATGTCATTACAATATGGGAGAAGTGAACCTGTTTAGCAATAGTTCTTTGGGAGTGAGATTACCCTTCTTTGTCAGCAGTTGAGTCCCATAGCAAACACCAAATATGACTCAACAGCTGCAGTTCAAGTCTCTTGACAGGCAGATACCACACACAAAACAGCAGCTGTAGTTCAATCCTGAAGAAACTGCAAGGCTGGACAACTGGCCTGAGGGTGCAGGAACCGCAATAGCAGGTCTTTGTCAAGTTCTCTCAATGGTGCCATTACCACAAGTAGAGCTCAAGAATACTATATAAGGTGAACCAACACATGTGTGTTGTTATCGAAAGAATAGTGAGGCTGAACAAACCAACCCAAGGCTTCTGCCACCACTGTCTGTGGGGTCATATTTATACTCCTTTATCATGTTCTTTCCCATGTCTGTCCCAGCTAAACATACTTTCACCTGTGTTCACTTCAGGAAAACATTCTTTCATGTGTCTGCTTTAGCAAGATATCCTTTCACCTTTTTGCCCCAGCAAAACATCATTTGATATAACTAACTTTCCAAAAAAACTAGAAATTTCCACCTTAATAGACTTTCTTATTCCATGGGAAGAAATGAAGACAGTGATAAGAATAGATATACATTTTTTTTTCAAATACTGAGCTCTTAACTGAACATCTTGGAATGTTGACCTGGATGAGTCGCTTCGGATTTTAGGATATTTGGATTTTAGGTATTTATCAAGTTATGTGATTCAGAAACAAAGAGAGGGAGATTTAGAAAGAAGGAAGTGAGAACAAATTAGTTTAATAGCTAGATGTGTTTGCCAAAGAGCTAAGTATAGAAAGATAAATTATCTAAACACCCAGTTTTGGAATGCTCTGGTGATATATTGCTAAATTCATATAATTGTTTTAACCCAGTACTCCAATCACTTCCCCATCTGTGGTGGTTTAAATGGAAATAACCTCCGTAGGCTCATGTGTTTGAATATTTGTTCCCCATTTGGTGGAGATGTTTGGAAAGGATTAGGAGATAAGGCCTTGTTGGAGGAGGTGTGTCACTGGAGGCAAGCTTTGAGGTTTTAAAAGACTTGTACCTCTCTGAGTCTGCTACTGTGCACCTATCATGGTGTCCATGGATTCTAACACTCTAAAACAGTAAGCCCCAAATAAATTCTTGCTTCTATAAGTTGCCTTGGTAAAGTTGCCTTCACACCGATAGAAAAATAACTAA
This sequence comes from Mastomys natalensis, assembly GCA_021653895.1. Lineage (NCBI taxonomy): Eukaryota > Metazoa > Chordata > Mammalia > Rodentia > Muridae > Mastomys > Mastomys natalensis. The sequence continues at coordinate 250,683 of JAJTUV010001627.1, read as the reverse complement.
GACTCCATATTATAAATCCTGTTAATTTGCTCTGAAAACAAAACTGTATGATTTTCCTTCCTCAGAGTAATTTCCTTCTTGGCACCAAATCTGAATGAATGATAGTTGTTCAGTCATTTCATGTCTCTGCGATCTATCTCTTTATCTCTTGACCCGACCGAGGTCTAGTTACTCGTGCGGTTCAAGGAGGGACCATCACCTAGAAAGGAACATGAAAGAGAGAAGGAACAGAGGCCAAGCAACAGGAAGCTTTTGTCAAGGCCTCTGTTTAATGTGGCAAGCAGTTTACAGATATATTCCCAGGCAAGGGAGGAGGGGAAACAAGGAAAGGGGCGGGTGGGGGTTGTCCCTGCCTAGGGCCATCCCACCATAGCATCCAGCCTCCAGGAAATGCCAGACATTCTTTAAGTTCCTGAGACCTGAGAACATCTTTTCTCAACCTGGTACTGACTAGGCCTCCCAAAACAGCAGGCAATTTCCTGAGGCTTTCCCAGAAGATCAGGTAGCCTCCTGAGATTGGCTCCCTGACTATATCTATCTATCTATCTATCTATCTATCTATCTATCTATCTATTTATCTACACATAAGGAATACAATAAGAGAGAGGCTAAGTACACATATTTACAAAGACACACACCACAGAGAGAGATACAACACACACACATACCACATACTTACAGAGAGACACATACAAAGACACACATACCACCCACTCAAATACACACATAGAGGATGGGGGTGATAGATGATAGATGATAGATAGATAGATAGATAGATAGATAGATAGATAGATAGATAGACAGATAGGCAGACAGATAGGATAAAATGCATATACACATACTCACAAAGTCACATACCACAGACACACAGAGAGAAATATACACTACACATACAAATACATACAGAGACACAACACATTCATGAACACATACAGAAATGTCCAGTCTCACCAGTTAATTTTCAATGAACACTTATTGAGTATCTGATGTACATGAGCAGCTCTTCTAAGAGCTGAATACAGTAATTAAGAAAGGAAAGCCCCTGTGAAGATGTTTGCTATGGTAGAGAAGACAGTCAACCAATAATAGTATGTTAGATATGACAGGGAAATAAATTAAAACCAAACAAGGAGAAAGCCAGGTTTACAAAATCCCAAGGCTTGTATAAATGTATGAAGTTATATCAGATATATTTATCATTATATATTTTTATTTTGCCATATATGTTATATATTATATATTACATATCATATAAATGTATACATGACTCAATCATTTTCAGAATTATTCTAGGTCAATAACTTGAGACACTGATCAATAAAAGGGAAACATCATTAATCTTGCCTTTTCTCAAAAAACTTCATCTCAGAGAAACCAAACAGATGGTGAGAAGTAATACATTTTTTAATTCCAACATGTCAGAAAATAATCTAATTAGAAAAACGTCTATTGTTCAGCAGACAGGTAAAGAACTTACCTTGGAAATTACCAGAGTGCTCAAGAAAGTAGAAAGTAATGGACTGTTTGAGTTCTGGATACAGGAAGGTGGACCTGTTCTCAGAGGAACAGAAATGCACATAACCGTTTTTTTTTTTTAAAAAAAAAATGGTCCCACCCAAAGAATCCTAGCTCGAATCCAGTCAAGCCTCTAGCCACAAAAGGCAATTTGCACACGTTGCCGAGATAGAGAAACAAAGACCACACACTCAGTCACTTGTGCCAGTGAATCTCGAGTTATTTGGATCCTGAAGTTGACCATAGCGTATGGTATTTCCGGGGCAAATGGAAAACACGTATTTCTGAGATGTTACATTTCTTTCCTGAGTACTGTTCACTAGATATCTCCTTGTATTTGAGATTTGTTTAAAGAAAATGCTCACCTTCTAGTTTGACAATTCCTCACGCATCTGCATTCCTGCCTCTTCTAGATTCTAATCTTGAAAGGTGAAGAATTGTAAAATCAAATTTCACAACCTAAATACTAAAGTAGAATTCTAAGTGTGTCTCTGAGAAGGCATTTGTTGTTGATGATGCTGTCTTCTGAGTTGTGTGGTGAAGAACAGAACTTCACCAAAAGCACTTTCTGCATTCTGTTATTGTTTGTATGAAGATGTTGAGTTCTCCAATCCAGTGCAGAGGAGTGAGGGGCGTGGCTTGGATGACAGCTCTAGTTTCAAGTCTGAGGCTGCTTCCACACCTTCCTGGCTTCTTTCGGAATTCCTGGATACATAGTGCCTCCTCTTGAGTGACTTGAAACCTAATGACTAATTCTTATGGAGTGGCATGTGGCTGAAATGATGGATTGTTTCTGTTTGGACATTTTGGCTTTGGTTGTGTGCACCACTGTGCTTCTATTCTTTCAAACCACCTAGTTCCTGGAGAAACCCAGGTGCCATCATGGAGAAGCTCCCTGGAAAGACTCACCTGGGTAGGTGTGGAAGGAGTGTCACTAGGTAAACTAAAGACAGCAGGAATAAGTTTAATAGATCCTTACACAGTTGAACTGTTACAGGGCATAGCCCCAAAGACCAGTCTTATGGTTTCTTTGTGAGAGATAGACCATACACTAGAACCATGCAGGGCATCATCCTAGGATTCCTGGCCATCAGCACAGGAAGATAAACCTCCTAATTAGCTTCAACTTGACACTGTCCTGAGTTAACGGAGGGAGTTTCAATTGGGGGACTACCTTGATCATATTGGCCTGTGAACATAGTTATGGGACATTTTCTTATTTTTAACTGATGCAGGAGAACTCATCCCACTGCAGGTGGCACTATCTTTGGGAAGGTGGACCCAAACTCTTTAAGAAAGCTAGCTGAGCAAGCCAGTAAGTCGAAGTCTGCTATGGTTCTTACCTTTGATCCTGCTGGGGTTCCTGCCTTGACTTCCTTCAGTGATGGGTGGGGAACTGAAAATATAAGCCAAGTTAACTCTTTCTTCACTAAGTTGCCTTGGGTGTTTATCACAGCATTCACAGAAGCAAACTAGAATAAGCAAGGCGTGCTGCCCAGCTGTGCAGCCAAGGATGCTTACTAACTACTCCATGTGGATAACAAGTACAGTTAAGACATGGGTGGGTTGTTAGAAAAGTCCTGGGAGGAAACTTCCATAGGCAGGGAGTGCGTGGCATGTTTTCCTCATACTCTGCTTGCCACTGCCCTGCCACTGCCCTGCCACTGCCCACTGTCCTCATGGGATTCAGCTAAACTTTTATTGCCTGTATCCCTTCTACCTGCTCCTCTGCCCCGTCTTTCTTGCTATCTACACCACCCACTTGCTTTTTTTCATCCTTTTAAGGTTGCTACATCACTTGAAATATTGATAAAACAGATAGTTTAGCTATTAAGAAAGCAGCACATGCATTAATGCAATAACATGAAAATTTCCTGTCTCTGGGGGTGAACAATCTAAGTACTTGGTAGCAGGAAATAACTGAAGGGAAATATTTCACACTTTTCCTGTGTCAGGCAAGACATTTTCTTTTTGGAAATGAAGGAGGTGTTCTATTCCATGGGGTGCTTAGGAAGATAAGACCTAGGTTAAGAGAGTTTTTGCTGTGAGTGTTACACTTAGAGTCTGACTATAGCAAATGAGGATTGTTCAGATTCTAAGGTAAACTAAAATGTTCATTCAGGAGGAAATTGCAAAGCTATGCCATGCTTAGATTGGTATTATTGAATCTAGATCCTTGGATTTATAAGCATGTTTGACTTAAAGTATTTGCCAGAATATAAATTAAAAATAAGTTCTAGGGTCATAGAAGCAGGTGAAATAATTGTTTCTTCTATTCCTCATGTCTTCCAGAAAAGGATAGATACCTGGGTCAAAAAAATTTAAATCTAAAAAATTTTCTGGCATAAAACAACCAGAAAATCTTGGACATTATGAAAAGACCAAAGCTAATAATAATAGGAATAAAATGAGAACAAACCCAGGTCAAAGACACAGAAAATATTTTTAATAGAATCATAGAATAAAATTTACCTAATTCAGAGAAGGAAATGTCTATTACAACACCAGAAGTACACAGAACACTAAGTAGATTGGTCCAGAAAAGAAAATCCCTTTAGCATATAATAATCAAAACACTGAACGTACAGAACAAAGAAAGAATATTAAAAGCTGCAAGTAAGAAGATCAAATAAGATTTAAAGATTAATCAGACCTATTAGTATAACACCTGGTTTCTCACAGCAGTCTCTAAAACCCAGAAAGGCCTGAGCAGATGTGCACCTGGCTTCTCAAAGCAGTCTTTACAACGCAGAAAGTCCTAGACAGATGTGCTACAGATTCTAAGAGATACAGATGACACCCAGAATACTATACCCAACAAAACTTTCAGTCACAATAGATGGGGAAAATAAGATATTTCAGGATAAAATCAAATTTAAGTAAATTTATAATGGATACTTCTACAAATCCAGGCCTACAGAAGGTGCTACACTGATAACTCCAATATAAAGAGATTCACCACACCCAAGTAAACACAATAAATAAATAATCCCACACCAGCAAATCAAAATAAGTGAAACAAACACACACACACACCACCACAACAACAACAACAACAAAATAAGAGGAATAAATGATCACTGCTCATTGATATCTCTCAACACAAATGGTCTTAATTTGCCAATACAAAGGCACAGATGAATATTATGGATATAATATAAACAACATCCACCCTTCTGGTACATGCAAGAAACATATTTTAACATCAAGGACAGACATTGCCTCAGGATAAAAAGATGGGGAAAGATATTAAAAGCAAATCAACCTAAAAAGAAAGCTGGTGAAACCATTTTAATATCTGACAAAATAGACTTAAAACCCGAAGAGATAGGGAAGGACACTACATACTCATGAAAGGAAGTATCTACCAAGAGGACACTGCAATTCTTAATATCTGTCCACCAACACTGTGCAGAAACACTACAGCTTAACTCACATATTGACCTGCACACACTGATAGTGGAAACTTCAATATCCCACTCTTACCAATAGGCAGATCATCAGACAAGCATTAAACAGAAATGCTGGAGAAAACTGATGCTATAAATCAAATGGACATAACAGATATTTGGCAAACATTTCACCCAACACAAAACAATATATCTTCTTCTCAGCATCTCATGGAACTATCCCAAAATGGACCACATACTTGGACACAAAGCAAGTCTCAACAGATGCAAGAACATTAAAATAACACCCTATCCTGTCTGTCCATTCATATTAAAGCTGGATATCAATAATAAGAGAATCAACAGAAAACTTACAAACTCTTGGAAACTGAATGAATCACCACTGAATTAAGAATGGGTCTAGACAGTAATTATGAAAGAAATTAAAGACTTTCTGGAACTCAATGAAAATGAATACACAATATAGACAAATATATGGGACACAGTGAAAGCAATCCTAAGAGACAAGCACATAGCATTACGTGAGACTGACAGACAGACAGACAGATACACACACACAGAGAGAGAGAGAGCAAGAGAGAGAGTGAGTATGAGAGAGAGAGAGAGAGAGAGAGAGAGAGAGAGAGAGAGAGATCTCACATTAGTAAACTTAACACTCCTGAAAACTCTAGAATAAGAATTAAAAAAATCACACCCAAAAGGAGGATATGATGAGAAATAATCAAGCTCAGGACTGAAATTAATAAAATAGAAACAAAAAAATACAAAGAATCAATCAATGAAACAAAGAGTTCTTTGAGCAAATCAGTAAGATTGACAGACCCTTATCCAAATTAACCAAAAGAAAGTATCGAAATTAATGAAATCAGAGATGAAAAGGGGGACATAACAACAAACACCAGGAAATCCAGAGAATCATAAGGATGTACTTTAAAAGTGTATACTCTACCAAACTAGAAGGAAATGGTTTATATTTTCTCAAAATTATCACTTACCAAAGTTAAATCAAGATCAAATAAACAATTTAAACAGACCTATAAATTCCATCAAAATAGAAGCAGTAATTAAAATCTACCAACCAAACCAAATCAACGAACAAACAAACAAAACAAAACCCACCACCACCAACAACAACAGAAGAGGGACATAGCCTTAAAGCCTTGAACTCATTGGCACAGGAAAAGACTTCGTGGACAGAACACTGACAGTACAGACTCTAAGATCAACAATAATTGGGGGTGGGCAACCTCATGAAACTGAAAAGCTTTTGTATGGCAGGATGGGATAAAAGTGTTGTTGTTTTCTTAAATTAACTATTCATTGATAGACTGTTAATATCCAAAATATATGAAAAACTTAAAAAATTAGATAGCAAGAAAACTAATAACCCAATTTAAAAACAGGATACATATAGAAACCAATAATTCTCAAAAGAAGAAACTCTGATGGTCAAGAAACACTCAAAATTCACATCCTTAGCCACCACAGAAATGCAAATCAAAACTACTTTTAGATTCCATTTACACCCATTCAAATTACTTAGATCAATAAAACAAATGGCAGCTCATGCTAGTGGGGATATGGAGTAAGGAGAATACTCATCCATTGTTGATAGGAATTCGAATTTGTACAGCCACCATGGAAATCACTGTGATGGTGTTTACTGTCTAAATAGTAAACTCCCAGGTGGGACCTGGGAGTACTGGAGTCAATAAAGTGGACTAAAATCTAACTCAATAACTAACTTTATTCAGAACATCAGACAATTTATACTCTGAGGATTAAGAAGAGTCACCTGAGTAAAGTGTACAATCACAAGGACAAGCTTCACCATGCAAAAATATGTTTTTTCCATAGAGGCATATAAACAAATAATAGCCAGTTGTAATAAATGATATGAATTAAACTCATTTCTATCTGCTACACATAGAAGGGGTGCAAAGCACAATCCAAGAGCAATTCAATGTTTTGAGGAAACTGAAATCATACGATTCTTGTCTTGATTTCTTAAAATTTTTCTCACAAGCACTCAGATATCTCCTCACAGGACTTCACTCTTGGACCATGCTCAAACATGGTAGTTCCTCAGAGAGATGGGAATAGATCTACCTCAAATTCCAGCTAGACCATTCTAGGGTGTATATTTCACAGTATGTATATACACAGAAGTATATATGGCTTCATCCTAACACAGAGACACTTACTCAACCATGTTCACTGCTGCTCTATTCATAATCGCCAGAATCTGGAAATAACTTAGATGTCCCTAAACAAAAGAATGGATAAAGAAAATATTGTAGATTTACACAATGGATTTTTACTCTGCCATTTAAAAGAAGTGTCGCGAGCAGGTTGTGGCAAGGTTTATCCTCATGGAGAGAGAAGCGACAGATTCTTCTCCACTCAGGAATCATATGCAGAATTGACCGTGAGATTATCAGCTCCACAAGAGGGAGGAGAGTATGCCAGAGACGGAGGGTTTGACATTTAATTGCTCTTTAATGATACACAGCAAACAATATATTACCACCAATGCTAAGGCTATTGACACAATGAGATATTGCCACATTTCCTATGCATTGCCTCTATCAATATCAGCACAATGAACACAAATAATAAATTGCTAATTACCAAAGAAATAAACATAGCAATAAATACATTATTCATTCATGGGTTATATGACCTGAGTCCTTATGATGGCTTCGGTTGCAGGTCCAGAGTCCGGGAAGATTGGACTGGCTTCCAGATAATTGAATTGCTAATTTGGCCTCATAGGGGGCTTGACAGAAAAGATGGAAGCATTGGTCTCTCAGTTAACTCGTTAATGATCAGGACTTGAGGAGGGTTGTTGGGGGGATCATGTTAGGTAGTCATGGCTACCAGTGTGTGAAAATGTGCTATGGTTGGGCTCCTCTTTTATGTTTGATTTGATGTCACTGCTGTCGTGTGCGGCAGATAACCATTCATGTCTGGTTATCGCTGGGCTCTGACTACATTATAGCTGGTTATCACACTTCTTCAAAATAACTTGGTTTTGTGCACAAATATAAAGTTTCAAAACAACTTCTGGTTGTCACAGCACTTCAAAACAACTTCACTTCAAAACTTGTTTTCTTTCCTATTACAAAATGGAGTCGGTCTTGTTAAGGGCCTGCTCCTTACAAGAAGAGAATCATGAAATTTACAAGTAAGCAGATGAAACTAGAAGAAAACATCATCCAGAGTGAGGTAATCAAAATCCAGAAAGACAAATATAGTACGTAGTCATGTACTCACAATATACGTGGATGCTAGCTGTTAAGTCAGTGATAACCAAGCAACAATCAGTAGAACCACAGAGGTTAGGAATAGAATAAAGAACCACAGGTTGAAAAGGGCAAGTAGATCTCTCTAGGAACTGGAAATAGAATAGAGATTTATGGATGGCTTGGGGTGAGACCGAACCAGGAGAATCAAGTGGGGAGAGGGCAAGTGGCCATGGATCACATGGTATGTCTGACGCTGAGTCTCCTCAAGCTTGACCACTTTGACTCAGGTTCATCCATGTTCACCATGGAAATGTATACATCTGGATCTGAAAGGTTGACTGCCAAGGGAAATGATACTTGGTCATAAATCTCATCATATAATCAGAAGGGTCAGAAATTATAAACACCAGAAAAATAAGGAGCAGATTGTCTCTTTTTTTCCCTTCACATCTTCATTGTCTTTCAGCATGAGGGGATCCTCCCAGCTACCTGACCAGTGACCATCACCTACATCTTTGTTAGTCAGGCTGCTGATCTGAACATTTGTGTAAGGTTTGGATCTCATCTCAAAGCTTCCTCCTACAGATTTGTTGGGTCTGCAACAACTTACTCCAGCTCAGCTGTGGTGTATAGTGAAATCTGGGTCCTTATTAATAAAGAAAAATACAAATAGTCTCTCCTTTCCAATCTGTGATCTACCAAATCCATCTGTAAACTCCAATTTGTATGTGTTCATTTGAATATTTTATCATATTTATAGAAAAGCTAACAGTGTGAGAAAAGAAACCAGTAGCTTTCTTGCTTGAGAGATCGGGAATGTAATTTACATCGAGGAAAAACTGAACATGATGCATTAGGCCAGTCTTGCTTCTGGTTCTTCTGTGGCCGTAGTTTAAGCTGCAAATGAATAGGGAGAGAGTGGGAGTGCAGATGATGGTCACCTGCAAGAGTGCTTGGCATGCTTGCTCAAAGCCCTGGATTTGGTTCCTTCAGTTCAGAGTCAATCAATAATGAAGTGGTTGAACTTTCCATCAGCATGCAGGAAGCTTGCCCTTGATCCTTACTGAAGACAGGGTAAAAAGATGTAAACACAATCATGTGAGAGGGTGGAACACTTGATAGAAGGAACACAGATTCCCCACAACAATCCTCGCCCCTACCCCTTACACTCCCCACCCCACCCTGCACCTCCCCCACCTCCTCACCCCGCCCCCACTCCACCCTGTACCTCCCCCACCTCCCTCGCCCCGCCCCCCAGCGCAAGATGAGGAAGAATGCTTTTCAAATGGTCTATGAATCCTATAGTATTTCTTCTGAATCATCTTGAGCTATTTCTATCTGGCTTTGATTGTAGAAACCTGGCTACCTCAGTCTATGTCATGGAACCCTGTGTCATGGAGCCCCAGAGACACAAACAACAGGAAATGCAGAGGCACAAACAAGAGCAAAGAGGTTCCTTTTTTAATGGGTCACTTTAAAATTCTCTTACATGATTATTTGAGCCGCACGACCTTCACAGTTGCTTGTACTCAAGCTCATCCATGAGCATCACAAGATGTACACAGAGAGATTTACCCAGCAGCCACCAGGCCCAGGTCACCTGTGCAGTAGAGCGGATGTCTCCCTCACCCTCGTGGCCAGCTTCCTGGGTGTGACCATCCATTCCCATCCACTTCCTGTTCCTGTCAGACAGTTTGACTTCTTCCATGGCATAAGCAGTGAGCACGCACTGTACCACGCACGGCACCCTGAAAAGGACTGTCAAAGCTTCTAATTCACAAGCAAACTTTGGAATTTGCTTCCGAGTCAACTTACTGTAGAATTTACTTCTCAATGATTTGACATGAATAAGATGATGATATTATTCTTGTACCTATTTTTTGTTTGTTAGTTGGTTGTGTGTGTATGTGTGCATCTGTGCTTGTGTGAATGTGTATGCTTCGCTGACAAAGACTTTAGTGTTTTGCTCTTAACTCTATTTTTTCCCATAAGCCCCCTGGGTTGTTTTATTGTTTAAATTATTTTGAATTGTTTGTATGACTCTGCATGGGTGGTTGTACAAAATATCTAAATTTAAATATTCTATTTAAAATCTATAAGAAAAACCGGGTCCTTAATTTCATGGTAGCATATTTTATTCTCTTTGAGTTGGAGGTGTAAAACCTGATTTTAAATCATGTAATTGTAAAAGTTAATGATCTAGGAAAGAGAGCATAGGGCTGAGCTTGAGCAGCCTCTGTCATCCAGAGGACTGCAGATGATTAAATGGTGTTGGTCGCCTCTAATATTGTGCAATTCACTTCTGGTTTCATGAAGTGTATCAATTATTATGTGGGGTCTTTATGCTTTTCTGAACTCTTGAACTTGCTGGTTAAATAACACTGGAATTCCCCTAAAGTCAAGTCCTGCTCGGGTCTACACAGGAGCACACAGCTCTTCTCACCCTGCCCCCATCCCTCCGGGTGCTGCTGCTGATGCATGGTGCTACCTGCCCTGAAATTAAAATGTAGCATTTTCTTAGGCTGCATTATAGTCTTGTAGAACCAATACAAGAGGAAAATAAATAAATCTGACACTTTGTTTGTGTTCTGTATTGCTTAATCTATAAATACGGGAGTGTAATGTTTGGTTTTGAAATCCTCACATTAGATAGTCGAGTTTACGGTTTAAAATCCTCTCCACATTAAAGTAGGTATTACACATATGAATCACTACCTTAGACATATGTGTAGACAGCTGCCAAAAATAAATTGCACATTCTGACAATGGACTTCTCAATCAATGGTACACTGTTTTGTTTTGTTTTTTTTCTCCTTAGAGACAGTAGGGTTTGTGAAGAGGCCACTGAATGCCAACAGGCTAATCTGTTTCTCATGTATGGAACAGATTAGATGGGCACATTTGTTGGCAGATTGGCAACTGCTCCACATTCTGATGAGATACATCCTCTTCTCTCTAGGTTACAGCAATGCTGGGCCAGGGATTGAGCGCATTGGCCAAGCAGCCCTAAAACATCAACTCTCATTTATTCTCAGCCCTTGTCCCTTCCTGATGATGCTCCTGCTCTGGCCAGTTTCCATCATCATCATGAGCCTAACTTTTCTTTATTTTCCTTTTCCATTAAGACTTTGAAGCAGTCACAAATCCTCTTCCAGCCTGTAGATTTCATGGATATAGACAGGGCAGTTTAAGAAGGGCAAAATGTAAGCAAAATCAAAGGAATGACAGAGAACAAGACACTCTTTGCCAAAGTGAAGGTTACAGCAGGTTATCTTGGATCATGGAGTAGTAAGGAAGCTCACAGAGAGGACCATGCACTGAGTGCAAGGATGGAGCCTCAAAGGTCTTTCCCATTCCTGACAGTCAAGGGTAGAATGAGCTGGACAGGGAGAACCCACAAAAGACAGAATTCCTTTGGGGTTGAAAAGAGAGAATCAACCCCAGACCTCAAACGTGTGATTCTTACAATGGACAGAGTTATAGAAAAGAGCAAATAGCAAACCCTGAGATCATTTGCAGCTGACTACAGGACAAAGGAAAGCTGATGGATAAGATGAGCTGTTGGTAGCTGCCATGGTCAGAAGATACAGAAGCAAGATCAGGAGAAGAAGAGGCACCTGGTCAGACCCTGTCTGGAAAAAATTTGATAAAAAAGAAACCCTAAGTAGCAGAGCATGCATTGTCTATAGGAACAGCTGCCAAAGGCCTTTGATCTCTAAGTCCACATGGGTCTTCATTTCCCCCACGGAAATCCCTGTCAATCAAAGGAATATATTCGTGCTTTCAAAACACAAGATGCTTCATTTCTTTCCTATGAGTGTTTCCAATTTCCCTACAATGCACCATTCAAATTAGATACCAAATGTGTACTGGTTCGTCTGGTTTCTTAGGCCATAACTGTCCAGTGGAAGTCAAGGCTGGACACACCTGTCTGATAACTCTAACAAATGCAAGCATTCCAGGAATAGATTACGCAATCTATAAATTTATTTGTCAAAAAACCCTAATTACTATATTACATAAAGTAGCATCAGTCTAGTACAGAACCAGATTCTATTCAATTCAATGTGCAGTGAGTTGCAAAGGTATTCATAACCAATTGAATATAATTATGGAGCACAAGAATAAACAAAAGAAGAGTAAAGACTATAAGATTTGAAACTAGAGAACTATAGCCTTACATATCTTTCCCTATCTCGTGTCCTTCCCCCTATATCCCTTCTTCCTCATCATCTTGGTCTCCTTCTTAAATGCCATTCTACATCCACTAAAACCCGTTTGAATATTTACAGTATAGGCTAGGATCCCCATAAGAGGAATAACAAGTGTTTGGGGTTTTGTTGATGTTTCTGAGCTTGGGTCACCTCACTTAATATGCTTTCTGAGTCCATCCATTTTTCTTTAAATTCCTTTTAAAAGAAAAATACTCCCTTTGTAATGCACCACATCTCCACTGTCCATTCATCTGTGAATGGACATTTTTAGGTCTGTTTTTATGGTGGTCAAACACATAGGAATGTAATTGGTGGTAAAATGTAAAACCTTAACCAATGCTCCATAGCTTCAAGATTCCTATTCTAATTACTAAAGCTCATTGACATGTATAGAATTTGGGACAGGACAGGTGTTTGTATGGCCACCATAATATATGTGTGATTTGGAAGTTCATTACAATAACATGATTTTATTTAATAATAATAAAAAAAAACGATTAGAAAATTAAAACAAGACAGGCCGGTGAGATGGCTCAGTGGGTGAAAGCACCTGCCATAAAGCCTCATTACCTAAGTTCTGTGGGGCGGTGGCTGTGGAAAGCACTTGGTGCCCAGGAAGGTCCCGGGAGCGATCTCTCCCCAAGTGTTACAGCTCTTGAACAAAACTCCGGACACCAAGAGATCTCAACACACTTACTCCCCGAATAAGCTTTTATTACAGTTCAGGGTGGTTAGGGTCTGACAGCATATAAGTATTGCTTGGTCGGAGAGCTTGGAGATACCTCATCTGCATTGGTTAGGGCTGGCAGATAATGCCTATTGGCTTGTCGAAGCTTGGAGTACCTCATCTAATGTGGGGGGCTGAGGCACTGTTCCTTGTGATTGATAGTCATAGACCTCTCTTTGGAGAGGCTTGGAGGCCTAAGCTGAATGAAAAGAACCAGGGCCGGGCAGCACCGACACCTGCCGTCCGGGTAAAGGTCTGGGGTTCAAGCTTGCTCAACCAGGCACCCGCTGCTTCCCACAGCCCACCCCCCACAAAGTTCACCTCCAAACCCACATAGAAAAGAGAAGTGACTCTTACAGCTACTCTTGAATATAATATAGATGTCCCACTAGGGGTGAGCATGCCGCAACCTCTTATGCAGTGTAGATTGGCCAGTTATGGGTTTCTATGTTAATCATGATCTACTGCAAAACGAGGGTCAAGAAACAAACTAGTCTATGGGTAGATATATCAGGACGTCATTAAAAGTCAGTTTAATATTATGATCCCTTAGAATAGTAGTGGGGATTCTTCTCTCAAGCACCTATGAGCTACTTACCTATTCTGACGTCACAACATGCTCGAGACACAGATCAGGAGAAACCAAGCAGATCCTGACCTAGGAGCGTCCTTCCTACTTACTTTTCATAGTGCTGAAAGACGCGATGCAGACAGCCAGAGGGAAAGGTGATTAATCTTAAGAGCTGTGCACCCAGAAAGCTACAAGAAAGGCTAAGGTCACAATATCCACTGGTGTGACAGTGACTTGAATGTCACAGGAGTAACCAAGCATTTTCTGACCGGATCTAAAGCCCATGCACAAGACAGAATACCTGGCAACATTATTGAAATCACACACACACACACACACACACACACACACACACACACAACACAATTTGTTTAAAACTGTTACTAAAATCATCTCAAAAATTCCAGTTATTATCAACACCCTGATGATTGCACAGGACACTTGAGCTATTGCTGCATTACACGGAATAAATTAGGGATTTGCTGTTTGTCAGCTAACTACTAAATTTCCTTAGCATTTTTATCACCTGAATTATAGAAATTAGGCTGTTGGCAGTCGTCTTAGAAAAGGCAGCCAGGAATTGGCTGGGTAAAGCAAAGACAAAGCAGACGTCCTGAAAGTTAAACTGGTATTTCAGCTTGGAGCCCTCTGCTGTAAATGCCAAATAATGAGCCCGCTGCAGAACCCAAGTCTTTCAACAGTCTTTCTTCAGTAATGTTTCTCTAGGCACAGGAGTACAGACGGCATTGGGGTTCTGGGGTGAGGGGGGGTTGCTTTGATCAGGGCTGTCTATTTGTAGAGTAATGAACCACTCACATCTACCTGTCCCAGCTCTCTCCAATGCTGGAATCACAGAAGTCTCTCCCTACAGTAGACTGAGAAGTCAGAAACAGAAGTCCTATTATATGAGACAGCAGAAGGAAGCCAGAGTCTGATGTGCCTTCCCACTGCTTCCTGCTGAGATACTACAAAACACTTTCAAATGAGCATGGGAAGGATGCTGCCTTGGACTGGTCTTCATTCACACTCCTGTGGTCCCACTGAAGCCTTCATCTCAATGAACTGGAAGCTGGAAAAGTCCATATATGCCCTCAGATACCAGCTCAGCTGAGGTGGAAGACAGGGAGCACTTGGTTTGAGACAGGGAGCCTCTCTGTAGTCTATCCAGAAGCCCAGGCAGAGCCCCGGCACCTCCCTTCCCAGATTCTATGGGAATCACATCTACAGGGGTGACCTTGGAGGGCCGTGGTATTCACATTAGAACACTTTATCAATACATATTGGTGGTGACTTCATTGAGTGAGATCTGAGAATATAACATGAGGGGAACTCTAATATCTCCCCAATAATAATCTGGACTTTGTGCCACCTTCCCAGGAAGAATAACATGGAGTTTGTTCATTCATAAACAAATGTTGAAATCTTCTAAAGTTCTATAGTGTACATCCCTGAAGTGTCCTCTCTATTTATTTCCCCATTTCCATACATTTTTCCATTTAAAAAGATATAAACTGTAAACATTAATAACTGAGAAACTACATTAGCAAAATGGAACTAGGTAAGTTGGAGATCTGTTCATTTGGATTCCTCTTCCTGTTCCAACAGCTGACAAAGCATGACATCGGTGTGCGCCTGTGTGTCTCTCACATCCTGGCTCTGATCCTCTCTATACCATACTGAAGGAAATGAAAACAATTCACATCACCCTCCTTTCATAGAGATGCATGTATAAAGAGAAAGATGAGGATGGAGAGGGTAGAGGGGCTGCCATGTGTTAAAAGCAGTTGCAGAGGACCCGAGTTCAAGTTCCACAACACACACCAGGAAACTTGCAACTACCTGTAACTCCAACTCCAAGAGATCTGACACCCTATTCTGTCTTCTGAGGGTTCTTTCAGGTACACACACACAGACAAAAGACACACACAACAGAGACAGCAACAACAGAGAGAGAGAGAGAGAGAGAGAGAGAGTTTGGCTTCAAGTGCTGTAAGCTTTGACAGCAACACAAAGCT
The DNA here is from genome assembly GCA_021653895.1 of Mastomys natalensis. Lineage (NCBI taxonomy): Eukaryota > Metazoa > Chordata > Mammalia > Rodentia > Muridae > Mastomys > Mastomys natalensis. Next base: position 234,983 of record JAJTUV010001627.1, on the reverse strand, counting down.
ATTTCCCTCTGACAAACGCGTCTGAGAATCACTAAACTGTGTAAACTGTGTGTGATATTGTATGCCACACAAATGCCGAATGTCATTAACCTTTGACCAATTGCTGCAGGCTTTAATAATCTCCCACATAGAAAGCTTATGACTGAGAAGAAATTTAGCCGGTGTTGGGCAAAAAGGCACACAACACTGAAAGGCGACTGAGAAAAAAACAGTTTCCTGGCTGTCATTAATTTTCCATTTAGAACAGAACATCTTTTCAAAGTTAAAATTTTCTGTTTCTTTCTCCAAATCTCTGAACATTTTGTCTTCTGTCTGGCAGTTTCGATCCTTGCTTAGGGGTGAACTTAATATACTATTCTGGTATTTACAGAGCTTGTAAAATATAATTTTCAAACCTGGATTCCAACCAAACTTGTAATTGAACCATAAAACCTAAGCTTTCAGATCGTCAGATAAACCACATTTCTATGACACTGAAGGCCTCCAGCCGTGACTGAAGCTGTGGCTTGCCCCTTGATTATAAAGGAGAAATTGAGAAATTATATCTTAGTTATTTTCTGCTTACAATAGAGAAAGTGCCTAGGATAAGAGAAGGGCATTTCAAAGGCTGGATCAGCAAAACTAGGCTGCATGCAGCCACCAGCACTGGGGCCATGGTAGAGGTGCAGGCCTGCAGCCAGTCACTGGCAGAGAGTGGAAAGACCCCCACAGACATGCACTGATTTTCTCTTAGCAAGCAACACTGGTGTCCAAAAAACTCATGCACAGGAATTCCTCAATAGTCATAAAAATAACAATAAAAAACAAACCAAGCCTCATGACACTGCAAACTTGCCATTGTGTGTCGGGCAGTGCTCACGACTATCCTGGAGTGCTACCTGTAAAGCAGCACTACTCACCGAGGTTCCTCTTGGGAATAACCTCATGACAGAAATGACGTCTCGGCAAGCTGGCCAGCCACTGACCAGAGTTCTGGTAGGGCATAGGATGGTAGTGAAGACTGTTTCATCAGAATTAGCTTTTGTTCCACTTTAAGAGCACATCTCAACCAGAGGGGACTCCTACGGGGACTGGTTACCATAGTAACCATAGCCATCTGCAAAAGAATTGGAAATGTCCACGGAGAGATTAGTGTGGAATGAGAGAGGCCACAGAAGGTGGGAAGTGGTAGGAAACTGGGCCAACCAGAGGCACTTGCTGTGGACAAAGGACAAAAGAAGGAATTAGCTGTGAACATCTGTCTGCATACATCAATCGGAACTCTATATGTAACACATGATAAAAACAGGGGCTTCCCCTCTGGCCCTTGCTCATCAGAGATCCTTAGGAAAGAGAGAGTTGGCTCAAGAATAGATGTTTTCTGGCTCCTGGCATAACGTTTCCCGTGGTAACATCATAGCCACACCTCTGAAATGACTGCAAATAGAGGTGAACCACGGGACTTCCACATGAGCCTTCATCCATTCAAGAGAGTGGTGGCCATGTGATCTAACTGAAATGCACTCTCGGCTTCTTATAGGAGCCATCACCTAAAATAGGAGTGAAGGGGATGAACCTTCTAGAATGTGAACCTTTCTGGAATAAACAATAGCACCACCATCTGTTGCTTATTGACTAGTTTATCTCTGACCTCATAGGTAATGAAATTATCAATATAAAATAGAATTGGGGAGGCTAAGAGATGGCTCAGTAGTGTGCATATTGATTTTGCGAAGTCCTAGTTTGGTTCCCAGCACCCAAATACAGTTGGTTCACAGATGCTTGTAACTCCCGCTCTGGAGGATCTGCACCCTCTAATGGCCTCTTTAGGTACTGTACACACAATCTTTAAAATTGAAATATAATATTTACTATATTAGCTATAACATTTTCTGGTCCTGTTTAAATCTAATTCTTCCATCTGCTCACTGATTTTCATTGTAGGGGTCTGCTCCATGACGCTCCTTTCCTCGTTTAGTTTTAATTGCCTCATTCTTTGTCCTTTTCCTGTCTGTTCCCTTCTGTGTACAAAATTAAGTCACTATCTTCTTCAATACAGAAACAAAAATCCCCCTGGGTCCCTTTGCAGGTATGTGTCTCCTAGAGAGGCACTTATGTCTATATTCACGTGGTAATCAGCTCAAGTTCAACACTGTACTGAGCAAGCCACCCTCCCCAGGTTACCTATTATCTCCAGGCATGGATCCTGGTGGGAATCGGTCATTCTGCACTATGACTTTGTTCATGAGTATATGTGCTTTCATAGCCCCTCTTCCTTGTTCTAAAATCACCGGTTTTTAGGGGTGACCTAGGAGTGTCGGTGCCTGCCCTTGGCTTCTCTCTGCTGCTGTTCACATTCGCTGTCTCTGACATTTTATCTGTTCACTTGTGCTGCGTAAGAGTGCAAGATTTATTGTTATGACTTTAATGCCCAGTTTTCCCCAGTGACAGCCAATTGTTTATCTCCACCTTGAGTCCTGAGCTCTAAATCACACGTTTAGGAGATCACCTGGCATCCCACTAAGTAGGCACGTCACATGAGCACTGAAAATCTGACCTCAGATCGTTCCTCTAAGTGTCCTTCCTATCTATATATGACACTTTAGATGAGGCTTTTACTTGTAACCCATCATCCAAATTCCTTCCTTGGTTCCACCTGGTTCCTTCCTTGCTCTTTTCCCACACCCCATGATCAATTAACGATAAGCACCTCACTGACAAAGTTAAAGGCGTTGTTTAACCTATCTCTTCTTTCAGTTGTCATGGTTACTCTGCATGTACACTTGTCAGTGTGTATGCATGTTTGTGTGCACATGGGTTCACATGTATGTGGTCATACTTAGTGCTTGCTCACATGTGTGTTTAGGCCAGAGGTCAACCACAGGTGTTCCTCGGGAGCTCCCCGACTTGGTTTTGAGACAAGTTCTCTGGTGGAGTTTGGTTTTGATGATTAAGCCAGTTGGATGGCCACCCAGCTCCAGGGATCCCCCTGTTTCCCTAGTGACAGATTCCCCATGCTGGCTTTTCAGGTGGGCATTGGGGAATCAGTTCAAGTTCTCATGCTTACCCAGAAAACACTTTACTGAGTTGGCGTCCTAGTCTGAATGCTACATTTGTTTGTTTGTTTGTTTTCACTAGTTCTCAATCTGGAACTTTTTATAGAGACCAGGCTGACCTCAAACTTACAGATCAGCTGCCTCCGTTTCCTTAGTCCTGGATGAAAGGCACTTACCATCTTGCCCAGATCACAACTGCTGTTTCTACCTCAGGTCCCACCATGAGGAATCTGAGCTGTTTCAACTATACTCTAAGGGGTCTTTACCTATGTGACAACAAAGGTTGGCACAGTGTTACAGGGTGAAGGGGATGTGGTCTACAAGCAATAGAGAGGAAAGTCATTCCAATTCCTGAAACCTGTAAGAACACCACAGACCCTAACTTGTTGCTATCTTGATCATTAAAGCATTTTACCACCAGCAGACATAGGTGTAAATTCTGAATTGAATGTCTCCTGATTTTCATCCAGAGTGGCTTTGGTCTATCTGAGTGATAACTAAAAGTTATATGCCATTAGGCACCAGGCCAGTTGAGGCACCCAACAATAGCCTCTGACCTTTCTTCTTAACTGTCGGGGAAACATCTTAATGCTTAATTCTTTTTCTTAATCCTTGAATGTTTCCTGACTGTCTCTTTAAGCACATTATTTTCCCTGTCACAGCCAGGGATGTGTTCTCATAGTGTGAGATTCTGAGATTTATTTGTTCACGAGACCCAACTTGCCACCTCATAACATCTGCTCCAGATCACTCACTACCTTGTGAAATGTAGTGATCTTTGTCTCAGAAATTTTGTTTTAAAAGTATGCCTCTAGGCTAGATGGGTGAGCATGTGCCTTTAATCCCAGCACTCAGGAGGTAGAGGCAGGTAGATCTCTGTGATTTTTGAAGCCAGCATATTCTACATGGTGAAACCCCGTCTCAGAAAAGGCAGAAGTGCTTGTCAGCACGAACTCACAGAGGCTGTGACGGTATGCACAGGATGCAGCTATTTCAAATCACAGCACGGGTGACTCCTGGTGCCTCACGCCTAGCTGAGGAGTTATTGGTGGCTGTCTACTGGTAAGGCAGGGTCAATTGTTCTTAATGGATGTGGTCTCTGAGAGATTGGCTATCCATGGCTTCAGTGGATGCTCCTATACGCATACACACATAGGCAGCACTACAGTACCATGTGGACTCAGTGGTCTTAAAAACCATGTAAAGTTGGGAGGGAAAAGGCATGAGAGGGTGGGGTGGAGAAGATGGGAGCAGATTTGAGCACCTATACAGTTCTCAACAGTTATAAAATCATGTGCCTGGACTGATACAGTTAGACACAACACGTGTCACTCTTTTCTAGTTGCTGGATTGAGGTATTCTGACGCACAGAATGTAAGGAAGAGAGAGGTTGTTCATCTCACAGTCCATCATGATGGGGAAGTCCAGGCAGCAGGAGCTGAGGCAGCTGCTCAGAGCCTCAGTCAGTAGAGAGCAGTGCAGTCTGGTGCTCAGCTTCCTGTCTTCTTTTCATTCAGTCTAGGACCAAATTTAGGGTGAATGGTTCCGCCTCAGTGTGCTCAGTAAAGAAAATCCCCCAGAAGCACACCCAAGAGCTTCTGAGACCTATGAAGCTGACAATGAGCAGTGACCATCAGAATCACAGACTTGAAGTGCAGAAAAGCAGACACTGGTCAACAAAAAGACAGGGAGCCGGAAGTGTTCACCTGGAAATTCATGTCTCTGAAGTGAAAGTTGGTTCCCAGGATTTTGTTCCCTTAAATATTTTATAAGAATATAGTTTCATAGTACACAATAAACCATATGTCCTTATTCCACTTGGAATACATAGTCCTCTGGGTAGATGGCACCCAGGGCTCATCTGTTACACAAATAAAATCCTTCTTTGCCTGGTAGCAACCAGAGAGCAGACATCCTTTTCTCTGCTTTGTCTGTTTGGAAGGCCAGCCTTGACATCCTCTGCAGCTAGCCCTTTTAGTACCTCTGTGTTGAATCTCTGCTGACTTAATGATATTGCTCAGATAGAGGAAGCCCAGAAATCCACTAGAGTAACAGGCATACTGGACTGTATCTCAGGTTCTATACAAGGTCACCCATTGCCTCAGAAAAACCCAAACTGCAGCTAGAGAGTTGGCTGGGGGTAAAGAGTACTTTTGCTCTTTCACGAGAGCTGGGTTTGTTTCTAGCACCCACATCAAGTACTCGCAACTGCCTATATATAATTCCAGCTCTGGGGTGATCTGAACCCCACTTCTGGGTTCTGTGGGGACCCAAATACATCACAGAGAGAGAGAGAGAAAGAGAGAGAGAGAAGAGAGAGAGGCAGAGGGAAGAGAGAGATTAGTAACTAAAAATAAAACACAAATCAAAACCATAAGATCCTGCAAAGAGCCATGAGTAAACAGATATTGCAAACTAGACATGGTACCTATACGTAGACAGAGGCATCCACAAGCCACTGAAGCTTGTCTAAAACCTGCTTAAAGGCTTATTCTCATTAGTTATAACAACAGACCAAAGTGACTCTGGCTCAGAGGAGTCACTTGCACAATTCTAAGGCCACCTTATAGTTTCTCAAAAACACATTATTAACTTACACCTAAATCTACCAAACAATCTCTTCTGAAAGTTTTGTGATGACCTGGTTAGGAAAACCAAGTTTAAACACTGCCATCCTCCAGCTCTAATCCCCATCAGCTCCTGTCCTCTTAGGTTGGGCTAAGCATCCTGGAAGCAGCATTGCCCTACACAAATAACCCCTATTTGTGTCATGTATTTTGGATACCTGCTCTGACCAGGTGCATACGGCCATTGCCCCATTTCATCCTGGTAAGCTCTGGGTGGGAGCTACTCATCTGGCTCTGTTTCACATGGGCAATGGAATCCAGAAAGTGCTGTGAACAGAAAGTGGTGATCCAGAGGCCAGCCTGGGTCTGCACTGCCTGTTTCACTCATGATGGACGCAGAGAGCGAGAGCTGAAGGTGAGTAAGGACCAAAGGTTGTTCCTCATGTGTCTCAGAGACAACAAAGATGAGGGACGAGCCATAGTGGATGAAATCAGGGGACAAGACTGAACACCCAGAGCAGAGGGGCTTCGCTCACATTTCTCCCGCAGCCTTGTCACCAATGGGTCATTCAGACTGAACACAGTGACAGAGGACAGAGACCTGACTCAGCTGCAGGGCTGGCTCTCTGTGCCATCTTCTCAGCCCTCCCATAATTCTCCTATCTCTCCTTCCAGTGACTGCTGTTTCAAACGGCCGACACAACTTTTTTTTCCTATGCCAGAGGAAGAAGAAAATACAAGATGAAACCGCCTTCCATTTTCTCCTGTCCCACATAGAAATCCATGAACAGCAGTCACCTTCTCCTTTCCTGAAGTCTGTGGGTTGCCACAGTGGGCCCACACCTCTGCTCCCCAGGATGCCTCTTCTGGGGTCACACTGTAGCACCTTACTTCCTAGCCTGGCTGCTTGATCATTCACACAAGAGACATTCAACATTGCTCTTTCTCAAAATAAAACAATGGACACCTCATGCTCCTTTGATCTGCCAAACTGCTGCCACTTGTATTTTATGCAAGAGTCACTTGTCCTTTCCCCCAGCTTTTTGGCTGTTCTTGGGCCTCTGGGCTCCAGACCCCATGCTACTCTGTGCCGCTGTGTAAGAAATAATTTTTAATTGGCCAGTATCTGAGAATAACATGGGACTGTGAACTCGTGAACTCCCAGGGAACGGCCCCAGGGCTGGAACATCCTGACTCCTCAGTTTCCCAGCTGTGTGTGTGCCAATAAGAAATAAAGTCAAGATCGTTCCCGCCTAGGAAGCCCCTATTTCCAAGCCCCCCTCCCAGCCCGTGACTTTTGTCTTTATAAACCTGTATATTTTGATGATCGGGTTTCTCTCTCTCTCCTTCCCTCTTGCTGAGGTACGAGACTGTGTCCCAGCGCACGCACTGGTTCCTAGTAAAAGCCTCTTGCTTTGATTGCATCAAGTGCCAACTTCAGTGGTCTCTGGGGTGAGCGCCCATTCCTGGGACTTGAGCGAGGGTCATGCCTCCTCTGGGGCCTTACAGTTGCACTGTCTCCTCTGCCTTGGCTTCCATGGTTCTGGACACTCTAGAACATTCTCCCCTCTATGGTGGCTCTTCTTTACTATGTTTCCATCATGAGCCTCCTCTGATTCTTCCAAGCAGAGGCAAGGAACCCTGAAAAGCAAAAACATTTTATAAAGTCTTTCATGACAGGATTGGAAATGTAGAAACACACAGGGGTGGACAATGATAGCTCAACAATGCCCTGGAGAGTTAGGGAGGGCCCTGGACCCCTGCAATCTCACATGCTTCTTTACAACAAAGGAGTTCATCTATGTAGGTATGTCAGGGAGACACAGAACTGAGGCGTTGGCTAAGCGACCTTCCTAAGCAAGAAGCTGAATAGCAAGATGGCAGTCATAGCCTTCCTTAGGAAAAGAGGGAGGTACTCATCTTGTAAAGGGTTAAAAAACTACCAGGACTTGCAGGCCAGGGCTCCAGAGGCTAGACTCTAGGGGTGAGCAGAGCCCTCTCTTCCCAGCTGTTTTCAACAAGGAGCTCAGACTTTCACCTCCTCACTGCTACCCCAGTAGTTCACAGGCAACAGGACAGCCATTTTACTATTTTGGTATCTATCTGATGTCTCTAAGCTCAGTGCTTTCTTTACAAACTTAAAGGTGTTCAGGGAAGTTTTTCATGCTCACTGTTGTAGAAAATAACAGTTCTGGAAAAGGACACTTGTGGATGTCCTAGGAATACCTTTTTCTTTTAAGACTAGGTTTTGCTATGTAGTCCAGCCTGGCAGCAAACTCAGAATCCTCCCGCTCCAGTCTCTTCTCAAGAGCTTGAATTATAGGTGTGCACTAGCATGCAACCCACATGTGACTCTTTAGACTTAACAGAAATTAAGCAGGGTGTACCTGCTATTTTGTAACATACATATGCTTGGATTCTGTGCCAATGTTTTTAAAGACATTTAGACAGTGTTATAACTCTTCCCCCTTCAACAAATGTCTCTCCACACAAGGTCAAACTGACATCAGTCTTTATTGTCTGCCATGCCTGAAACAAGAATAGCACTATTTTTTCATTAATTGAGTTCTGTGGTGTGGATCTGATAAGCCTCTCTCTCCTCAATTTGCAGATAAATTAGATGAATGGATGTTTATCAAGAATGTAGAAAGGAATTCATCTGGGGTTGAATTCCAAGTTAAAGACATTTCAGGCATTTTTAAAAACTACAACTCTGAAAGTTGACCATGTGGTCATAGGCCGCATCCGCATCAACTTCCTTTCATCCACGCTTTTCTCTACCACAGTTTTATTAAATAAAACCAGTACTCAGCTTGACCTCTCCGTGTTGCTGTACCCTTAAGATGGTTACTGATTCTGGTTGCTGTGGAGGCCCCTCCCTCGGCGTTGGCCAGGGTTCAGATCCATCTTTCTTTTCTCTGAACTTTATTCAGTCTTAGGGCTTAACGGTTAGCGTTTACTGCAAATTCTGATTCCAAATGGTGTTTATCCAGGTGCCTCAGTTGGCTTTCATAGCTAATTGCTTTTTAAAAAATAAAATGTTGCCAGCTGGGCTGGAGAGGCAGCCCTGCTGGTAAGAGCACTTGCTACTGTTGCAGAGGACCTGAGTTCAATTCCCAGCATCCATGGAAGGCAGCCCACAACCACCTTTAACTCAAGGCTAGGGAATTGAGTGCCCTCTTCTGACCTCCAAGGACACCTGTACTTAAAACATACACACATCCACATAAATAAAAATAATAAAGATAAATCTTAAAAAATAAAATGCTGCCAATCAATGAATTATATAGATGCTTATTGCAGTCATTTAAATGAAAGATGTCCCCATGGTCTTCAGGTATGTGACCACTTGATCTCCCATGGATGGATGACTGTTTGTGAGGCTTAAGCACTTCCTTGTTGAAGGAAGTATAACCCTGGGGGGCAGGTTTTGATGGTTTCAAAGCCTCAAACCATTCCCTGTTTACTCTTTCTGCTTCCTGCTTACAGTTCATGATATGAGCTCTGGGCTTACTGCCCATGCTTTCCTGCATGAGAGACTCTTACCTTTTAGAACTACAAGACAAAATAAACTCCTTCTAGAAGTCACTCTAGTCATGGTGTTTTATCACAACAGAAGACTTCCTAACACACCTATTATTCTTCCAGAAAAAGAAGCTATTTCTCTAAGACATTTATCTCATCCTTTATACCCAGAAGCCCTGAGCTCTGAAAGAAAGAGAACAGCTGCTGTCTCCACTCCCTGCACGGCAATAATAACTTCCCAAAGAAGAAAACGAATGAGGTTTTTAATTAAGCTATTATGTTAAGAAGTCAACCGCATTGTTGAAAGATTCTGCTGCTGCATATATGAAAAGGTTGCAGAGAAGGAACTCTGTAAGATAACCCTTAGTAACTTGAAATAGGGAACAAAAGTATCCAGATCCCAGTGCTGTGGCAGACACCTAACAAGTTAAATATTTAGAAGTTTTGCACTAGATGTATTCTATTTGGAGATCCCACACATCATTATAAAGCCTTGTCTTTGTGATGTAATGGAGTGGCTTGAAATGGCTTTAAAAAGGTATAGAAGTGTCCTCTCTGTGTTTCCTAAGCCAGTTGAGTGCCTCCTTAGACATAACTGTAATTATAAGTTAAAACTGGGATACATCACCAGGAAAAACACAAAGACCGAAGCAGGAAGACTACTCAGGAAGAACATTTGAGTATTGCCTAAAAGACTCCAAGACAGGCTTGTTTCTCACAGGGAGCTCATAACAAATGAAGCCTGGCTGTAGGCACCCCAGTAAGAAATGTAATCACAGGGGTTTAAATGAGCTCCACTTTCTCACACTCTCCTGCCAAAATCTTTAGCCTTCCTGTGCTCCATTGTAATGCTTTTATTGTATGAGATTCCTTACCCATCTGCTTCCCTAGAGTCCCTAAAGAACGGTTACAACCTTCCCGAGGTCTTACAGCCTATTTGTACAGACTCCGCCTTCATCCTTACCTGACCTGCAGTGCTATTCTGAGTCAGGGTGAATTTTGTCAACTCAAACTTAGCTTATTACACACATGGTAGCCTCCAGTCCCACCAACCTGAACTGCTCCCCCAGTGAATTGAGGACAGCCATGGACTGGGAGGACAGATGAGATACTTGGGTCAGCACAGCAGAATGAAGGCCCCATGTTCACAGAGTCCAGGGCCTCATGGATGATAACCAAACACACAGCACTGCAAATTCTGCTGTGAGTGCTCAATGGAAGAAATCAGCTTCATGTATCATGCTGAGGGAACTGCAGCTTTCCCCTTGATTACTACACTTGACTCTAATAGAAAAGAAGAAATGGTGCAGAGCTTCCTGAATCACATGAATGCCCTAGCCTGTGTGTGTGCGTTTTGGGGAACAAAGGCTGAGCGAGGGGGTGGGGGACGAGGGTGTGTGTGCAGAGCCCCAGAGGGGTTTGATAATACCTATGGTCCTCCGAGCATTCATTCAAAGCAAGCATGCCAAACCAGCAAATGCATTTTCTATTACTTTCATGCATCATGACCATCTTGTGGAAGCCATTTCCCAAGCAAAAAACAGTTTCTGATTGTGATGTCTGCTTATGGGATAACAATATCCTCACAAAATCTTTGTCCTTTTTGAATGTAAAGTAAGCGAGGTTTGTTTTCCTCTTGGGATACAGTCTCTCATTTTATAACGAGTGGAGAAGGTTGGGGGTAATTCAATACTCAGAACTCTGCTGGATAATCAAATTATATCTCCTAGAATTACCATGGTAACTGTAGGGTTTTTTTCTCTTAAATGAGGGTATATTTCCAGAGCAAGAGACACATTAATATAGCATCAAGAGCATTTAATATCAGAAAAAATATTGAAAATGTTTTCTAAAAATCAAATTGAGCAAAATGTTTACCAAACCATGCTTTTCTCACATTAGACAATGTGTTTGTCTTTCTTCTTGTGTGTATACATGGTCTTGACTCTTTACAAGTCTCAAGACCCCAATGAGTGTAGCCAGTGTACTCATCCCCCCTCCCCCGCTCTGGTCAGCTCAACCTCAATTCTTGCTGACTATACTGGCCCATTGGTGCTCTTCTATGGTTCTATTTTACACTGTACTTCAGCAGAAAACTAGCTCCTCAAAGCTTCTAAAATGAAGTCATCAATTCACTGAGCGTCCAAATAAATGTGTCTCAAAGAAGCCCATATTGGTTGTTGTCTGGCAGCATAGAGATATGAGCTAGTTACTCAGTTTTCTCGTACTTCAAATCCTTCAGCTTTGATGTGTGAATAAACGACAAATGACTCTGAATTCATGAAGAATTGTGAAAATTGAAATTAATTACACGGTGAAAATACTTGTGACGTTGTTTCCAGTCCTTAGTCCTTTGCAAGTGCCAGCCATGGAGATGAAGTGATGGTTTCCAGATGGGAAAATGGATCAAGAGAGAGATTAGAGATTGGCCCATGGCTAAAGTCACATACTGAAAACACACAGTTTTCATGATGAAGGTCCAAGGTCTTAGAATGGTCTCAGTTATTATCTCCAAGGACATGGCAGGGTGGAATGGATTAGATGACTGGGTGGCATCATGATATATCTTACAATAAAGGGTCAGGCCAGAAGCATTTGCTTGATAAAGTTAAAACTGAACAAGTTTAGTTATTGGTTTACTTCTAACGGTTTATTGAGTATTTAGTTCTAGACCAACAAAACCATAGAATGACTCTGGTGGGGGTCAGTGAAAGCAGGTGATTTGCAGACAGGAAATAAGTTATTGATAACCACAAGCTGTGGGGTAAGAGAATAAGGAAGTATTTTTTTTAAAAAGTAAAAATTATTGTGTAAAGAAACCTAATGAGTGGTGGGGGCGGGGCAGTGTGTGCACTCTGTCTGGAAGAGTATCTCTCTCTATTCTCCTCCAGGTGAAATGTGACCATCTGTAAATCATAACTACGCCTCATCACCATCAGGGAAAAACAGCGTGTGCAGGGCTTCCTGCTCATCACACCCTCCCCAGTGTGAATAGCTTACCTCTATTATCACACAGGAAAAAAAAAAAAAAAAAAAAAAAAAAAAAAAAAAACGTGCAAGGCTTATGAGCCTCTGTCTGCTGTTCTTCTGCTTCATTCTGTTTGCTGCTCTGCTTCTCAGCTCCAAGCCTATATCACCCCTCATCACCTATATCAGGATTCAGGAGCATGTTCCTGTCATAGTTAGTGTGCCTAGTGCCCATTCTCTTGGATGGGACACGGCAGCACTGTGCATGTGTGCCCAGATGGTGACAGCATTCTCTTAGCTGCCCAGGACTACTGTCATTGTGCACATGGTCACTGAAGGTGACCAGTGCTGCCAGAAGAGCATCAGGACACAATTTGTAATGCCACTTAGTTAATTTTAAGTAGCTGCACATATGTAGAAGCTAGAAGATTGGATGTTACCACATTAAGTCAGGATCTAGGTGGACATTTCTCCAGTGGCTGTGCTTCTGGAAGCCTGTGTAACGGCATTGTCTGCCATGCGAAGCCCACTTAGAGACCAGGAGTTCTAAATCAACATGGATAGGGCCAATCCAGGGTTCCAGTTCATACACAACATAGACACTTGAGGACACAAAACAGCATAACAAAATATAAATATAAAATGAAATATATTATTAATCACATTTTTGGAGAGAAAAAAAGGAGGAAATAAAAATCCTATGCATTAGAATTGGGAGGAAATTAACTCAGAGTCAGAGATGAGGAGTTACTGGATCCAGCTCACAAGGAAAGGCAAACAATAGTAAAGACACAAGGCAAGACTGGAAAGAAAACAAGGCTTAATAGCAAGGCTCCCTGGGTGCAGAAAGCTGCCCAGTTATATAAGTGGGCTTGAGCAGTCTTGACAAAAACCCTGACTGCATGGCTTCAACATCAGAAACTAATGTCCTCACAGCCGGGAAGCTGAAGTCCAAGAGCAGGACGTTTAAACATAGGTGTCCCTCCATGACTTGTAGATGGCTGAGGTGTCACTGTCTTTCTAAGACAAGCTCTGTGCTGGCTGGTTTTATGGGTATATAAATCCCAGTATGAGGGTCCTGCTCCTGTAGCCTCACACATTTGATCTAATTACCTCACAGTGTTCATCACCAAACACTTTCTTGTGATGTTTGGAGGAGCAGGGGAGATGTATGGGTATTAGGGTTTGAGCAGATGAGAAGCATAGGAGAGGGCAGGACTTAGTCCACAGCAGAGGTTAGTCATGGAAGCTCCAGAGAAACACTCTGAGTTCTTTCAGAGAACAGGCTGTGCCTTAAGCAGACAAGGACCAGCAAAGACCTCTAAGTATCCAGGCTGCAGCAATCTGTTCTCCTCTGGCCAGACCCACACTGGCTTTATACAGGGCAAAGTTGATCACATTCTTCTGTAGCTCTTCCAATGCAGAAGTTAGCAGTGCTACACAGAGAAACCCTGTCTTAACGAGGGAGGGGGTGATTAGAAGAAGGTTCTCAAACAAATAATGGACAAAAGATTTTCTGAAGCAGAAGAAGCAGGAGCAAGCCTTTCAGAGATTCACACACTTAAACAAGAGCCTGTCCTTAGCCAGAATGGGTCATTCTAACGTTTCATGGGAGAGAGGAGAATACACTCAGAGCTCTTCGGTAATGAGAGATCTGATAATATAAGATGCAAATAAGCCATATCAAGTCTATCAGAGTAAAAAGAGGTTGAAGTCAATGCAGTTGAGCCAGACTTTGAGCCCTGAAGGAGAACTCACCTGAATATGGGTGCCATTCTGTGTCTCCACAGAATGTCTGTGTCTCCCTAAAACCAAGTGAGAACCAGCCACAGCCTGTATTGTTCAGTGTGGGGGTAGGCCTCCAGAACACCCTCCAAGGAAAGGGTATGCTTCTCATATTTATAAAGGGAAATTGAATAGTAGGAAAGTGTGGATTTCTGTCTCTATGCAGGTAAGGGCAGGCACAAGATAAGAGCCTGTGATTGGACAATGGAAAAAGAAGGCTGGCTGAGAATTTTAAACATGAGTACAGAGAGGGAGAGGAATGGTCGGAGAGGAGGAGATAAGATGGGACGTATAGGAAGAGGAGCCAGAACCCCACAGTCCTGGGAGCCATAAGGATTGGGGATTTCTTAGATAGACGGTTAAATAATAAGTAGGGTGCGTTTGTCCCATCTAGGTGTGCAGCATATGTTTATACATATTGAGTTTTTAGTCCGTTGTGCGAGTGTTTTGCGGGTTGAGAATTTACTAATAAAAATCTGAATAATAAATTACAAGCGACTAGAGGTTTTATTTTACCTGGCTATGGATATTTGTAACTATAGGACCCCGAAGGGCTGCTATGCCCTGGCTGAGTCTTTCTATGTGCTGCTGTCTACTATGTAACATTCTGCGGTTCCTCTAAGATCAAAAACATCCTGACTAAGGGATGGTACCCCAGGAAGGGAATTTACACTTGACATCCAACAAAACATCCTGTTGAAGGATGAGCCCCAGGAGGGGAATTTATACTTGACATCCCATTGCCCCCCAGCTGAATTCCTGTTTTTTCCTGAGTTTGTATTTTTCCTTCCCTGGCTTGGTGTATATTGAACCTGCCCAGTAAAAGTTTTGGCATTCTCTCACAACGGATGACCTGAGTCTGAGTATTTCTTTAATTCCCCAGACCTACGCAGGAGCTCGGTACCGCAGGCAGCACTGGAGCTGTCCAGCTAACCACAGGGGACGGATGGCTGAGAATGTGAACAGAATCCGAAGCAAGAGAACCACAAGATGGCTGGTCGCTGCATGAGGCTACCTATGGAGGAGGTGAGACTGCTGGGGCCAGAGAGTACAGGGCAATAGCATGGGGTGGTGCCCTTTTTTAAGTTTCACGTAACAGGTAAGAAAGTTTCAGTTGGAGGTTACCCTACTCAGGGGACTGCTTCTCCCAGAATCTATTGGTTGTCAAAGAAAAAGCCTTGCACCACTTGTGGAATGTCTCTTCTCAAGTTGTCAATCAGTGCTATTCCAGGGACCTCTACCCCCAAAAGAAATATGAGCTATTGCCATTGCTCTTGGTCCCTCCTCCCCCAGAACTTTGTACATTGCTGAAGACAGCACACACTTCCATCACAGGGCAGGGAAAAATCAAGTTGGTACTGGCCAGGAAGTTTCCTGCCTGCTGCCTAGGTTCTACAGTATAGGACAGGGCTGCTGGGAAGAAAATCACAGTCTTACCCAGCTGTGAACCCTGTGATCTGCAAATAAGGACACATGGGTGGAGGATTGGCATGAATGCACTAACACCTCTTAAAGCTGCACCCTGAATTGGGGGTTGGGGGTTGGGGGTTCCAACACATGAGACTGTGGGGATATTTCACAGTCATACCTAACAGTCACTACAAGGAAAAACAAGATGTTAACGCTACAAAACAGTCTTCTAAAAAGAAAACCATGAGAATTTGTGAGGAACAGGGACTCATGGGAATATTGTAAGCTCTTCTGCAGAGTATTAGCTGGACACCAGTTTACATTGTTCTGCTAAGTATTAAGCAGGTGGGAAGAATAATTGGAACTAACTGTGTGGAGGCTGTGAGGTGACCATAATCAAGGTCACATGCACATGCTATATGCACAAAGCAGTTTCAGAACTGCAATTAAGACTAGAAGGCTCCATCTCCAAATTAATACACTTGTGAAAATGTTCTGTTCTATTAGTTCTTTTGTCTCTACTGAGATCTCCGTTTCCAGACAGGTGCTCTTCTGACCTGACAGCTGATAAATGTCTCCTGTGGAGGATTTCATGGCTTATGGAGTTTAAGGATTCTCTGGTCATAACTTTAAAGAGCTCCATCCTGTAATTCCCCTAACACATCTAATAATTTGCCAAGCATAAGACCAACAGCTGCAGATACTCTGGACACAAACAGAAAAACTTAAGCAATTTTGCAACACTTGACATAACTTACCATATAGAGGAAAGAAAGGAATCTTTGTGTTTACAAATCCTTCAGAAAAAAATCAGTAAAATTTCTAGCTGCCTCTTTCATTAATCAATTGACGTTAAGTGGTTCTTAATTATCAAATAATAGCTTTCCATCATGGTCATCTTTCTGCTTTCCAGTAACTTTCTTTGTGTGTTGTAACTGCAGATGTTCCAAAGACCATCCCCACGGGTATCCAAAACCATCTGTTCTGGTCTTGCAAGGCAGTTGGGTTAGGTTGTATAGGAAAATAGACACACTTTCATAATTATAGATTAACAGATGTGACACTGAGCACCGTCTGTACAGTTTCCAACAAGTAGCATCGTCCTGAAATTGTTTCAGGAAATAATAAAAGCAAAATCAATAAACTAAAAGTTGATAATAAAAAGTTAATAATAAAAGTAAAGACAATAAATTCCTTAATTCTCAACATCTGGACACTGACCTGGAAGGAAGAAAGAAAGAAGGAGGAAGGATGGAAGGGAGGAAGGAAGGAGGAATGAAGAGAGGAAAGAAGGGAGGGAGGAAGGAAGGAAGAAAAGAATTTAAAAAGGAAGGAAGGACGTCCCATATAAGGAAGCAAAATGTGCACGTACTCAGAGATGAATCCTGGAATGCTGAAACAAGAGTAAAGCGACTTAAAATTGCCCAGAGTAGGTACCATCTGGTTAGGTGGCATACTTTAATACCATTCTGAAATTATCGAGGAGTGGTCTTCCCTATCCACAAAGCTTAACATCCAGTGGTTGCACAGGGTAGGAAGCTCTGGTCTTCCCTAAAGTTATTAGTATATACAAAACTTGTACTTTTGATAGTTACATGCCCCCACTGTCAAGTAAATCGAAGAAGCTCAGGAGCAACATACTCTTAGACACCTCTTCCAATCTGTCACCATCAACTTCATTTCTTTAAACACTACTTTTGTCTTAACACATGTATTGAACTGTACTGTCAAGTTTTTGGTTTATATGGTGCTATTTTTAATACCAGGATTCTGAATGTAGAGCGTGGTTTCTGTACTTAGTAGACCCGCTTGATCGACACAGTGATTCAGGACAGCCAGGGCTACGCAGAAAGATCCCTTCTCAAAAAAAGAATAAACATTTTGAGTTAATCATGTATAAAGGAACGTGGAATGGACTTCATGTTCACTGACCTCTAATGTGATTCGGAAACATCATTAAGCAACTTTCAAAACACATAAGATGGTCGTATGGAGCCTAAGGCCAAGGTACGTTCTGCTCTGCAGATAAAGAATCGTCCCTCCCTCCAGATCAGTTACTCTAGACATTCTAAATCCTGACTCTGGCTCCCCAGGTTGTCTTGAGAGGAGTCAGCTCTTCTGTAAACCAATCCATTAGATGGATTTAATTTTCTGTCTATCAGGTTGCTTAGAGGAGCCAGCAGTAAGACCTTACAATTTGATGAAGCTGTGATAAGAGGGGCATTTAACTTGGTATTTTCTTAGATGTCATGAAGACATCAGGACCATTATCCCCTTGGTCAACATAAGTAAATTAATAACTACGAAGCCTTCACCTGTAAACTCCACAGACATCAGCTGGGTCCCACCATGTTCTTTTAACCCCAATTCTGCTGCAACTGCTTTGGCATATCCTGTATTATTCCTAGGCCACCTTCTGTCTGGGGTATAACCACTGATGACTTTCAGTCTCATACCTCTGTTGATTTCTGAGGTCACCTGTCTTCCTAAAAGAATGCTGGCCTGGGGTTAATAAACAACCACAGTAACCTAATGTAGAGTAACAAAGTAATTAAGGTTAAAATGGTTTTTACCATAAAAGTCAATCAGCAATTTGCTATAAGACAAGCTAACATGACCCATTAGTTACTTCCTCCACATTCTAACAACACTGTCTCCCACTGGGATGTCACTGGAATGTCGATCAGGTCCAGTGTGACGAAGGCTGTGGGCTCTAAGTCTCCATGTCTTTCTTTCTTTCTTTTGGTGCTTCTGTTTTGTGATGTGACCAACCTGCTTTTGGAAACAAGCGTTAGTTCATAGCTGAGGTTCATGATGAGGAGTCCTTCTCCATTTCTAGCTGAACCCATGTCTACAACTTCAGAGCTCTCTGCAGTGCCATAGTCATTTCGGGAGTGAGAACTGGAGTTTAGTGATAGCCTTTATAGAGAAAACCTGCCAGGAGGGGTAGACCTTGAGGTTTCAGAAGCCCAAGCCAGGACAGTGTCACTCTCTCCTCCTGCTGTCTGCTGATCCAGATGTAGAACTCTCAGCTACCTCTCCAGCACCATGTCTGTCTGTGTGCCACCATGCTTTCCTCCACGTTGACAATAGAAAAAAACCTCTGAAACTGTAAGTCATCTCCAACTAAACTATTTCTTTATAAGAGTTGTAGTGGCTCTCTTCACAACAAGAGAGCAATGACTAAGATTGTCACCCTAACTGCCCACCTTGAATACTCCCAACAGTCACTAAAGTAGCCCTGTGTTTTCTGATGTGTTCATTCTGTCCTCTTCTGATAATGTATTTTAAACTTTCTCTTGTAACTCAAAACAAGAAAGCCAAGACCCCTTTATTATGTTCCTAAAGCAAGAGAGCCAAGACCCTTGATTATACCTATCCTCTGTCACATGTGTGAATATATCTGTCCTCTGTCACATGTGTTCCATGGCCTATCTCAGTTCAGAGCAGCTAGTGGACAGCACCCTGAGAAACCTCTGACTGTACATCAAAAACCTGTAGTGAGGATTTTTATTTCTTTAAAAATACAGAAATGTTATATGAATATGTTTTGGTTTAATCCTGAGCATGGGATCTGGGGCTGTTTCAGTTGTCCACAGCAGCTCTAGCTATGCTTTGGCTCATGCTCTGGCAGAGGGTGATTTTGCCAGCTGAAGACAGTTTATGTTTGGAATTCTGGGACTCTTGAGAGGTATAAAAGTACCAGAGCCCTGGAGAGGCTGAGGTGCCTGCTGTTCTACCTGCTGCTGCTGCAGGCTGCTGCTGTTGCTGCTGGTTGTTGGTTACTGGATTGCTGGTTGCTGGTTGCTGGTTGCTGGTTGCTGGTTGCTGGTTGCTGGTTGCTGGTTGCTGTTTGTTGGTTGGAGATACCTTGACTATGAAGATTAGACTTGCCCCAAGGAACTCAATGCCCCTGATCAGCAGGAAGTAACCTACCAATATGGGTGCCCCCTTTTCTCTCTAACCATTTTTCTCTCTGCCTAATGTTGGGGTGAAAGGTATAAGAGTGGAGAAGGATGGTAGGAAAAAGAACCTAATAAAATAGCCACAGAATGGCTACATAAACCATTGTTAGTACTGGTGTCTGTTGGCTAGTGACTCCAAAGCACTTTCAATATTGATCAGAAGGAAGAATTATAATGTGAAGATATGAGCTCCATATCCCACAGATCTTCCCTGATGAATGATAAGTCTCCTACCTCTCTCAAGCCCTAACTATAGAAGTGACATTTCTTAGAAGTCACTAATGCAGTCCTTGGAGTTCTGTACCCATTATGTATTACCCTAGTCACAGGACTGTGTTGGGCCATTGGAGAGAGCATCCTCAAAGCAAACTCCTGAACCTTAAGCATGACAACATCTTGGCTTATTGTCCCCTCCTCCTATCAAGATCCTACAATAAGTAAAGACCAAAACAGAAAGAAGGAATAGCTGTCTGTATGAGCATAATCAAGTCTTCCAGCAGACAGGCAGTGTCAGGGTGGTGGTACACTCCCTAAGAGAAAGAGGAGAAAGAGGAGAAAGAGAAGAAAGAGAAAGAGATATCCTCCTTACAGTAATTTTGCTTGTCTTGAAAAGCAGTCCTAATTAAAACAGGCCAGTAGGAACCATGTGCAATAAGATCTTACACTCAGCCTTCAGAAATGAGGCATTTGCATGTTCCAGGGACAGTCACATTCTCTGTTATCAGAGAAAGTGCAGCAGTCCACTTAATCAGCCTGAAGAGATAAGATGCACTTTGTGTCTGGGATATAATGAAGTCATTCTTGAAATACAATTTCAAGTATAAAAGTCTGGATGCTTGCATTTATGCAATTAGCATGCTAAATAGATAACAAAGATCTCAGAAGATATTTTTGTAGGATTAATATTCATTAAATGTTTTCTACACGTTAAACCTGAATTCTTTTGATTTCTAATTATTATTTTTAATTGAGGATGCTGTGATTAAAAAATGTTAATTATGCCAAATGACATCATTGATAAACAATGCCTCTCAAAAGACAAGAGGTTTTGTCTTTATCTGTGTGTTGTGTCTTTATAAGGTATATAACATAATTTTTGGATATGTTTGTTTACCTATCTATCTTTCTGTCATCTCTCATCTATCTATTATGTCTCAGACAGGGTCTCCTGTACCAGAGGCTGTCCTGGGACTTGCTGTGCAGCCAAGTATGACCTTGGATTACGATCCTCCTGTACCTCATCCCCAGTACTAGAATTACAGATGTTTGCTACCAATTGGCTCAATATTCATGATGCTAGGAATAGAACCATGCCCCTGTGACTGCCGGGCAAGCATTCTATCAATTGGACACATCCCCAGCCTAGCATCATTCTTTGATAGGCTTGGTTTAGTCCTATGTCCCACCTCCAGCTTTCTTCCTCCTCTAGGCCACATTGCTATGACATCCAAGGGTGACAGCCTAATATGGCACCCTTGTTCTGAAAGATACAAAGTTGTAGCTTCTGAACAGCTGCTTACAAACTCTGGGTGCCTGGATAGCAGGCTGGTTTGTGAGTCAAATATGATGGTGAAGGAAAGCCTGATATTGCATCTTCTCATCCCACAATTATATACAGATCCTGTCTGTCCTTATATCACAAATGTTTCTGGGAAAAAGAAGAAAAATGGAAAAGACAATAAGAGCCTTTAAATTCCTTCTCCAAAGACTTCCTTTGGTCCAAGAAATCCAACAACAGCTGATTCCGAGGCTGCACAGAGCTCCAGGGTTTGATGAGCAATCTTTCTCCATTCAAACCTTGCCCTTAGTGTTACCTGAGTCATGTATGTCACACTCAAAAAAAGCTATCTGAGGACTGTATCTCATGGGGACCTTGCACATTTGTGAATGCCTGTGTGTGCCTTTGTATCTGTACACACACATACTCACAGTGTGGTTGTGTTTTTGTGTGTGCATATATGAAAGCTTACTGCAGGATATCTGATCACACTGTGAACCTTGAGATTCTATTATTTGCTGGAAAAAACTGTTTCTAGTTGTGGTGTGGCTCAGCCCTAGTACACACCTTTAATCCAAAAGTTTTCTGCTTATTGTAGACAGGAATAAATTAAGTCAACCATAGGTCAAGAGGCAGAGCAAGCAACCAGGTGACAGGGAGTCAACATAGGGAAAAAAACAAGAGCGTAGGAGGAAGTCAGGAGGATAGATAGAGATGCACAGGAAGTAGAAAGGAAGGACATTCAAGTTTGAAGGGTTTTTGAGATGGTGTGGAAAAAGGAGAGCTTTTCTTTTTTTTTTTTTTTTTTTTGAGAAATACCAGATGTGGAAAATCAGCTGCGTGCCTTCTCTGCATCTCAGAATGCATTATCAGCCGTACAATGCTGGGTCCATCTCTTTGGGTTGCCCTTTGGCTTTCTGGGCTAAATGACCCATCACTACAACAGCTTGCTTTTTAACCTGATAATCTCAGAGAATCATCTTTTGGGCAGGGGAGAAAAAATAAGCATTTATGTGTAGAAGGCTTGTAATGGGCTATTGAGAGGACAGTACCAAGCATTCTACCACCACTTACCTCTGCTGCCACAGCAAGCAACAATTAAAAATACAGCCTTAATACACCTTAATACAATGTTGGTATAGGCTGTCCCAATAGAAGCTATTAATCACCATCTATCTTTTTTTAATATAGCCTCTCTCCTGCCCGGGGAGCACCATGTAGATGAAGCTCACTGGTCAGTGAGTTCAAGGATCTGTCTGTCTGTCTGTCTGTCTCCTCAGCACTGGGATCATAAACACACTCCATCATACTCAGCTTCGTTTTGATTTGGGTTGGATCAACTCAAGCTTATAAGGCAAGTGCTTTACCCACTGAGCCATTGCCCCAGATTGGGATCAAGAGCTTCTGTCACCCATGATGCAATTCTGCATCCTCAAGGAAAAGAAGAAAATCACAGTGTTCCCTAGTGAATGTGAATGTCCCCACGTGGACAGCTTGAGGATAGTGTTAGTCACAGTATTTTTTTTATTATTATTATTATGAAATGAAGTCACATTTGTTGTATTAGTCACCAGGATAATAATGCCACTGACTCTGAATTTTGACAGGCCTAATCTGGTCTTTTCTTAATTAAGGCAACCTTATCGTTAAAACCAGTATTTATCACTATCTCTTAAGGATTTTCTTAAAAAGTAAAAGTCTCCATTCCTGAAAATGCCTGATTTTCATTTATTTGGGGTGTATTGTTTGTGTGTGTGTGTGTGTGTGTTTGGTGTTTGTATATTTGGTGTTTTGGTGTGTGTACAAGTGTATATGTATGTGTGTGCTTGGTATGTGTGTATGTATATGTTTGGTGTGTGTTTTGTGTATTTGGTATGCATATATATTTAGTGTATGTGTTCATGTGTGTATGTGTGTGTATACACATGTGTATATTTGATATGTGTGTGTATGAGTATTTGTATATTTGGTGTATGTGTATCTGTGTGTATTTAGTATGTGTATATTTGGTATGTGTGTGTGTGTACTTGGTGTTTGTACACATGTGTGTATTTTGTATTTGGGTGTATATTTGGTGTATATTCCTGAATGCATGTTCATATGTATGTGTGTATTTGGTATGTGTGTGTGCACTGGTGGGTGCACACTATACATGTTGAGAGAGGACAACTTATAGGAGTTGATTCTCTCCTTCCACCTCATGGGTTCTGGGGACCTAACTCAGGTTGTCAGTCCTGGAGCAAGTGCCTTTACCCACTGGGCAATCTTGCCTCTTGGAAATGTCAAGTGAAGAGTATTATGTAGCAACATAGGGCACATCCCCTAAGGTCGCCACAGACAGGTCCATTCTGTTTTTAAGATGTTCAGAAAAAAAACCATATTTTTTTTTTAGCTAGGCACTTTCTCTTGGCTATGTGTAATCAAAATAAAACCTGAACAATGAAAAGAAACTGTCTATATCTATACATTAAAGTCACCTCAGTAACCTTCATTGCATTTTTAAAATTCTAATATAGTTTGCCTTTAATTCTTGCTAAAAAGTATTTGTTATCATCTATACAGACATCATATTCTCTCAATGGTGGCAAAGTAGCTAAAAAAAATTTAAAACAATTGAAATGTGTATCTTTTCTTAACACCCAACCTATTGATCTCTTTTTAAAAATGTTTTCCATTGATTCTTACTAGAAATACAAGTTAAAAACAATGATACAGGAACAGATTTAGAAGCATGAAAAATGTCAAATATTCTCACTTGGTTCATACATCCTATTCATCTGTGCTTCAAGCTGAGCTGACTCGAGATACTTTATTTTGAAAAGGAATCATCAGAGTTTCTAAGTCATGGTTTAAAAGGTTAGTTGAGCAAGCATATACAACCACAAGAGACAGGCAGACCCTGGGGGCTTGCTGGCCAGCCTGGCAAGCCAAAATGGTAAGCTCAGGTTCAGAGAGACATGGACAGGTCAGCCTCTGGCAGACACACAAGCACACACACGCACACAATCAATGGATGAATAAAGCTGGTATGCTAGTAGAATGGAATATTATTTGATCATGAAGAAAGAAAGAAAACCTATCATTGGCTACAACACAGATAAACGTGTGCTAAGTGAAACGGGGGTGGTGTGACAAGATGGCATTGGGCATTGGCCTTCATTGCTTAAAATTAAAAGAATAAAACCAGAAGCTCACATACACAGCTGATACACTGGAACTGCAGAGGGCTGGAAAGTGATGCTGGAAAGGAGCAGACAGCTGCTATCCCTGGTCGCAAGGATTATGATACACAGCATGGAGATATGAAAGCAGACGGTGTTCTTTACCTGCACTACAAGAGGCCAGCTATCCAGTCTTCTCAACATGTGCCTCCTACAGAAATCACAATTATGGTGCTGAAGAATGTACTCAATTTGATTTGGGTAGTTACACAGTGTGTGAGAAACAGTCACTTCCTACACCTTGAATATTGACTTTGTTAACTAGATTTCAATAGAATTTTTCAAAAATACTTATATCTTCTTGCTGTGTCAAACTCCAAGTTTTAGGATTCTTATCTGTGTTCCCCTGTGCACATATGCATGTGTGAGAGAAACAATGTATGCATCATGTCTATGAAATATTACTGCATTTGAAATATTTCCTAGTAGGAGTGCAATATGCTAATTTTGATGAAATTTATTTTCTGACATTCACACTGCAAGTCCCCACTTGTCCAGAGTCCCATTAAATCCACTTATTCTTGGATTCCTTTCCCTGAGTAAGTTGTTTGCATCTCTGAGGGTTTCTATGTGGTCTATAAATTCTGCATGTGGGTGGGTCTTCCCTCCACTGCCAGTGCTGCAGAAAGCAGGAATGAAGACTGTCTGCTCTCATCTGCCCTCCGCAGCTCACATGACGGCCAGTGCACAGAAAGTACAAGTAAGCAGATGTGGGATGGATGAATGGATCAGCCAGGAAAATGGGGTGAGATGTGTGTGACCTTCAGGGAGTTAGCAAGCCTTTCCCTATAAAGATATCTCTATATCGATACCAATATCAGTGACTTGAGATTGGGAACAGTCATCATACTGGATTCCTCACCTATGTGTGTCCCATGTATGGGTAGTTTGAGTAGCTCTTAAATTCCAAAGGTAGAATAAATCGCAGTGTAGGCTTCACTTGTGTCGAGAATCCTCAGGGTACAAAGGGCTACAGTCTGCATATGTCAGGTGCATGTTAATATCACCAGCGATCCCCATGTCCCCTGGAACCCAACTTAATCTCAAGGTCACAGCTCAGTTCCTGAAGACTGTCTGTCAACAAGTAACATCCTCCAGGAAATTTAAATAGAATCTAGTAACTTAGCCCCTGAACTGAAAGCAAGATGTCTCCTCCACAGATTGGAGGAGACTAGCAAGGACACACACTTCCTTCATAGTGATCCCACTTCCAAGTTCCTCTTGAAATCTCATCCTTGGGATGACTCCGTCTCATCACAAACATGCACTGAAGAGTTATTCTTCAAAAGCTGATGGAAGCATAAATACCACAAAATATAAAACTCCATAAGTAGTTTGGCTTATCTGACTGCATAAGGAAGAGATACCATCTGATAGGTTAATGGGTCTGAAACTTTGGTTGGAAAAAATAACTGAATAATCATAAGAGTGCATGCTGGGAGGTTCCAGCAGCTATTCATCAGAGAAAGAAAGAAAATAAACATTCCCAGTGATTATTTTTGTCAATTTAGATGCTGAATTGAATTCCTAAAATTTTTAATACACCCTCCAAAAACTTTCATTCAAACAAGGAATATATTCTGTTTTCTCCCCAAATAATAGTTGCCTCTGGGAGGGCTCCCCTTCCCTCCCCTACTCTCCCTTCCCTTCCTTTTGTAAACCCAGAAAAAAAAAAAAACAGCTCTATAATCTTTCTAAAACAAAGAATGTGCACAAATCAACAAATTGTTTAAAGCCTCTTTAAAGAAGGCTGCTCCTAGAAACAGCAGCAACGGTGGGGTGGCATGAGTCAGCCCTCTTGCCTGCATGCCCTGGATGCTTACAGCAATCTGCCTGCTCACAAATTGAAGGGTACCCCATCTTAGAGACCCTGGAGCCTGCTTAATGGGTATTTTTGTCCAGTGTGGGGAACCCCTGTGAGAACATCTTACTGAAAACCAATGTTGTCTTGTACTTCACCATCTAATGAGACAACTGGACATGACCAGAGAAACTTGTATACTGTTAAGCCTCAGTGCTGACAAGGTGGTGAGAGTGTAGTTTCCCTCTATTGAGAGAAGTGCAAAATTGTATCAAGCTGTCCGTCTCAGCCAAGCTGTGCTGACAGGTCCCGTTCTTACCTTGTATGCCTAGAAACTGAAGATCTCACAGTATGAAAGAAGAGCTATGACCACTTGTCTACCCAGGGACACTGTTTCTTTAAACTGCTACTGTTGAACGTGCAATAATCTGGGACAAGAGGAGTCTCCATGAATAAAAGGCTCTGCTGACCTGAGTTTGATCCCTGGGATCTATATAGAGAGGTGAGAGGAAAAAACTGACCTCAGAAGATGTCCTCTGGCTTCACTCTGCTGTGGCACACTTGCACACGTGCACACACACACACACACACACACAGAGAGAGAGAGAGAGAGAGAGAGAGAGAGAGAGAGAGAGAGAGAGAGAAAGAGAGAGAGAGCACTGCCTGGCATACACTGAGGATCCCTTACTGAAAGTGCTAGGGTCTGGGCAGTGTTTAAGATCATGGGGTGTCTGCATGTTCAACATGAGATATCTTGGAAGTCGGAGTCTAGTCTAAACATCATGTTCTGTCATTTGTGTGTCATAGATGGTTTCCTCGCAAATCCTGAAGGCAATGTGACACAGACTACTTAAACACACCAGCATTTGACCTCAGCCTGTCCTGGGTCTACAATTTTTCATTTGTGACCATATGTCCATGGTGAAAAACATTTAAATTTTGGAGTATTTCAGATTTTGGATTTTCAAAGTGGGGACACTCTGCCTGTAGGTGATGCATCTCTGGAGCACTGGCAAGTGGTGAGCCCTCTAGGTTCACCAGCAGCAGGTCCAGGCCCCTGTGGATCATATACTACAGAGCACACATATGTAAGCCTCTGAAGAGCAAGAAGAAAGTCACATCAGTGCCAGTCATATTTTCTCAAAGTGCCTGTGGCATGGAGGGGAGTGATGCAGAATGTGTTGTTACTTGTGGTGTGGGTGGGGCCAGAGTCAAGCTAGCACAGTTACCAGGCAAGTTCATTCTCACTGAGAACCAGAGCAGCAGCAGGAGGGAAGCAGACAGGGACTCTAACTCCTGCGCTAAGTGGCAGCAGGCTTCCACAAAGCTCTGGAATGCAATCCCTCTTCCTCTTTATTTTTCCCTGTAAGCATTTTAAAGCCAGAGTGAAACTTTTACAATCTTCTAGTAACTCAACAGCAATTTGAGTCAAAAAGGGACCTCGACCCCAGAAACCGAAGGAAGTAGGTCCTGTGGTCAGAGAGGTTGCACCAGTGCCACTGCCTCTAATTTTGGATGAGTGACTCCTGTAGAGCTTTTCTAACTGTTCTTTTATCGCACCGGCCCGAAGCTCTGGCCAGGCCAGAAGCTCTGGGGTCCCAGGATGCTTGCACGACACTTAGAATAGCTTTCGAATGTTGTCATCTTAATAAAATGTCTCCCTAACATACTGGCATCTGGTTACACATGGAAAAGAGGTGGCAGGCCAGCACACAGTGGAAAGATTCTCTGAGTGCCTGGGTGTCAGCCAGAGCAGAGAGGAACGTGACACCCCACCATAACCAAGGCTGCTGTGTTCCACACTCTGGCAGCAAGTATTCCCAAGTCAGAATTCCAATAATAAATCCAAAGCTTTATCTTCTGCGAAAGGAATGTCCTGAGCCTGCTGACAGGTGGGGAAACAGATTCGGAATGAACCAGCAGGGGGTGGGGCGGGGGCTGGAGGGGCACATCTGAGAGCTGTAGCACTCAGCAGTTGTGGTTCCAAATAGACATGGAGAACACCCGTGGGACTCACTCGACTCAAACTAATGTTCAGCATGGGGAAAATCTCCCACGAATCAGAAGGGCGTCACAAGGATGGCATGCGTTTCAGCACTAACGTACCCAGCCCACTCTGAAACAAAGGAGGTTTGTTGCCCAGGCCAAGAAGCAAGCCTGGTTGGCACTCTCACATGAGCACGTGAGCCAGGAGTCTGTGTGGGGACTTCAGAAACCAGGCTATCCTAGTGTTTTAGGTTTAGCTACTGAGATAGACCAGGACTGGACTCTTCTCTGTTGTTATTGGGTTGAAAAATCTGTTCGTGAATTTGATATAGGCTCAAAACAAGGGCAAACCTTCATATATACTCTTTATGTTTACTCTGTAGTAAATGGAGAGTAGTTGGGGAGCCTGAAATTCTGTTACATGAACCTCAGTGCTGCCTTAGCTCTGCTGTATCTTTTAATGATCAATGTTCATTTACTTTGTTTTCATAGAAGTACAGGAATACATATACATATACATATACATATACATATACATATACATATAATATATATATATAATGGTTAGTCTGTGAAGATCATTAATGGATCTACAACCACATAATTTTATGATTATAACAAACTGATGATTTGGGTGTTGTCCTTAAATGTTTCAAGCCTAACACTTGTGTCTATAAGAAGAAGAAAGGCAAAGACCAGAGACAACCCTTTTATCTCACAAGACTGAGTCAATCATGTGAGTGGAAATAATGGGCTTCGTGTATGAACATGAATCAACATAAGCTGAAGATTACAGAGCTCTATTCTTTTAGAGAGTGTGTTTCCATGTAAGATCCAGGTAAGAGCCATCAAATTCCCTTTGAAACTTAAATCGTAAATGGCTTCTTCCCAATCAAGCCCCAGTACTTGTCCTCACCAGTGCTTACTGTCAGTCTGTCCACCTCATATGCCCCTGGTCCTGGTCCATGACATTGTTGTCTCTCTGTAGAGCAGACAGAGGCTTAGCCCACACACTGGTTTTCAGGGCACTTCTCTCTCCTAATCAGAACTTGAGATCATTAAATATTGAGTAGCCAAGGCTCTAGGCAGCAAAGACAGATGTATGAATTACCTCGTTTCATCTCAGGAAGTCCCATCTGCTTTACAAAACAAATAGCATGTGCCCCTTCAGACATGTAAGCACAAAGTTCGAGATCAGATGCTAGCTTCTAGCCCTGCACCACGACACTCAACTAACAGCGATTCCTCCGTGATGCCGTAAACACTTTTCAGACCATCTCAGGCAGCTGCGTTAATAACAAGTGTTCAAGGCAAGTAAACAAACTCTGGGCCATGGACGGTCCACCTGAATACTCTTAACAACAGCTTGGCAAACATGAGCCCTCTTTCATTCCACCTTCAAATGCTGTGGGGAAGTGTGAGGGCTCCAGTATGTTCACACACAGTGCTGGCCTTGAAACTGTTTGTTATTCTGCTGTGTAACCAAGCAGCAACTGATTAGCCCCTGACCTTTGGCAGAGGTCTGAACCTGGGACATTAGAGACAGATGCTCTGAGCTCTCGAAACTAATTCCCTGCCAACAGCCATTTTCCTTAGAAATAGAAAGCAGCCTTTTGACATTGAGAGAGAAGGTTTATTCAGCTGTGTGAAACTCAGCAAGGCCTCATAGCTTAATGGTGGGCAAAGTTGCTAAATCCAGCCAGAGTTTGCACCTGGACCAATGTGTGTTAGCATCAAGCCCGAACTCTGAGTGACGTCATATTCAGGTGACTTGCAACCTCTACCTCATTACCAAGACAACCGTCAAACCTTCCCATAATTCACCTGACTACCTCACCTGGTACCTGGGAAGAATACGTCACAGGCGATATAAATATTCAGGGTGAGCGACATCTCTCTCTTTTTTTCTCTCTGGCCATCTTTCCCCCCACTTCTTCCCCCATCCTCTATCCAAATAAAACCACGTCTCCCATGGAATCAGCCAGTCTGCTGTGGTCTGTTCTAGGCAGCTGCGTGCCGCAGTATCCCTTTAATGTGCCTGCATGCTTTTGTTTGCATTTCACAGTCTTGGTGAGAAAAGACAGGTAGCTTTTGAAAATAAGCTATTTTATTACCTATGAAAAAAATGAATTCTATTTATAAGCCAATAATTCAGCATATCTTTATATATCTCTTTCATAACTCATGTGCACATAGACTATAGAAAATGAGGCAGGAAGCACTGTTTCCAGATGATTCCGAGACTTCCAGACTTATGTTGAGAAAACAGCTGAGTGTCCACCTTTCCGGAAGGTGCCTCTGTGTTTCTAGGGTAGTCTTTTGTTGACTGACCCATCAATGGTTCAGAAGCAGTCGGCCATCAAAAGATACCCATACTCTCAGCTCAGTGAAGAGCACTTGCTTGGCATGTACCAAAACTTAAGAGCTTTCTAGAGCTGGTTCTTTTCTTTAGATGTGACTGACTTTCTTTCCTTGCCAACATAAGGACCAGGGATCACTGCACCTGCTTCCAAGGGTGAGGATTGGTTGGGTAATGAGTGAGAGGCAAGAAGCACAGGGCCAGGCTCTAGATGCCTTGACCTCAACACTTTTTAAAGGCAGTGCACCAGTGTTTAGTTCATCAGTTGTTGCCTAGAAACAGATGGACAAAACTGGATCTTTACATCTTGACTATGTTTCTTTCAACAACAATGATTTCAATATGAACGCACCTGGTGCCTTCAGTCTCATCACTGAATTAAGCTACTTGGTAAATAAAATCAGGAGTTGGAAAATGAGGCACGGAAAACTATGAATGCCAAGCCTGGCATTTTACACAATAATTCCATTTCCTAAACGAGCCCCACAAAGATTAGGTAGATTTAAAAGGAGAAGGGACAAAAGTGGTCTGCTTCCAACTGTTTACAGTGTTATCTACAATACTATGTGTCAATGAGCCATTGTCTCAGCACAGACACCTGACTGGCCTTAATCTCAAATAGTTACTTATGATTTATTTTTCTGCAGGGACACCTCCAGAGCTCCATGCAGACCAGGAAGACTCAAAAAGTACTTTTGAAATTTGTTCTCCTTATAGCACAATAAGCTTAAGAGAGAAAGAAACCAGAAACTTCAAAGTGTGGCTTAAGAATCTATAAAGTAAAAAAGCAAAGACAGACTCCCAGGCTCACCTTTAGGGCTGGCGAGAAGGCTTAGCAGGTAAAGGTGAACATAAGCTTAGTGTCAGAGACACCATGGATACGAGCAACCTGCTTTCAATTAGCTATCCCTTTAGAGTCAAAGGCATTAACTAGAGAATGTCTTTGAGTTCAGATACACTAGCAGGCATCAAAGCTGTGGCACAAACTTTACTCTCTCTTCTCTGCCACCTTGGGCATTTTTCTCCTATATTAACCTAGGTCTAATGAGCTCATGTTGATAGAAACAACTGTAACAGAAAGAAGGGACAGCTATTGGCTACAGTGTGTTTGTGGTTATTAGTGCTGCATGCTATCATATGTAAATAGAATAATTGTTAAATACTTGCAAATGGCTAAAGAGGGGAAATTATAAGCAACAAAGTCAGCCTCCAAAGTCCCCAGCATCCCCCTGGCCTTCCAGAACCTTAAAGAACTTGATTTTCCTTTTAAAGGGCTTATTAGGGTGCCAGGGAGATGTTCTAGCTAGTGGAAGGGTCTTTGAGGGAGATGCAGTGACCTCTGGCATCACTTGTAATAGAGAGGCCTTGAGAGAGTATGGAAGTTCTATTTTCATTGATTTAAAAAAAAAAAAAAAACTTTAATGGTGACCTTAAATGTTGTACAAAGGAATGTAGAAATTGCTCTAGTCATTAACCTACTTTTCTTATAGGACACAGGCTATCAACACTTTATACAGATTTCTAAATGCAAAGGAGAGATGGTGTTGACCATGGATGTAGTTGTCTAACACTCTGTGATCATCCTGGAAGGAATGAGGACATTCTAAAGACACACCATGTTCCTCCCCTTTGCCTATCAGATGATTGAAACAGTAGACACCAAGAAATTTTAATATCCCTAGGAATCCCATGCTGGAAGCAGGAAAGGACTGACCAGTCAAAGGAGATAGATGCTTGTTACTCTGAAAGAGACAAGTTCACAGTTCTGACAATCTGCCAGACCACCCTGAAGGAGAGAAGAACCAGCCGTGGGTCCATGATGCAATGATGGGCAGGATGGCCCCTTGTAGCGCTTAGAGTACTGTGCCAGTCACCCGAGCCACCTCTAGCCAGTGGAATCTAAGTTCATCGTCACCATTGTTCTATGCCCTAAAGTAGTAAGGAAAAGGCAGAGTAGGCATAGATTAAGGACAAGTGAGAAAGGATATCCGAGATCCTTAGGCTCCAGATCGAAAAGAATGTCATGAGGAGACAATGGGAAGCATAGATGACATTCATTAAAAGACATTTTAAACCAGGGGCTGAGAGAAATGGAAACACTCAGGAAGAACATGGGCCTGGATTTCTGGAAGGAGAGTCCCACATCACTGTCTTTACAATCGTCACGTGCAGGATTTTACTAATTTTCAAGCTACTGTCTTGAAACGATGACTAAAGAACTTAAATGAGATCTGTGGGTAGCTGGCTCCTGGGAGACACCCGACAAGATTTGATTGATGAGGTTGGGATGCTAGGAGTTAGGATGTTTCTATTCTAAATAAATCTAATAGTTTCATGTGTAAGAGTACAGAAAACATCTACCAGAGGTGTGAGGCCCTACTCACAGTCAGGTTCATTCAAGCCCTAAGCCTGGTTCACTGTTAACAGAAACTGTCTATATATAAGAGTTGTGTCAAATCTATATTGGTAATCGTTAAAGCAAATGTTGTAATTGTGCTAAAATTCTTCCTTCCCAGCTGAGGAGAAACTCCAACCAATGTGGTTTAAATGACAAGTTCCCCATTGAGGCTCATAGTTAGAACATTTGGTCTCAAGTCTATGGTGCTGTTTGGAAAGGTTACTGAACCTTTAAGAGGTAGAGCTTGGCTGGGGAATGCATTGGGGATGGGCCTTGAGGGTTTATAGATAGTCCCTCTTCCTGTTTTCTCTGTCTCTGCTTCCTGTGTGTGGATGGTATGTGATTTATCTGCTTCCAGGTCAGTCCCATGTCCTTGTAGCTAGTCCTTATCTCTATGATGGACTGTGTCCCGTGTGGAATTGTAAGCCAAGCTAAAGCTCTCTCTGAGTTGTTTATGTCAAACTGTTCTATGACATCAGTAGAAGAGTAACTGATAACTGGAGACTGTGGTGTGATGGCCTCTTCTTCCATGTTCCTTAATTATTTCTTTCTTTCTTTCCTCAGCATCCATTCAAGACTCCAAGTAAATCTATAATTTCTAATAACCTTTTCATGTAATTGTATATGTTGTACATGTTTAAGTGAAACTAAGTTTGATCTAGAGGCATTGGTGACTCAGCTCTGCATTGGGAAAGAACAGAGAAAGTTCTTCCCAGCCATCTTTGAATGTTCAGGCCTACACTGGCCAAACCTCCCAGCCACACCAGGTCTGTGTTTTCAACACAGACAAAGATGCTAAGTTCTTATGTTATAGGTGACAACAGATGCCCAGACCTGCTTCAACCAACCTCATCATACAGAGCTGCATAGGCCTGCTCAGAAGCCAGAGAGATATATAACAGAACATACCTCTCTGATTTTCCTGATGAGAGACAAGCACTCTCTGTTAAGTGGGTGAGAAAGACCTAGAAGAGACCTTGATGAGAAGCTGGTGACTCAAGCAAGTTCACCAACAGGGATAGGTCTGTTAGTACAGCAATTTCCCCTTACTCTGTTTCCCACTGTTCTCATTGCTTGAAGCAACTGATAAAAGATTTCCATCAATCACTGGCGTAAGAGATTGATTTAAAGAACCAGAAAACTGTGTGTGTGTGTTAAAAGTGTGCCTTGGTCCTTACAAAGGGTAACAGAATTTGTTTTCAATGCATTGGTATGGTACATGAGTCTGTGAGTCTGTGTTCTGGAGAAAGATTTTCTGTAAAAGCATAAAATGACCCTTTCTTCAGTATCCCTTTTTTATTTTATCCCATATATAATTGTCTTTGAATAATCAATATGTTTACTTTATACTGATTGAAAGTGGAAAAACAAACAAAACAACAAACAAACAAAACCCTCATTAGAACTCACAGTATTCCCCCCTCCCCTGGTATTTTAAAGATAGAATTTTGATGTTTTAAAAGGAGAAAATGTCCCTTGATTGTACACATATGTCAGGGGATTAAAAGTAATTCCTGCCCATGAACATGTTGCTGATGGGCAGGTTTGGCAGTCTGAGAACAGACTCTCACTTGCACTAGATTCCCACCCACCAGTCTCATTTCATCACTCAGAAATGAAATAATTTCTCTTTCACTGTGCCTAAGGTTCTTTCAGTGGGCAATGGATTCATTTGCTGGAGCTATAACAAAGTACACCAGGCTAACACACTTAGAAACACAAAAGGTTCATCTCACAGCACTGCAGGCAGCTAGAGTCTGAATTTTAGCATTGATTTTGTTTAATTGTGTTTTGTTCCTGAAACCAACATTGTGGGTCCTGGTCAGCCATCCTAAAGCAGTTTCTCTTCACACATGCCTGCTTCCCAGCATCCCCTCGTAAGGACACAAGTCATATCAGGCTAGGGCTTACCAAAATCACTCCATTTTTCCTTCCTTAAGGGCACTATCTCCAAACACAGTCATATTCTGAGGTGCTACAGGGTAAGACTTCATCACACAGATTTCAGGGGGCACAATTCAGTCTGTTCTGGAGACGCCCATGAGAGGTCGAGAAGCAGTTATGCTGGGTACCTCTCCCCAAGCTGCCTCTCTGCTTGTCTTTGCTGGGTACACTGATTTCCTGTCTAGAAGCCAGCTGTCTGGCCTCTCTAGATAAGTCTGTTTCAGGGAGCTCTGGAATAGCTGCTGTCTCTTGTCCGTCTGGGTACAAGCTCCAGGGTGCTTAACCATTCACTGTTGAATTTACATGGTTTTTACCACACATTGTAAATCCCTAACATGCCTCTATCTCTCCATCTGAACACACCAGGCCCTTGAGCACCACTAAGAAGGATTCCCCTCAATGAAAAGAGAGCATGCATTTCAGGGCAGAGCTAACGGGAGAAAAATTACACACTGCATTCTTCAGATGTCACACTGTAGAGCTCTGATCCTTGATAGTCTCCCAAATGAAAAGTAAGTTTAAGTTCTCTCTCTCTCCCTTCTTCCCTCCCTCCCTCTCTCTCTCTCTCTCTCTCTCTCTCTCTCTCTCTCTCTCTCTCTCTCTCTCTCTGTCTCCCCCCCCCCTTGTGTCGGTCTGTCTATTCTCCCATGTACATCATAGGCGAAGGTGTGCGGTGTGTGTGTGTTTTGTGTGTGTGTCTGTTCTCCCCTGTACCTCCTAGGTGAAGGTTCTTTGGGTAAGACACTTCTCATTTTAAGCACTCCAGCTTTTCTGACTTGGATGTATTAATAGCACATTGTATTAACACTTTTCTTAAGGGTGGGTGGGAATGGTTGCTAATGTTTTCAGCAAGATGCCTGTCACAAGATATTTATAACCCCAGGACTCTATTCTTTTTCTATTTGTGTGGTCCCCAATTTCACCATCTTTCTCTAATTTTAAAGCACAAGTTTCCTCAGCAACTGCATCTGTTATGCACAGATGCTGCATTAAGAGTCTGTGCCCAGCCCAGTGGTGTCTGCATTGGAAAACTAGAAAAGCAAATATCTGACCTAGAGCTATATGCCCTGTCTTCCTCAGAGCCCCACCCCACTGCCTGTAAGGGGGAACACTCAGTGCAAAATTCCGATCTCAATGTCTCTACATGCAATATCATCTTTTTGTTTCAACAGAGGAATTGTCATTTGATGAGCTTTATTGTTACATTTTTATTTGGTGTGTGTGCACGTCTGTGTGTATACACGCATCAAGGTGATGGGAAATTAGTTTTTTTCCTTCTACCATGTGAGTTCTGGGAAGTGAACTGAGAGCATCAGGCTTGGTGGCATGTGCTCTTCCCTGCTAAGCCATCTTCCAGTCCCATGATTTATTTCTCCTCAGTCTCATGCTCTCCCAGCTAAGCTATTTTGACCACCCACTAATGGTTTATTTTTAATATCCTGAAATAAACATGTTTTGGATCTCCCAGGAAACGCTTCAGAAGTTGGTACACATGTCACCCCCTTTCATTCAGTTTCGAGGGAAGTAAGGGAAGATCTTGTCTGAACACGCTTGAGAAGTCCCACTGGGTAAGGAGGACAAGGCCACGGCCACATTGGAGCTGTAAGGCATCTGCTGTGTTGAACAATCCTGCAGACGTGCCTCGGCATGAGGCTGTGACCTCAGTTGAACACACAGTCACCACCGTACAGAGCGTGGTTTGGTCCAGCCTGCCTTGAACATGCTCAGTGTATCACTTGCTTTTCTTCTCACTGCCATGAAGCAGCTAATGAAAGCGTCTGAAGGGTTTATCCAGGCCCTCAGTCACTCAGCGTCTATGGTTGGCTGAGAGAGGTGAATACTGGCATTCAAATTGCTTCTTCCTTTTTGTTCAGATTGGGACCTTGGCCTATGGGATGATGCTGCACACGGTCAGGGTGAGTCTTTCCACCTCAGCTAAACCAATCTAGAGACTCCCTAACAGACATGCTCAGAAGTTGTCTCATAGGTGAGTCTCGACTCTCTCAAGTTAAGAATGAATATCAACTCCCACTCTTGGACCCTTACACTAGCTAGAAGTTGCACAAAATAATCAATACAGAGCCCACCTCGTTATAAACTGCTGAAGACTTCATAAAGTTCACTACATGTTCTACAGATTCTGCACTATGGTAAAGTCCAAAAGCTCTTGTCAATGTGTGTATTACATGTGTGTTGTGGCTTACAGGAGTCATGGCTGTAGCGTGATACACATGTCACTCATCTGATGCACGAGGCAATTAGCATGAGACATGTGTCTCTTACTCATCCCCAGAGGTACGGACAATTGCTTAATCAAGAGAGACTTTTGAAACAGTCTGGATGATGGCCTCACATACAACGTGAATGCTCAGAACTCTGAAGAGTCCAGAAGGTTGAAAGTCATTTTACTTTCGGGTTAGAATCCAAGGGCCTCATAGAGTCAGATTGTATTTCCTAAAACCAAATGACTCAATGGATATAGTTGTGGGTTTGTATATGATTGCTGTATGGTTAATGTACCCGGAAATTTATTTATCATTAATTAAGTAAGTTCTTCAAAAGTAAAAAAAAAGAAAGAAAGAAAAGAAAAAGAAGGAAATGAAGGAAGAAAGAAGGAGAAAACCACCCTAAAGACACCTCTTTATGTATAATTTGTAGGGATTGGTTCTGATTCTAAGGTACTATTTCCCAATTGGTTCTTGACCCATCAGTAAAGATATCGGTGATCAATTACTGAGGATGGGGAAGGCCACTTAGAGTTGTGCAGGGAGGATGCAGGGAGAATCAAGAGAGCTGGGGAGAGAAGGAGATAGTAGCTGCAGGAGGTAAAGCCAACCAGCCAAGTGAGTTTTCAGTTTGAGTTGCCAATGGCCACTCTATCGGATTATGCTTAGGGTGGCAGGGGAGGTTTAGCAGTGCCCAGTCATTGACTTTGAGTTAGCAAAGGCATTTTAAGATTAACTGGCACGTGGCGATGTGTTGTTGTTGTTGTTTATCCATGGATCCAAGGGAATCTGGGTAGGGCCTGGTAGTTCAGCCCATTTCAGGAGCTTAAAGTGGGGTAGCAAAAAATACATGCTCTATAATTCTATGATTTCAGAACTGAACTTTCGGTATAGAGTGATTTCTATTTATACATGTCACAGTATGACTTCTTGGGAAGACTCGTTGTATTCTCAATCATCTTGGTTAATCAAAGAAAACAAAGAATATCATTCCAGTTTTCAAATTAAACAAAAGTTAAAAAATATTTCAAAAACTAAGTGGTGTAAGCAGGCACCCTAACAGGGACTCTGCAGTAGGGGACACTAGCAATTGTCACTGCATCTGCTGTGGCTGCTTCAGAGGGACAGAGTATGCATTGTCGGTTAAGACTGGAAGTCAGGCCTGAAGGTGCGTGCTGTAACCCCAGCACTTAGGAGGCTGTGGCAGGAGAATCACAAGACTGAAGCCAATACCATGAGATGGTGTCTTAGTCACCTTTCCTGTTGATGTGATAAAATATCCTTACAATAACAACTTAGAGGGAAAAGGTTTTATTTTGATCCATGATTCCTAGTTGCTGTCCCTCAGAGCTTGGAAGTCACATCGCAGGAGCTTGAGTGGTCTGGTCTCATTGGATATGCAGTCAGGAAGCAGAAAGAGATAAATGCTCAGCTGGACTTCTATTTATGTGCAGTCTAAGACCTGAGCCCCGAGAATGATCTGCTCTCCTGTAGGGTGCATTTTCCCACATCATGTAATTTAAAACAGATAATCTCTCTCCCATCACCTGAAGAATTCTAGTCTTCCTCCTAGGTGTGCCTGGAGGGTTTTCTACTGGGTGATTCTAGATCCATTCAAACTGACAATATTAACCATTACTGCAGCACCCTGGCTGGGAGGCCTTAGTGTTCCATACACTAAATATTTAGTGGCAGTTTTAGCTTACGCCATTTCTAACCTGTGACAGATTTGTTGAGACACAACCTACTGTGGGGAGACCCTGACATTGCCATTTCT
Organism: Mastomys natalensis; assembly: GCA_021653895.1. Classification (NCBI taxonomy): domain Eukaryota; kingdom Metazoa; phylum Chordata; class Mammalia; order Rodentia; family Muridae; genus Mastomys; species Mastomys natalensis. The sequence continues at coordinate 196,520 of JAJTUV010001627.1, read as the reverse complement.
TAAATACCTGAACTAAGCAAGCAATTTGCTCTAACAGCAGACTTCATTTCTCCAAAGCAGGCATATTAAAAGTTCCTAATGGCTGGGATTTCTATGGCTTAGTATTTCAAGGTACTTACATAGTGCTATGTAAGTGCAGAGGAACTAGTAAATTATGATTTGGCAGTGACAAACTGGCTTCTGACTTCCAGGATGTGATTCCTGACTACTTGCACCCCCAGTCTCCATAGCAAGCAGCAGTAGACGCACCTCTGTCTTCAGCTTCAGCTCAGCCACAACGCCAGGTGCTTCTGTCTTATTTATCTAACTTCTCTACTGGTGTTAGCATTCAAAATGGAGGCTATCATGAAGCTGACTATAGGGTTCAGGATGTTAATGGTAATTATAGTGAAATGTTATTCTGACACAGATCTGGTGAAGAGCACTGGCTGCTCTCGTAGAGGACCCAGGTTCAGTTCCCACCTCCCACCTAGTGACTCACAACCATCTGTGATTCCAGATCCATGTGATCCAGTGCCCTTTTCTGTCCTCTATGGGTTCCAAGCACATGCATGCAGGAAAAACATTCACACACATGACACAAACCAAACAAAACGTTTAGACATCCTACTCTTACCGTCTTGGCCAAAGGAAAGCCTGAACTCTGAGTTGACCTGCAGTGCACGGTAACTGATGCTCTCTCTGAGGTGTGGCCAGTTCTGGAAGAGTTGGGGCTTTTTAAGCTTCTTACTCCACTCTGCTTAAGAGATATGCTTGCTTTTCTCTTCACGTTTTAAAAATATTGTTTAAAAAAAAAAAAAAAAAAAACGAAAATGTTTTCTCTCCATGGGGTACAAAAACAATTTGCCACTGCTGTGGTGTTCCTATGGAAACCAGTGCTTCATGGGGTTCAGATGTTCCAGCCAATGATGATGCATTTAGCTCATCTTGTAGGTTTCCTTCTGTAATACATAAAAGCAATCCCACATATGATGAACAATGGCCATTCTGTTTAAACTAGTGTGCTGTGTAAGCATCTGCTTTCAAGAAAACTCTAAAGATTTGTTTCTTAATCATCTAAAAGTTTCCAAACACTTCTGGACTGTCATTGCCTCTTCTTAAAGAAAAGATGATTTCTTTTTAAGTTACGTGTATTGGTTTTCACCTGTGTTTATGTATGTGAATCGTGTGCATGCAGCACTCTTGGGAGCCAGAAGAGGGCACCAGATCCCTGGAACTGGGGTTACAGACAATTACGAAACAGTGATGCTAGGAACAGAACCTGGGTCCTTGGCAAGACAACACATGCTCTTAACCCCAAGCCATCTCTCCACCCCAATCTCATTGCCTCTTAACTGTTTCGATGGTTTACTATAAATCTGTTTTAAAAAATGATGGAGGAATATGGCTGTCAGTATGTTTGCACCATAAAGAGGATATCATCAATAAGGCAAAAATATTTTTGGCATCTTGTATAATTTCAACATTGCAAAAACCCAGTAAAAATGTTAAAATTAAGAATTATAAATACTTGGATCACAAGCACCTGATTTATTTTGTTCTATTTTGTATCTCATAAGAAATTCTTCTCTGACAACTGCAATAATTCTATCAGAAATGCCTTCTTTTGCAAATACATGGTAAATATACACAAAGCCATGAGTGCCTAATGAAAGCCTTAGCTGAAATGCTATTGGCTTTCATGTTATGTTATGGTCAGCATAGCAATCCTAAGACTCCCACAGTAAAAGACTTGCTTTGTGTTTGGGCCCCAAGTATTATGAAAACTATTTGCTTGTATAGATGTGAGAAAGCATCGAAGAATCTGCTGCTTGCTTTCTTATTTCCATGCTACCAAGTTCACATGAAGCACTTTTAACACCAATGTGACTGAATAGATGGTTCAGTGGCTGAAAGCACCTTCTGCTTGCACAGGACATGGGTTAGTTCCCAGCACCCACTTGATGTGGCTAAAAACCACTGTAACTCTAGCTGCAGGGGGTCTGACATCTGTGCTGTCCTCTATGAACACTGCATACACACAAAACACACACACACACACTACTCCGCCACTATTTTGTGTTTGTACCTTCAATGAAGCTGCAGCCGTCTGTAAAGCTTCTACCAGTAGCAAGAAAAATGGGAAGTGCTGTAACCTGAAAGGGATATTCATCTTGTCAACATGTGTGTCTAAATTCAAATTTGCTTAGCTCAATCTATTTCTGGATAATCTTAGTAACTATGAGTGTATTCTAGAGTTGTAAAGTAATCTAGAGTTTTCTAAATCAGAGCTTCAGTGACTGGATCCATGATAATCACAATAAACCTAGGATGCCTACAGGAGTTAAGCCCACGGAATCCCTCCCACAGCCTCCCCTGTTTGCTTCAGCTCACCCTCACTCCAGGTCTGTAGCTGGAAGTCAACTCCTTAAAACTTGATAAGAGTGCTATGCCCGCCCAACTGTAAAATGAATACTTTAGCACTTTTGCCTAATTTTCACACTAGGCAGCCATTTTGATTTTTTTAAGCATCAAAACTTTTAGAGGCTGCTGAGGACAAGTCAGACAATGACAACTTGACCTAGCTCTCTCTTTGTTGACATCACATTTAAGGGACACGTGGGGGCTTCTGCCTACCTTCTGGAGTACACAGGACCAGTCAATGAGTCAGTGGAATAAAGAATAATTTAGAAATAAGCCAATGTCTCCAGCCCAGCCACCTGTGTCAGCCATAGTAAACATAACTGCATGCTGGATATCACTATTTGTGTGAACATTCTACACCTCTAAAATCTGTAATCTCATGAATCCTCCTCTCTTGTAAATCAGCCTCCCCTCTGCCATTCTGTGAGTGACCTTGACCCATTTCTCTAGTTTGTGTCTCTGGAGTTATCTATATGGAAGCATCCTGTTAGTACTTGCTCAGTGGCCTTTCTCAGTGTGTATCCACGCTGCCTTATCAATTCCTTATTATGCTCTGTATCTCACCCTGACTGTAGTTTCTGTTTTATTTCCACTGCAAAACCATCCTAAACAGAACTCTAGACTAAATGCTAGTCTAAAAAGAAGAAACCAACTAACATCATTGTGGCATTCAACTATTAGAGAATCTCAGGTAATCTCAAGAGAGGAAGACGACAGCTCATCAAACACAAAACAAATGCCCACTTTTCTTGTTGCCCTTGCCTGTGGTAATGGCACCTTCTCAAATCTTCCAGGGAATTTTCTTCCCGCTGATCTCCATCTCCACGCCAATTAGAAATTTCCCCATTGTGCTAGGTCATTCCACACACTATGCTAGCTCTGTAACCCCTGTCCATCAGAGGATGCAGAGTCCTCTACCCTGATCATCAAGGAGTGGCGATCATCATCTCTCTTAAGAACAAGCCATCTGGAGAATGAGGTTTAGCGGGCTATTGTATGTCAGAGGGAGGTGGCTTGGAAACAAGGCAGTGTTTAAGAAGGGCAGCTGTTTTCTTTCTTTTCCTACATACTTCTTGCTTATATGATTCTATTTAGTCAATTGCCCTGGATTTATCAAAAAATTCTCAGGTTGTGGCCAAATCTAAGAAATCAGCATGCTCCAACTCATCTACCTGACCATCTGCTTTTTATATTTCTTAGAGCTTTAAAGAACTTCCAGCATTCATCATCAGCACAGTACCGGGGGGACTCCATGAGACTAGATAGACAGGTATCGTCCTGTGACTTTTGACCTTAATGATATGATTCTAATCAGGTTAGCCTACACCGTTGCTGTCACAAGACCATCTAAGTCTTTTCGCTGAATGTGGCTAACAGCACATATCAAGATAATAGCCTCTCTGTCAGACTGAGTCTAGATTGACCAGAAATTTCAAAAGGCCCTTATTCATCAAAGATTTATATGTGGCTGACACAAAAATATGCACCAGTAACCCTTTAAACCAATAGATTTGGGGGCTGTGGATCAGCAGGATAATTCAGACTTCATTAATTGGCATCCATCCCCAGAGCTCAGAACAGCAGAGCAGCTTCCCTTCATCAGCATGGAAGGACGAACAGTTACTGCTCACCACTGCCTCAGGAGCTGTTTGGCTCTGGCTACCTACTGGGCACAGGAAGCTTTCAGTTCCCGCAGAGTGGAGCTCTATATGCCCTTGTTTGCTTTAGAGCTAGATTCCTATGAGCTAAGGCCATGGTCATGTGATCCTATTCTACTTCTGCTCCATAAACTATGATTGTATTTATGGAAATATCTTTTTGATGTTTTACGGTTATCTTATCTGTCATAGCTGCTTAGCATAGACAATGTGTTTTTAAAACATTCTCTCAGATTGCCACCCTCTTCCATGATTTTGATGGTGTTCAGGATGCCAAGTTCTCATATCTAGCCACACATTCCCTAAAACCAAGAAAGAACAAGAGCTACTCAAATTCAAAGTCAAAGTTAATTCCTTCAAGCACATCACTGAAAAAACTTGAAGGCAGACAGTGCAGGGTTAGTGAAGATCCTTTCCCAATCCGTAGACTGCCATTTGTCCTATTGACAGTGTCCTTTGCTTTACAGAAACTTTGCAATTTCTTTTTTTTTTTTTTTAATAAAAAAAATTGTATTTACTTAGAAGCATTCAGAATGTCAACAAAACAGCCGCAATTTTTTTTTGCAATTACAGAGTGGTATTCAGTTAACAGAACAGCAATTATCTTCATATAAGCTGCATCAGAGACAACTGAAGATGGAAAAAAAAAACCCAAAAATAAAACCAAAAGAAAAGAAAAACAAAAACCAAACTACTGTCCCCATATATAACTAATTTGTGCTGTGCACCAACAAGAACCTGCTTTAAATTTCCATGCCAATTTACAACCCCCAGACTGTACCAGGCAAGGTTAGTGGCTATTGAAAATACCACCAGGACAGGGCTATCTAAAGACACATTCGGTAGTGTGTTAACTATACAAAAAAAGACACTGTACGGTTTAAAAACAAATCTTACACAGCCTTACATTTCAATTTTTTTCTTTAAAAGGAGTGAGTTGTGTACAGGGGGGTTAAATGCTTTATAGACAAGAAAAAAAAACTGCGCTAGAACCAACTTATTCATCATCATCATCTTCTTCTTCATCTTCGTCTTCCTCTTCTTCCTCCTCTTCCTCATCCTCTTCATCCTCCTCATCATCTTCCTCTTCCTTCTTTTTCTTGCTCTTTTCAGCCTTGACTACCCCTTTTTTGCTGCATCAGGTTTTCCTTTAGCTCTGTAGGCAGCAATATCCTTCTCATACTTCTCCTTCAGCTTGGCAGCCTTCTTCTCGTAGGGCTGCTTGTCATCCGCTGCAGTGTTGTTCCACATCTCTCCTAGTTTCTTTGCAACATCACCAATGGATAAGCCAGGATGCTCGCCTTTGATTTTTGGGTGGTACTCAGAACAGAACAGGAAGAAGGCCGAAGGAGGCCTCTTGGGTGCATTGGGGTCCTTGAACTTCTTTTTGGTCTCCCCTTTGGGAGGGATGTAGGTTTTCATTTCTCTTTCATAACGAGCCTTGTCAGCCTTTGCCATATCTTCAAATTTCCCCTTTTCTTTAGCAGACATAGTCTTCCACCTCTCTGAGCACTTCTTGGAGAACTCTGAGAAGTTGACAGAAGCATCCGGGTGCTTCTTCTTGTGCTCCTCCCGGCAGGTTTGCACAAAGAATGCATATGAGGACATTTTGCCTCTCGGCTTCTTAGGATCTCCTTTGCCCATGTTTAGTTGATTTTCCTCCGCGAGGCACAGAGTCGCCCAGTGCCCATCCGGCTCTCGCTTGCCCCGGCGCTGTCTCTATGGAGCTCAATGTACTGCAATGGCTGTGAGAGCGGGAGCCAGACGCAGCCTCAGGTTGCAATTTCATTGGGCCCCATTTATCAATTGTTGATCTTCTGTTCATGAAACCACCTCCTGTACCAGTGCATTCAAGAGTATTTCCTACTTTCACTTCTATGAAATTTAGTGTATCCAATTTTACATTGAGGTCCTTCATCTATTTGGACTTGAGTTGTATGCAGAGTGAAAAATATGGATCTATTTTCATTCTTCTATATGTAGACATCCAGTTAGACCAGCACCATTTGTTGAAGATGGTTTCTTTTATCCCTTGTATAGTTTTGGCTTCTTTATAAAAAATTAAGTGCCCATAGATCTGTGGGTTTATTTCTGAGTCTTCAATTTGATTCCATTAATCAATGTATTTTTTTTTTGTACAAATACCATGCAGTATTTATCACTATTGTTCTGTACTACAGTTTGAGGTCAAGGATGTGTACTGGTTTGACCATTACAAAATTGAACAGTCAGTCCTCTGAGGGGGCAGTGAGGCTGATTATAGGAAAGATAGAGCAAAGATGCAAGGGAACAATAATGGGAGAGCTGCAGGGCATTACCACATCAGAAGCCAGTGTATTCCTCATAGCCTTTTTATAGAACAGTACCATGGGAAGCAAAGCCACAAGCTAACAGAAACAATTTGCAGAAACATACAAGACATTTTTTTCTGTCCAAAACCCTCCCTATTCCTTCCACAAGGTCAATAGAATTGCCATCCCCTCACCTGGAGCCTCAAGTGCACTTCTTCTTATCTTTCCATGCCTCAAGAGGCTGGGAAATCTACCAACAGGCCCTGACCTGCCTTGACTCAGCCTGGCAGGCAGACTTTCTCTTTTGTTCTCTGCTTCAGAGAAGCACCAAATGCCTCCAGACAGTGATGGTGATTGCTCCCAAAATTCTTTTATTGTTCAGTATTGTTTTGGCTTTCATGTTTTGTTGTTGTTGTTGTTGTTTTTCCATATGAAGTTGAGAATTGCTCTTTCAAGGTTTGTAAAAAATTGTGTTGAAATTTTGATGGAGGTTGCATTGAATCTGTAGATTGCTTTTGGTAAGATGACCATTTTCACTGTTAATCCTACCTAACCATGAGCATGGAAGACCTTCCCATCTTCTGATATCTTCAGTTTCTTTCTTCAGGGACTTGAAGTTCTTGTCACACAGATCTTTCACTTGCTTGGTTAGAGCTACACCAAGATATTTTATATTATTTGAGTCTATTGTAAAGGGTGTTGTTTCCCAAATTTCTTTCTCTGTCCATTTATTATTTGTATTAAAAAAAAGGGACTACTAATTTGTTTGTGTTAATTTTGTATTTAACCACTTTGATGAAGCTGTTTATCAGCTGTAGTTATTCTCTGGTAGAATTTGGGGGTTGCTTATGAATACTATCATATCATCTGCAAGTAGCAATACTTTGACTTCTTCTTTTTCAGTTTGTATCCCTTTGATCGTCTTTAGTTGTCTTAGTCTATGACTAGAGTTTTAAGTACTATATTGAATAGATAGGGAGAGAGAGGACAACCTTGTCTTGTCCTTGATTTTAGTGGAATTACTTTAAGATTCTCTCCATTTAGTCTGATATTGGCTATTGGCTTTCTGTATATTGTTTTGATTATGTTTAGGTATGTGCCCTGTATCTCTGATTTCTCTAATACCTTTAACATGAAGGAGTGTTGGATTTTATCAAAGGCTTTTTCAATGTCTAATGAGATAATCATCTGGTTTTTGTTTATATAGTAGATTACATGGATAGATTTTTGTATATTGAACCATCCCTGCATCTCTGGCATGAAGCCTACTTGATCCTGATGGAAGATGTTTTGATGCATTCCTGGATTCAGTTTGTGAATATTTTGCTGAGTATTTTTTGCATAAATGGTAGAATTTATGCATTTGAGAAGTAAATGTGAAGTTCTCTATCTTTGTTGAGCCTTTATGTTGTTTCGGTATCAGGGTGACTGTGATCTCATAGAATGAGTTTGACAGAGTTCCTTCTGTTTCTCTTTTGTGGAATATTTTGGGAAGTACTGGTATTAGCTATTCTTTGAAGGTCTGGTACAATTTTTAACTAAAACCTGACAATGGGCTTTTTTTACTTTCTTTCTTTTTTTTTTTTTTTTTTTAGGGGGACATAGACCTATTTAAGCAGTTTATCTGATCTTGGTTTAACTTTGGTAAGTGATATCTGTCTAGAAAATGGTCCATTTTGCTAAGATTTTTCATTTTTGTGGAGTACAGGCTTTTGAAGTTACCTAATGATTCCTTGAATTTCCTCAGTGTCTGTTGTTATGTATCCCTTTTCATTTCTCTTTTTTTTTTTAATTTGGATACTGTCTTTTGGGTAATTTGGTTAGGCATTTGTATATCTTGTTGATTTTTCTCAAAGAACCAGCTCTTGGTTTTGTCAATTCTTTGTTTTGTTTTCTTTGTTTCTAACTGATTTATTTCATCCCTGATTTTGACTATTTCCTGCCTTCTACACCTCTTTGGTGGGCTTAATTTTTTTTTCTAGATCTTACAGGAGTACTTTTTTGAATTGCTAGTATGAGAATTTTCTAATGTTCTTAAACATTTATAAGCACCTCTTTCTTTTGGTTGGGAAAGTGTTCTTCTAGGATTTGTTGAGAATATTTTCTGAACCTTGGAGCTGGGACTCTTCACCACATTCCTCTATTTCTATTATTCTTAAGTTAGGTCTTTTCATGTTATCTCAGATTTCCTGGATGTTTGGTGTCAGGAATTTTTTTAATTTTAACATTTTCTTTGACTGATGTATCAATTTTTTCTAATGTATCTACTATGCATGAGATTCTCTCTTCCATCTCCTGCATTCTTTGGTAATGTTTGTGTCTGTTGTTCCTGTTTTATTCCCTAGGTTTTTCATATCCAGGATTTCCTCAGTTTGTGTTTTCTTTATTGCTTCTATTTCCACTTTCAGGTCTTGCACAGTTTTATTTATTTCTTTACCTGTTTAATTGTATTTTCCTGTATGCCTTTAAGGGATTTATTTCTTTCCTCTTTAAAGACCTATATCTGTTTGATTGTATTTTCCTGTATTCTTTAAGAGATTTATTCATTTTCTTTTTTAAAGGCCTCTATCATCTTTATAAGATTGGATTTAATATCCTTTTCTTATGTTTATATTGTGTTAGGAGATCCAGGGCTTGCTGTAGTGGGGTAGCTATACTTTGGAGGTGTCATATTGCCTTGGCTTTTGTTGATTGTGTTCTTTCAAGGGACTTTAGCCATCTAGATGGTTTTGGTCCCTAGATGTTCTTGTTGTAGTAGGTATTGGGAGGGGTTATGAACCTTGATGGTCCTGGTATGCCAGGTCTCTAATGGGTATCCTTGGATTGTATGGTTTTGGACCTAAAGGTCTGTATAGTTCAGGAACCTTTGATCTGATGAAAGTGAGTGGAGAGGTAGCAGGAGACTAGAGGTCCCCCTGGACTAGCAGGTTGCTCAGGGAAGCTTGGCTTGGCTAAGAGGGCTCAGAGAGCAGGGAAGATGAGTGAGAGAAGGAAAGCTTACCTATATGGTTCAGGAACCACAAATTTGATGAAGGGGGAGGAGAGGAGGTGGGAGAATAGAGGTCCCTCTAGGATAGCAGGCTGCTCAGGGCAGATCGGCTTGGCCCAGAGAGCTCAGAGCCCAGAAGATGGGTGAGGGAAGACAAACTTACCTGTATGGTTCAAGATCTGCAGGTTTGATGAAGTTGGCAGTAAATTGGAGGTTCCCCATGGGAGAGCAGGCTGCTCAGGGCAGCTTGGCCTTAACAATATTTGTATTTTTTTTTCCTGTTTATTCTTTTTTTTATTGGAAATTTTATTTACATTTCAGATGCTTTCCCCTTACCCCATTTTCCCCCCTCCCTCCCAGGAACTCCCTATCCCTTCCCCCTCCTCTTGCCTCTATGATGGTGTACCCCCACCCACCCTCCCCCGTACCTCATCTCCCCACTCTCGAATACCCCCCCTCGACATCCAGACTTCATGGGACCAAGGATCGCTCCTCCCACTTATATATAGCTCCCTTGCATATATAGCTGGGGCCATGGGTCCCTCCCTAAGCGCTCCCAGGCTGGTGGTTTAGACCCTGGGGGCTCTGGTTGGTTGGGATTGTTGCTTTCCTCATGGTGTCTCGAATCCTCTCAACTCCTTCAGTCTTCATTCTATTTTCTCTATTGGGAACCCCATGATCAGTTTAATGGTTAGCTGTGAATATGTGAACCTCTAAATATTTCAGACTCTTGCAGACCTCTAAGGAGACAGCTATATCAGACTCCTGTCAGCATGTACTTCCTGACATCCACATCAACGTCTACCTTTGGTGACTGCACATGGGATGGATACCCAGGTGGAATGATCTGCAGACGGCCACTCCTTCAGTTTCTGTCCTGTACTTTGTCTCCATATTTGCTCCCTTGAGTATTTTGTTATTCCTTCTAAGAAGGAATGAAGCCTGCCCCCAAATTGCTCGTCATTCTTCATGAGCTTTATGGGGTCTGTGAATTGAATCTTGGGTATTTCAAGCTTCTGGGCTAAAATCCAATAATCAGTGAGTGAATACCATGTATATTCTTTTGTGATTGGGCTACTTCACTCAGGATGATATTTTCTAGTTCCATCCATTTACATAAGAATTTATCAAATTCATTGTTTTTAATAGCTGAGTAATATTCCATTGTGTAAATGTACCACATTTTTTGTGTCCATTCCTCTGTTGAAGGGCATCTGGGTTCTTTCCAGTTTCTGGCTATTATAATTAAAGCTGCTATGAATATAGTGGAGCATATGTCCTTGATATATGTTGGAGCATCTTCTGGGTATATGTCCAGGAGTGGTATAGCTGGGTCCTCAGGTAATGCCATGTCCAATTTTCTGAGAAACCGCCAGACTGTTTTACATAGTGGTTGCACCATCTTGCAATCCACCAACAATGGAGGAGTGTTCCTCTTTCTCCACATCCTCACCAGCATCTACTATCACCTGAGTTTTTGATCTTAGCCATTCTGACTGGTGTGAGGTGGAATCTCAGGGTTGTTTTGATTTGCATTTCCCTGATGACTAAGGATGCTGAATATTTCTTTAGGTGCTTCTCGGCCATTCGCATTTCCTCAGTTGAGAATTCTTTGTTTAGCTCCATACCCCATTTTTTAAATGGGGTTATTTGTTTGTCTAGAGTCTAATTTCTTGAGTTCTTTGTATATATTGGATATTAGTCCTCTATCAGATGTGGGATTGGTAAAGATCTTTTCCCAATTTGTTGGTTGCTGTCTTGTCCTATTGACAGTGTCCTTTGCCTTACAGAAACTTTGCAATTTTATGAAGTCCCATTTGTCAATTCTTGATCTTAGAGCATAAGCCATTGGTGTTCTGTTCAGGAACTTTTCCCCTGTGCCTAGGTATTCGAGGGTCTTCCCCACTTTCTCTTCTATTAGTTTCAGTGTGTCTGGTTTTATGTGAAGGTCCTTTATCCACTTGGACTTGATCTTTGTACAAGGAGATAAGAATGGATCAATTTGCATTCTTCTGCATGTTGTCCTCCAGTTAAACCAGCACCATTTGTTGAAAATGCTGCCCTTGTTCCACTGGATGGTTTTAGCTCCTTTGTCAAAGATCAAATGTCCATAGGTGTGTGGGTTCATTTCTGGTCTTCAACTCTATTCCACTGATCTTCCTGCCTGTCTCTGTACCAATACCAGGCTGTTTTTATCACTACTGCTCTGTAGTACAGCTTGAGGTCAGGGATGGCGATTCCTCCAGAAGTTCTTTTATTGTTGAGAATGGTTTTCCCTATCCTGGGTTTTTTGTTATTCCAAATAAATTTGAGAATTTCTCTTTCTAGCTCTGTAAAGAATTGAGTTGGTATTTTAATGGGGATTGCATTGAATCAGTAGATTGCTTTAGGCAAGATGGCCATTTTTACTAAATTAATCCTGCCGATCCATGAGCATAGGAGATCTTTCCATTTCCTGAGATCCTCTTCAATTTCTTTCTTCAGAGACTTGAAGTTCTTGTCATACAGATCTTTCACTTGCTTGGTTAGATTCACACCAAGGTATTTTATATTATTTGTGACTATTGTGAAGGGTGTCATTTCCCTAATTTCTTTTTCAGCCTGTTTATCTTTCATGTAGAGGAAGGCTACTGATTTTTTGGGGTTGATTTTATAACCTTCCACCTTGCTAAAGTTGTTTATCAGGTTTAGGAGTTCTCTGGTGGAGGTTCTGGGGTCACTTAAGTATACTATCATATCATCTTCAAATAGTGAAATTTTGACTTCTTCCTTTCCTATTTGTATCCCTTTGACTTCTTTTTATTTTCTAATTGCTCTGGCTAGGGCTTCCAGTACTATATTTAATAGGTAGGGAGACTGGGCAGCCTTGTCTAGTACCTGATCTTAGTGGGATTGCTTAAAGTTTCTCTCCATTTAGTTTGATGTTGACTACTGGTTTGGTGTATATTGCTTTTACTATGTTTAGGTATGGGCCTTGAATTCCTGATCTTTCCAAGACTTTTACCATGAAGGGATGTTGAATTTTGTCAAATGCTTTCTCAGCCTCTAGTGAGATGATCATGTGGTTTTTTTTCTTTGAGTTTGTTTATATAGTGGATTACATTGATAGATTTCTGAATATTGAACCATCCCTGCATTCCTGGGATAAAGTCCACTTGATCATGATGGATGATTGTTTTCATGTGTTCTTGGATTGGGTTTGCTAGAATTTTATTGAGTATTTTTGCATTGATATTCATAAGGGAGATTGGTCTGAAGTTCTCTTTCTTTGTTGGGTCTTTGTGAGGTTTAGGTATGAGTGTGATTGTAGTCTCATAGAATGAATTGGGTAGTGTTCCTCTGTTTCTATTTTGTGGAATAGTTTGAAGAGAATTGGTATTAGGACTTCCTTGAAGGTCTGATAGAATTCTGCACTAAAACCATCTGGTCCTGCCTTTTTTTTGGTGGGAGGCTTTTAATGACTGCTGCTATTTCTTTAGGGGTTATGGGACTGTTTAGGTGGTTTATTTGCTCCTGATTTAACTTTGGTACCTGGTATCTGTCTAGAAAATTGTCCATTTCATCCATATTTTCCAGTTTTGTTGAGTATAGGCCTTTGTAGTAGGATCTGATGATTTTTTGAATTTCCTCAGTTTCTGTTGTTATGTCTCCCTTTTCAGTTCTGATTTTATTAATTTAGATACTGTCTCTGTGCCCTGTGGTTAGTCTGGCTAAGGGTTTATCTATCTTGTTGATTTTCTCAAAGAGCTAGCTCCTGGTTTTGCTGATATTTTGTATAGTTCATCCTGTTTCTACCCTGAGTTTGATTATTTCCTGCTATCTACTCCTCTTGGGTCTATTTGCTTCTTTTTGTTCTAGAGCTTTCAGGTGTGCTGTCAAGTTGTATCTGTTGAGGCCTGCTTTGTGACCAATTATATGGTCTATTTTGGAGAAGGTACCATGAGGTGCTGAGAAAAAGGTATATTCTTTTGTTTTAGGATGAAATGTTCTATAGATATCTGTTGAATCCATTTGGTTCATAACTTCTGTTAATTTTATTGTGTCTCTGTTTAGTTTCTGTCTCCATGATCTGTCCATTGCTGAGAGTGGGGTGCTGAAATCCCCCCCCGCTATTATTGTGTGAGATGCAATGTGTGCTTTGAGCTTTAGTAAATTTTCTTTTATGTATGTGGGTGCCCTTGCATTTGAAGCATAGATGTTCAAATTGAGAGTTCATCTTGGTAGATTTTTCCTTTGATGAGTATGAAGTGTTCTTCCTTATCTTTTTTGATTACTTTTGGTTGAAAGTCAATTTTATTTGATATTTGAATGTTTGTTTCTTGGGACCATTTGCTTGGAAAATTCTTTTCCAGCCTTTTACTCTGTGATAATGTCTGTCTTTGTCATGAGGTGTGTTTCTTGTATGCAGCAAAATTCTGGGTCCTGTTTGCATATCCAGTCCATTAGTCTATGTGTTTTTATTGGGGAATGGAGTCCATTGATGTTAAGAGATATTAAAGAAATGGTTGTTGTTTCCTATTATTTTTGTTATTAGAAGTGGAATTATGTTTGTGTAGCTACCTTTTTTGGAGTTGTTGAGATTACTTCCATGCTTTTTCTAGGTTATAGTTTCCTTCCTTGTGTTGGGTTTTCCATCAATTATCCTTTGAAGTGCTAGGTTTGTGGAAAGATACTGTGCAAATTTGGTTTTGTCATGGAATATCTTGGTTTCTCCATCTATAGTGATTGAGAGTTCTGTTGGGTATAGCAGTCTGGGTTGGCATTTGTTTTCCCTTAGGGTCTGTATGATATCAGACCAGGATCTTCTGGCTTTTATAGTCTCTGGTGAAAAGTCTGGTGTAATTCTTATAAGTCTGCCTTTCTATGTTACTTGACCTTTTTCCCTTACTACTTTTAGTATTTTTTCTTTGTTTTGTGTATTTGGTGTTTTTATTATTATGTTACAGGAGGTATTTCTTTTCTGGTCTAGTCTGTTTGGTGTTCTGTAGGCTTCTTGTATGTTTATGGGCATCTCGTTCTTTAGGTTGGGGAACCTTTCCTCTATAATTTTGTTGAAGATATTTACTGGCCCTTTAAATTGGGAATCTTCACTCTCATCTATACCTATTATCCTTAGGTTTGGTCTTCTCATTGTGTCTTGGATTTCCTGGATGTTCTGGGTTAGGAGCTTTTTGCATTTTGCATTTTCTTTGACAGTTGTATCAATGTTTTCATGGTATCTTCTGCACATGAGTTTCTCTCTTCTATCTCTTGTATTCTGTTGGTGATGCCTGTGTCTATGACTCCTGATCTCTTTCCTACGTTTTCTATCTCCAGAGTAGTCTCCCTTTGAGATTTCTTTATTGTTTCTATTTCCAGTTTTAGATCCTGGACGGTTTTGTTCAATTCCTTCACCTGTTTGGTTGTGTTTTCTTGCAATTCTTTAAAGGATTTTTGTGTTTCCTCTTTAAGGGCTTCTACCTGTTTACCTGTGTTCTCTTTCAATTCTTTAAAGGATTTTTGTGTTTCCTCTTTAAGGGCTTCTACCTGTTTACCTGTGTTCTCCTGTATTTCTTTAAAGGAGTTACTCATGTCCTTCTTAAAATCCTCTATCATCATCATGAGAAATGATTTTAATTCTGAATCCTGTTTTTCCTGTGTGATGGGGTATCCAGGGCTATGGTGGGAGAACTGGGTTCTGATGATGTCAGGTAACTTTGGTTTCTGTTGCTTGTGTTCTTGCGCTTGCCTTTTGCCATCTGTTTGACTCTAGTGTTACCTGTTCTCACTGTGTCTGACTGGAGTCTCTCTTCCCAGTTATCTTGCTTGTGTCAGAACTCCTCAGATTCCAGATGTCTCTGTGTTCCTGTGATCCTAAGCTCCCTCTGCTCTGGATCCAGTAGGTCCTCTAGGATGTCTCAGGATCAGGTGTTTCCACAGGAGCAGACCAGCTAAGTGTCTGCCCCAGGCCCAAGGACCAGGCTCCAGGTGGAAGGAAGGTGGTATTCCGCAGGGGCGGGGTTTGGGTGCCTGCTAGTTCCTTAACCCCCACCTGGCTCCCAGTTGTAACTCTGGGGTGTGGGGTAGTGGGCAAGATGTTTTTCCCTCTGCTCTGAATGCAGTAGGTCCTCTAGGATGTCTCAGGATCAGGTGTTTCCACAGGAGCAGACCAGCTAAGTGTCTGTCCCAGGCCAAAGGCAACATATTTTTATTAATTTATTCTTTTGTACATTACATCCCAACCACAACTTCCCCCTCCCCTCCTCTCTATCCCTCTGCTTCTCTCCCTAAGTTGGACCCATGCAGGCCCCCTGATTGTCAGTTCAGTCTCAGTGAATCCCTATGAGTCCAGATTAGTTGGTTCTGTGGAGTTTCCCATGGTGTCTTTGACCCTTGTGGCTCCCACAGTCCTTCCTTCCCTTCTTCTGCAGGATTCCCCAGGCTTTCATAATGCTTGGCTGTGGGTCTCTGCATCTGTTGCCATCAGTTGCTGAATGAAGCTTCCTTGATAGGGATTATGCTAGAATTCTGTCTATATGTATAGTAAAAAATCATTAGGAATCATTTCATTGACATTTTCCCCCATCGTGAATGGTTCTATTAAGGATAATCATGCTACAACTCACAAACCAGAGAGGCTAAGTAACAAGGAGGAATCAAGGGAGGTTACATGAACCTCCATGAGATGGGTAATTAGGATAGATATTGTGGGTGGACTCAGGCATGTGTGGCCAGGAACAGGAGGGATAGATATGGAGAGGATAGAGAGAGGGAGTACTGAGAGAAACAACTGGAATTGTGGGACTATCTGGAGGCAAGTGCAAGATCTAGTGCAAGGGAAACTTTCAGGACTCTATCAGGGTGACCCTAGAATTGAGGGATACAAAATCTTAATGGGCTATCTTTTGTAACCAGGCATGACTTCCAGTGGAGGGATCAGGATGCCAACCCAGCCATAAAATCTTTGACCTATTATTTGTCCTGCTTCAAGATGTGGAGCAGCTGTTGTAAGAATTTCCAATCCCAATAAACCCATATTAAAAAACACACAATCCAGTTATAATTACAAGCTATATATCTAGACCGGTTATAGCTAACATTATACTAACTTTTTCCCCAGCTATAAGAACCCTTGTTGCTTGTGGTTTCTCCTGGCCATGCATTTTGTTCCATTGTGGCTTCCCCCTCCTCTTCCTCCATCCTCTCTTCTTCCCCTCTCATCCTGTCCTCTTCTCCCTTCTACCTGCCCCTATTCTCAAACCTCCAGTCCTACATTTCCCCTTCACTGCCCAATCACAGGCTCTATCCTTTATTGACGAGTTAAATGGAGGAGAAGGTTCACATGAGATCATCTGAGTATATGATGGACAGCTGGGGGTGAGGGGCAACCCCTCTTGCATAAGCAGAATTAACGTCAGAATACAAATAGCATCAGGCCAACCCACAACAAGCAGCAATTGTGAGAGTAGTCAACCAATGATTGATCCAGCTTGAGACTCTTGCCAGGAAACTAAGCCCACCTTGGTCACTGCCTGGAGTGCCAGGACCCAGAGGCTGGATATCTCAGAGACCTAGGATAAAGACAGTATTTTTTAGCCAAAAAAGTTGTATTACCTTTTCATAACATATATTTTTCTGAACTGTGATCAGTAACAATTGGAGATGGTGTGTACTTGCCACTGTATGATAGAGAGGTTGTCTCTGATACAAAATCCTGGCACACACAATGGGTAAACCACAAAGATTCTGTCTTAAATAATGTGGAAGGTGGGACACACACACATAAACACACACACAGACACACACAGACACACAAACATACACACAGACACATAAACATACATGTACACTGACACACAAGGATACATACAGACAAACACACACACATAGACATACAAGAGCAGATATAAACATTGTTGAATAGTTTACAAATAAGTTTGACATAGACTGACAAAATTTCCATATATTAAGTCAGCAACTATACTCCCTCTGAGGACTCATTCCTAAATGACATTTTAAATTCATGAACTTTAAACATATTTAATTCCTTCATTCTAGAAAGAATACAGCCTCTTCTTCTGTCTTTCCATTTCTTCATCTTAAACTAACAAAAAATAAATTTTATTGGAATGACTATTCTTTTCAAAAAATTAATGATTGTATCGTCAGAAAATGTATGCTCCTTCTTTTTAGTTGGTTAATAAAATGTTATCTCAAGCATCCAAACAAAATATAACAAAACAAAAATAACAAAAACAACCTTAGATTTTACTGTGTTCTCTCTGGAAATAAATAGTTCTCTTTTTCTAAAAGACAAAGCACAAATAATTTTTGTGTTTCCAGAAGGGTGCTCAGCACACTGTAATTGATATGCTCCTGAGAACTTAGAGATGACATTAGTAACATCTGAGATGTTCAGAGGTCATGTAGAAAGCTGTTGAATCCCTGCCCTGAACATCTACCCAAACCATCTTTGGAAAAGTTATCTTCAGACTGCTACATTGTCTGTGGGCAGGATGATTGGAGAGCAAATGTTAATGTGGGATACTCGTTTGTGAGTTAGTAATGGTTTGAATGAGAATGACTCCCATAGGTTCATCATTGAATGTTTGGTTCACAGTTAGTTGAACTATTTGAGGAGGAGGTGTGGTCTAGTTGAAGGAGGTGTGTTATTGGGGATTGGCTTTAAAATTTCAAAAGCCCATATCAGGTCAAGTCTTCTCTCTCTCTCTCTCTCTCTCTCTCTCTCTCTCTCTCTCTCTCTCTCTGCTCCTTGTGGATCAAAATATAATGCTCTCAGGTACTGTTCCAATGCCAAGTCTGTCTGCTTCGAGGCAAGATGATCACAAAGCAACCATCTAAAACTGTAAGCAGACCCCAAATTAAATGCTTTATGATCTACGAGTTGCCCTGGTCATGGTATCTCTTCACCAACAGAGAAACTACAACAGTCTGACAACACACATACATCAAGAACAAAGTGGTTAGCTTTGTTTAGTTTTAACCTTCCTGCTACTTCTCGTCTATTTTTCTATTCCTTGTTTATTTCTGTGCACAATTTTAATAGAGGTCTCCAGAAATACCACCCCCATATTGTAGCTGAGTGTTCTGAAGCTGTCAGTATTTCTCATCTCTTTGTGAACATTTTTTTTTTTTTACAATAAACAAGGCAATAAAGTAAAAGTGTAATGCAGCATGATGCATTTGCAAGGTGACTGAGGCCTTGGGCCTTTATCTTGGTTCTGTAAATCCTTTAAATACAAACTCAATAATAAATTTCAACTTAAGCCAAGTTCACTTGGGAATGAGGACAATGTGGCTCCAATGTCCCTGAGCTATACAGAAATTACCATAATGTACAAACATCAATTCACTCTAATGGGTAAAGGAGAGGATGAAAAGAAATTCCATTACTTCTTAATAAAAATCACCACAAACTTGCAATAAAATCATAGCCAATGTTCATAAATATATGTGGCCAAATTGGTAGAGATAATCAATATATGTAATGTTCACTTCCTAAGTGGGTTTAACCAACTTTTGAACCATGAGGCCATAAGAATTGTTCTGAATATTAGCAGAGTTTCTTCCTAAGCCAACTCATACCCAAGCTGGAATTTTTCCTTAGTCATTTACCCTCTGAGAGTACACAGACCCATTTCATTGCTATTTCTGAAGTGTCGTTTCTTAGGAGACAAAATTGCCTTGCTGAATCATCTGCCCCCACATTGACAGGATGAAATGTAGGCACTTCCATCTGGGCCTGGCTTACTCCAACATCTATATCTTTTTTTTCCTTGCCATGCTAGCATCTCCAAGTTGCTTGCCACCATTGATGGAAGAGACTATTAGCAACTGTGGAGGGCAATACACTTGAAAAAAAAGGAGGGAAGTGAGGAAGAGAAGGAGGGAGGGAAAGAGGGAGAAAGAGGGGCAGTGAGTTTGAGGAGGAGGCAGCAAGAAAATGAACAGCATTCATTCCCATAATCATCAAGATTGCAGCCCACACTGACTGGTTGACTTCTGCATCAGTTCCCAATTCCCACGCCCAAGCAACTGTGATGAGTCTACCAGCTCTGGATTGTCTGGATATAGTGAATTAATAGCTCCAACTTGACAGTCTCAGTTAGAGACTATTCCCAGGGATGAGTACTGAACTAATCCCACCAAATGAGATGCTGTTAAAATGAGATGCTGTGAGGCAGTGGTGTGGGTAAGGAAAGCCATAGGGTCCACCATCAGTGAGGAGGAGGCTTGAGAGGGAGGGCGGCTTGTAGGTATCTCTCATAAACTTTATGAGAGATTCCCTAGGGATCCGTACCTGAAAAAAGGATGGCAAAGCTAGAGTGGGCAGAGCAGCAGGGTTAATGACACATCTCATTTACCTCATGAAGACCTTTGAACCTGAGTGGGCTGTCAGTGGGTCAAAATGGGTAGCTTTGATTCTCCCATGTAACGCTTCCACTGCACATGGCCTCTGGGAGAGGATCTGTGGTTCTGTTCTGTAGGTCTGTGGAATCCCAAAGCTCTGGAGCAGAAACAGTCCAGAGGACATCTAGCTGCAAACATAGCATGCCCTCGAACAATGGGACCTGTGAGAAGAATAATGAACTCTTCTCACTAAAGGTAAACTGTGGCATTCTGTGGCACTCTGTCCATGAAGAAAGACACTGAGCTTTGTAGAGACCCAAGACTCAGGCTGTCCCACCAACCATGGAGAACGGGAGTTTCTCTGATTGATTCTTTGCTCTCAAGATGTATGAGATCCATTGACACAGAATAAGCCCT
The DNA here is from genome assembly GCA_021653895.1 of Mastomys natalensis. NCBI lineage: Eukaryota > Metazoa > Chordata > Mammalia > Rodentia > Muridae > Mastomys > Mastomys natalensis. The sequence goes on along the minus strand of JAJTUV010001627.1, from coordinate 176,412 downwards.
TCTTCCTTAACCGTGCCTTGATTTTGTATTGCTCTCCAACTCTGAAGAGCAAAGCATGGCTCATTTAGCTTCTTGAGAAAATAAAGTTTGAGGCTACTAGCTAAGTGACGGTTATGTGACAGAACCCTTCCCATACCAATAGAACAAACAACAGTAGTTTCCATTGAGAGAGAAAGAATCCTTTATAAACAGCAACCAAATAATAAAAAGAGACAGGGGTGGGCATGAGAGGCAGTTGGGAGGCCTCAAGTGAGCATGACTGCTCCAGAACCAACACTGACTAAAGAAATGACCACAAAGTCTCCTGGCTTCTCATAATATCTTCCATCCAGAAACTTTAAAAGTAGGTAGCCATTTTGATGATTCTTATTCTACTATTTAGATAGTTTGGAGTTTTATATTGAATCAACCATATTAGTTATTTAAGTCATCACTATTTGTGTAATAATACCAAAATCAGAAAATAAAAATATACTATCTGGGAACTGGTAAGATAGCTCAATGGTTATAAGCACTTGTTGACCTTGCAAAGGTAGATTCCCAGCACCTGCCTGGCAGCTCACAACTTTCTGTAACTCCAGTTCCAGGGAATTTGACACCCTCTTTTTACCTTCTTGGGTACCAGGCATGCATGTGGTACATAGACATATACATTATCATCATCAAAAATACTTAAAACTACATGGGACTAACTTCAACATATAGCCTATTTAGTTTTATTTTATCCTAAAGATACATAATGAAATAATTTATTTCCCCTGCCATATCTTTTCAATATAGTTTTATGATCTAGGTAGTACTAGTGACAGTGACTTTTTTTTTTTAAAGCAAAAACTACTTGCTTGTTTAACTTTTGCTACACTGTCCACTCTCACTGTTTGAGTTGAGGTTCTGACTACCATGCCTGGCATGTGGGGAAATCGCTGGAATAGCACCTATTCCCAACACTCAGAAGCAGAAGCCAGCCAGCCCCAGAAGCTGCTACAATGACAGCAAGTGCTCCATAGAATACTGTGAAGGATGCTCCTGTGGGCGATTCCCTAGGACCTACAGGTCACGGTTGATGCTGTGTGGGTGCCAGAAAACTTTGCGGCAAATGTGCTGTGAACTCCTGCTATACTGTAGGATCCTCTTGGCCTTTTAACACATAATCTCCTTCTCTAGTGACCAGTAAGGACCTAGTGACATCATTATATAATGTTCTTGTGGAGATCTGAATGTACCAGAATGTTCAGTCCCACCAGGAGCAGCTGCTGCAGAAACAAGTGACTTAATCATGGGGGATGGATAGATTCTCTGGCAAACCTTGAACACATGTTAATTGGAAGGGTATATTAATTTCTTGCTATGGGAGATGGGAGTGGGGAGGAACACTGAGATACACAGTTGGTCTGGGAAAATGAACTCCAGTGGGGAATGTGACATTGGAAGATTCTGGAAATAGCTATGAGAGGAGCCTCTGGGCATGTGGGCTAATGGAGGTGGGAATACCTGCACTGAAGGAAGATGGCACCATTCACTGGCTGGGTACTGGAATGCATGAAAAGGAGAAAGTGAGCTCCAGCCAGCATTCCCTTTTCTCTGCTTCCTGACCCCAGTGACATGAGCTGCTGCCTCGGGCTTCCACTATCAGGACTTCCCCCACAGAGGCTATGTCCTCAAGCTGTGAGCCCAAATGAAAACTTAAATTGCTTTGTTTCAGGTATTTTATGACAGCCAAGGGGAAAGTAGTGAAGACAGGACAAAATCTATGCAAATGCTGAAGAGGGTGTTGACACAAAACTGTCTATCTTTAAGTGCTAAAACTCTATTTTGCAAGTGATAGAACAAGACAAAATGCCAAAGCAGTTTCAATCTGTTCCATGAACCATGCTAGAGCTCATGATTCCCATGGGCATAAAACTCTACTGCCAACTCAATGAGCAGATGAGAATTGCTGTGTCCTGAGAGGGCACTAGTGGATCAGGTCACCAGACAACTGGTAATTCAGTCATGGAATCATGGATGTGACCATCTGCAGACAGGAGATTTCTACAAGGCTTCAAAAATATGCAGATATACTTCTTAGAAATTAAAAATTCTCCCAGAACCTAGAAGTCTGATAACACACACACACAATGAAACAACCTTAGTATGGATTTAAATATTTGTGCTCTCGAATGAGTGAGGGCTTAAGTTTTTAATTTGAAAGGCATTCATAAATAAGCCCTATGAAACAGCATTTCCATTTTATACCTTTTTCTATTAATGGGAATAGATTCTTTTTTCATAAAATATATCCTGATTATAGCTTACCCTCCTTCTACTCCTCCCAGTTCCTTGAAACTTTCCTTTCCCTCTGGATCCACTCCCTTTCTGTCTCTCATTAGAAACAACAAAATAGCAGCAACAACACCAAGAACAAAAACAGGCTTCTAAGAGATAACATCCAAACATAACAAAATAAAATATAATGAAAGGAAACAAAAACATTCCTATTGAAGAGTTCCAAGGATGGATACTAGAGTTAACTGGAGTTAAAGTTAGACTCCTTGTTCTCATAGGCAGGAGTCTGACAAAAATACTAAGGGTGCAATATATATTCAGAGGATCTAGTGCATACCCATGAAGGCCCTATACTTGATGCTTTAGTTTCTATAGCTCATATATGCCTTTCTGAGTTGATTTGGTTGTTGTATTGGTACCCTCCATCCCCTGTGACTCTTAAAATCTTTCTCCCCAGCCCCTCTCCTGAGGAAATCTCTGGGCTCTGAGGGGAGGGATTTGATGAAGATCTCCTATTTAGACTCTCTTTCCAAATTATGCATGGCTGTGGGTCTCTACATCTATACCCATCTACTGCCAGAGGAAGCCTCTCTGAAGATGACAAGTTAAGGCACTATTCTATGAGTATAGCAGAATATCATTAGAAATCATGTTACCTATATTTTTTTTTTGAGGTCAATCATGTTTGGTTTTACCCTACATGTCTGGGCTATATAGTCTCTGGTTCTTGGTTACCCAAGCAATGTTTGATATGGGTTCCTTCTTGTGGAGTGAGCCTTAAGTCAAATTAGGCATTGGTTGACTATTCCTGTTATGTCCAGATTGTGAGGTCCCCATAGACCACCAGATACTACCAGGAGTCCAATTTATATGCAAAATCAAAGAGTCTTTATTCATGTTGAATTTTGGACCTTTCAACTTCTTTAGCACAGTGGAAAGTGTGGAAGGTTCTGAGCTGGTACAAGCCTTGCCTATTTATCATAGTTGCTGTAGCAGGGTGACTTTCCAACTTGGCAGTTACATGATTGATTGACATTCGCTTGGTGTAATTCTATTGGCTAATAATAATTTCAGCTTGGTATGAACAACGGTTACTAGCTTAATCAACCTACTTTAGATGGTAGTTACTCTCCCCTTACGAACTGATTGGTTGTTACTAGGCATGGAGTGGCTATTTGCTCAGGGGAATTGTGATTGTTACAACATGTGACATGGCTCCCAGAACAAGTTGGAGTTTTTCTAGTATCTGAGTTCATTCAGAGGGCAAGTTAATCATAAAATGGAGTCTGAAAGCAAAATGGAACTTTAATGTTAGGCTGGGCCCATCAATTCCCAAAGTTCTCTGCCACTATTACCTAGAATATTTTCCAGGCAGGACAGATTGTAGGTCAAAGTTTTTCACTGGTTTGGTGTCCATGTTTCTCTTTTGGTAGCCTGCAGAGTACCTTCCTCCCCAAAATAGACTAGAATATAGGGGTGAGGCTCTGCATCAGCACCAGCTTTCTTCTCCATATTCAATGAGTTGTGAGGGTACTGTCATCAGCAACAAGGTCCTGCCATTAGTTTTCAGAGAGCAACCTTTGACTTAGCATCATGCTGGATTGTTTGGGGATTTCCATGGGACCCCTTTGGAAAACAACTCAACTGAACGCAATACAATCCTAAAACTGAAAGCCTGTCCTAGAAATAAGAGATGGCAAGTTGAGATTCATTATTCCCAATTATGAGGAGTCCTCACTAGGATCACCTTCATAGATCACCTAAGAAGGATCCACTGTCTAGGTTTCCACAGAGTTCTCCAAATGTCCAATTCCAGTAGTCTCTTTCTCTGTACTTTCCCCTCTGTCCCATTTCCTTCAGTGACTTGATCCCTCTGTCCAATTCCCACCTTCTCCAGTGTACCCTCAAAATCTATTCTATTTCCTTTTCCCAGGGAGATCCGTGCATCCCACATGCATCCTCTCTGCCTAAGAGAGCTTGGTCTACAAAATGTACCTTGGTTATCATTTCTTTGGTTGAGGCCTGCCACATGCCCCCAGCATGTTCCATGCCTGCCAGCTATTTCATATTGTTGCTATTATATGACTGCCTGTCCTTAACACACACCAAAACACCTGACGCAGAGCAAGGCCATGCTGATCATGTATCCTGTTATGTACTATATGAGGTTTGGTAATCTTAAGAAATTCCATAAAGCTTTATGTAGGACCCATCAAATTAGGTGAATATGAACTGTTATGTCTAAAATGGATCAAGTCATAGTCAACTACCAGGCAGCACTTCCTGTACTTGTGTATGAGCTCATTGTGAGAATTGTGGTATAACCTTTATAAGCTGAGAGAGAAAGATGTTCCATGTTCAAGCCTTGGCCTCAGAATTTTGAGCTATGTCCCTGATCAATCAGCCTTAATGTGTGTATTCAATAAACCATCCCTGTCTGACTGATATCAGTGTTTGTGTGGTTTGTGGAACCCCAACAGTTTAATGGCTAGTGTCCACTTATAAGTGAATACATATCATATTTATCTTTCTGGGTCTGGACTACTTCACCCAAAATGTTTTTTTTTCTGTTCTGTCCATTTGCCTGCAAATTTCATGATGTCTTTTTTTTTTTTTTATTTTTATTTTTAGCAGCTGAATAATAAATACTCTTTGGACCACATTTTCTTTATTCATTCTTTGGTTGAAAGACATCTAAGTTGATTCCAGTTTTCTGACTCTTATGAATAAGGCTGCAGGACTGAGAAATTTCCTTGTAGTAGAATGGAATATGCTTTGAGTATATACCCAGAGTGTTGGTATAGCTAACTATTGAGATAGATTGAATCCCAATTTTATGAAGAACAACCATATTGCTTTCCATAGTGGCCATACAAGTTTGTACTCCCACCAGCAACAGAGGAGTGTTCCCATTGCTCCACATCCTCACCAGCTTATGCTGTCACTTGTGTTATTGGTCACAGCCAATCTGACAGAAGTATGATAGACTCTCAAATAAGTTTTGATTTGTATTTCCCTGATGGCTAAGGATGTTGAAATTTCTTTAAATATTTCTCAGGCATTTGAATTCCTCTGTTGAACATTCTCTGTTTAGAGCTGTACCCATTTTTAGTTGAATTATTTATATTTAAGTTTTTGATATCTAGTTTCTTTAGTTCTTTATATATTTTGTATATTAGTTCTCTATTGGATATGAAGTTTGTAAAAATCTTTTTCCCCTACGTATTTACCATTTTGTTTTATTGATAGTGTCCTTTGCCTTACAGAAGTTGTTCAGTTTTATGCAGTCCCATTTATTAATTGCCTATCTTAGTGCTTCTGCTATCAGTGTCTGTGTAGAAAGTCTTTCGTGTGCTAATACTTTTAAAGCTATTCCCCATCATCTCTTCTATCAGGTTGAGAGAATCTAGGTTTATTTTGAGGTCTTTGATCCACTTATAGTTGAATTTCGTCCAGAGTGATCAACATGGATATATTTGCATTCTTCTACATGCTGACATTCAGTTAGACCAGCACTATTTGTTAAAGATGCTTTTTTCTTTTTTTTCTGTTGCGTATTCTGGCTTCCTTATCAAAATCAGTGCCAAAGGTATGTGGATTTATGACTGAGTCTTTTATTTAATTCCATTGATCAATATTCCTGTTTTATGCCAATGTTATGTCAATGCTGTGTGATTTTTATTACTATAGCTCTGTAATACAACTTGAAATCAGGGTAGTGATACCTCCAGCAGTTCTTCAATTATTCAGGTTTGTTTTATCTATCCTGGTTTGTTTGTTTTGGTTGTTGGTGTTTTTCCATATGAAGCTATAATTGTCCTTTCAAGGTCCATAAAGATTGTGTTGGGATTTTAACGTGGATTCCATTGCTTTTGATAAAATCATCATTTTAACTAAGTTAATTCTACCAATCCATGAGCGTGGGAGTCTTTCCATCTTCTGATATCCTCTTCAATTTACTTCTTCAGACTCAAAGTTTTTATCTTATAGGTCTTTGACTTGCTTGGTTACAGCTACCACAAGATATTTTATATTATTTGTGGAACTGTGAAGGGTGTTGCTTCCCTGATTTCTTTCTCAGTCTGTTTGTTACTTGTATGTAGGAGGGCTATGATTTTTTTTTTTAATTTATTTTGTATCCAGCCACTTTTCTGAAAGTGTTCATCAGCTTAGCAATCCCTAGTGGAATTTTTAGAGCCACGTAGGTATTTTAACCTATCATGTGCAAATAATGATACTTTGACCTTTTTTCCTTTCCAAGTTGTATTGCCTTGATCTCCTCAGTTGTCTTATTGCTCTAGCTAAAACGTAAAGCACTATATTGAATTGAGGTGTAGAGAGTGATTTCAGTGGAGTTACTTTGAGTTTTTCTCTGTTTAGATTGATTTTGGCCAAAGGCTTCCTGTAAATTGTCTTTATTATGTTTAGGTATATCTCTTGTATCCATGATCTCTCCAAGACTTTGATAATAAGGTTTTGGATTTTGTCAAAGGTATTTTTTTGCAGCTAATAAGATGACCATGTGGGGTTCTTTTACTTTCATTTTTTATATGATGGATTACATTTATTGATATTTTTTTTTTTTTTGTATATTGAAACATTCCTGCATCCTTGGAATGAAGTCTACTTGATCATGGTAATGGTCTTTTTGATATGTTCTTGGATTCAGTTTACAAGTATTTTGTCGGGTATTTTTCCATTTACGCTCATGAGGGAAATTGGTCTGTTATTCTCTTTGTTGAATCTCTATGTGGCTTGAATATTGGAGTGACTGTAACCTCAAAAATGAGTTGAGTAATGTTCTTCTGCTTCTATTTTCTGAACTAATTTGAGGAGTATTGGTGTTAACTCTTCTTTGAAAGTCTGGTAGAATTCTGCCCTAAAACTGTCTGCCTCTGGACTGTTTTGGTTGGGAGACTTTTAATGATTGCTTGTATTTTGCAGGAGTTACAACTTGAAATCAAGGATGACATTAATATTTTTCTTGTAGAGACACAGTTTTATTGAACAATAAACCACAGCAAATGTAAAACAAGTCTCTTATTCTCCTACCTCCACAGAAGGTCAAAGACAAAGGTGTTTGTTAAAGAGAGGGAATGCTTAAGTTCATGGATTAATCTAGAAACAAAAGAATAGTGAACAGAGATCAACAAAGTCATCATTACATGGATTCTGTGGTATCTTTAAAATATAAATCAGTGAGCTTTGAAGATACTCCTGGCAGACACAGCATATTATTATTAAGATAAGGACACAGCTTGTGATCTTTCAAATTCATGAGCAAATTTTAAATGCTCAGGATATTGATACCTTGATTAGAATTGATCTTGATCTGAGTGGCTTCAGTGCTGTCCTCATAGATCCTCCAAGGAAAACTGTGTGTGAAACAATACATCAGATGTTCATGAGACACCGCAGTAAAAAATACACCAAGACTTGAAGAATTCACATAAGGCCTTTCTTTTTAGTTTGTTTGTTTTGATCTATGTCAGATTCAAAGACTATGTACTCTCAGAATGTCCCAACCACGAAGTCAGATTCATGAATACATTTAACTTGAGGAAAGTCTGATATTCCACAGTCACTTGTCTGTTCTTGTTCTATCCCTAAGACTCAGGTGAGTTGAGTACTACAGAGACAAAATGTTGTAGCACAAAGCCATTTTCCTGCAGATGTGCACACTGAGCTGATGGAAACTTCCTATGACAGGAGTTTGGAGATGGGAAGATGGTTTCTTGCAAGTATGAGGACCTCAGTTTAGTCTTTAGAATCATGTTTTGTTTTGTTTTTAAGTTAGTGTGGCTGTGTGATATTATAATCCCAAATCTGGGGCAGAGACAGAGACAGGCAGATTCCTGGCAATCAAGGCTGATTGGTGAGCTCTTCAGTTTTATACACACATGCAGGCACACACAGAATTATACACACATACACACACATGCACACACATGCCCCCTCACATGCACTCATGCACATACAAATCATACAAAAGCACACATGTACATACACATCCCATTCACACACAAGCAGACACATGCCCATGAGCTCTCTCTCACAAACAAAAAGGAATTCACTCCCTTCTGTATTTACTATGTTAACAATACTGTGGAAAAGGCAGAGAAGACATAAGTTTACTTTTGTTATCTCTCCTATCCAGTGAGAAAAGTTTTTATTAATTGATGTATTATCACATCTTACCAAAGAGGTATGAGCTATGTTATGAAAATACAATGTAAAAACAATAAAGTTTTTTTTAGAGAAGTTGTCATCTTCCCAAAGAATTTTCCAGATATGTCTTAAGGTATAAGGAGAGTTGGTCTTTCAGAGGGAAAAGAAGTGATGGTGATTGAAAGATGGGAGGGGATGTTATGAAAAAGGTCAGTATGGACACATACTGGATGACGTCATCCACATGTTGATTTCCAGCTGACAGCAATCAGACTTTTAACCAGGGAGAAAAGGTGTGTGTCCCATTACAAAAGTTTTTGTAATTAAATATTTTTGAAATTCCAATTTCTTGTTGAACTTGTTAACTATTTAAGCTTTCTTCCTCCCTCCCACCCCCATAGCAGATCAAGCCTATTTAACTGTGTTCCCACATTGCACTCCTGAGAATTGCATGCAAATTTCTTACCAAATGTCACACAACAAACTGCAAGAGTAAATAAGACACCAGAAATGGTGGGGCCAGATCTTCAGGCTGTGTCAGAGAGAAATGGGTCCTGTCATCTCAGGTTGGAACATGTTTCCACAAGAGGACTCTTCAACCATTTAAGATTTCACTCATCATCATAATTACAATTCTGCCTGTTTCTGAAGGCTTTATGCTCCAGCCCTACATTTTGCTCAAGGCTAACACTGGGGTTTCCCTTCAAAAACTCATAAGAACTAGAATCTGGTTAAACCAGTTTAGCAGGCTTCCAGGAGGCTGAGTTGCACTCTCCCACACTGCCCTGTTCTTCAGACACTTGCCCCTAAATTGTTGGGTGCTAGGACTGCAATGTCTCAGAAACACCCTGCAACAAGTCTGGCCTCTGGAAGCTCAAACGAGCAACCCAGTGAGCTGATGCTCTGCAGTAAGACTTCTGTAGAGCTGAGCTTGGAATGATAACCACGAAGCCATGTGTAATCTTTCTCATCTGGCCTCTCAGAGAGGAACCTCTCAGAGGTCTCTGCATTGATAACGCAGTGCATTTTTCTGAAATACTATAAGAGAAGTTGACCAAATCACCCTTCGAAATGAGCTTGATTAGAAGAGAGCCTTGTGCCATGGCAGAGCCCCTGGATGTCCTTGAGATGGGAGAGTAATTTAAGGGGAATGGGCATCATGTAACAGATAATATAATGAGAACTTAAAGGGAGAAAGGAATTGTTTCCTTCCAAAACTTGAAGAGGCTCAACTAAGAGAAATAATTTAAAGCATATTACAAAAGTGACTGCTTCCATTACAGGACAGGATCATCAGCATGATCCATAATGGTCAAGAGAGCCTTTGATTCAAATACACTATCTCACCCAGAAGCTTCTTGACAGGAAGATGTAGTTAAACAGTTATGTATCACCACCGAGGAAGGACCAGGGAGGATGGGTGCCACTTTCCAGCTTGCAGAGCACACAGTGGCAATAACTTCTAAGTGTCATTGTATCTTCAGTGGATGGAATTCTGTAACCATAGCTTAGATGTCATTGTCACTGTTGGTGACCCTCTTGGGGAACTGTGGGAGTTTTAAGAGTTCTAGCTCCTAAAGTCAGAGTATGTGCCTTGAGTTGAGGACTTTAGAGGAGGCTCACATCTTACATGGGATCAGTGAGGCTGAGAAACAAGGGCTATCAATCACATGATGGAGATGGGGAGAATGTGTCTCTCATAGTCATCAGGCTGGGTGATTCTTTGCATTCCTCCACATGAAGTCCAGAAAACAGAGTGAATTCTGCACCCACAGCCTGAGCAGAACCCATCCATGGGGCTCAGATTTCTCAGAAATGATGTCTAGGTCAAGTATCCAGGGGTTGCTAACTACAGATCCAAAGACTTTAAAGAGAGAATAAGAAATCAGTGAGTGTTGGGTTTGGCCCACAGTCAGTCTCAAAGGAGCATTAAAAGAAAAGAAAAAAGACAGAGAGGGGAGGAATGAAGAAAATGGTAGCTGATCTACTGGTTCATCTACTGGTGGACAAGGCACAGCAACCAAAGTCACTCAAATTGGGATTTGTTTCTGTGTTGGGTGGCTGAAATTCTGATCTTTGGAACATAGCTGCATCTGAAGTCTGTGGTAAAAAAGTAAATAGGCATGTTTCCATCTTCTACATTCCTGAGAGTGTTAGAGTAGTAATAGAGTTCCAGCCACACCTGCTTGCTCATATCTTTGTCTATCTGGCTAGGGAATCTTCAAAAAAAATACCAACTCCATATTGTCCCAACAGTCAAAAGGACACCCACACAATACTGCTGTACTAAAAAAAATAAGCTCGAAGAGTTCCACTGTTTTCTTTCAACTGTTTATTTTTAAAGTGTGTGTTAAAGACAAGACAGAACAAAACAATCAGTAGATCGTATCTTAAGGTACTACTGACTCAAGCATGATAAGAGTAGAAAGGACCCCAGCTCTCCAGCAGAAAGCTCTTACCTACAGAGGCTGAGCTGCAGAGCACTCTGGCCATCATAAATGTTCTTGCTCAGAAAATTGCCCTTATGTCCAAAGTTTACTTTTTAATCTCCATACTCCTCCTCCCAAGATTCACGGGTAATTACAGAAGATGGGTCAGAAAGATTGTAGGAGCCAGAATTGGGGTGGGGGGTGGCAAGAAAACTGTTTTTCAGACACAGCAGGACAATTGCACATATAAACTCAGAGCATTTGTGACATTATGCACAGCACCTGTGCAAGCTCAAGCCAGACCCACAGCACAGAGTGGCGAGGTGGGCAGAAAGCTCCAGCTGTATATGAGGCACTATTGGTAACTGATAGCTGCCAGGAGATGGGGCATCAGTTAGTTGTCTTTAAGAATGTGGACTCTGGTACTACTAACAGGCTCCAGTGAATGACTATGGGGAGCATTTACTTTATACTAATAGAATTTGATGTGTTAGCCGGGCGGTGGTGGCGCACGCCTTTAGTCCCAGCACTTGGGAGGCAGAGGCAGGCGGATTTCTGAGTTCGAGGCCAGCCTGGTCTACAGAGTGAGTTCCAGGACAGCCAGGGCTACACAGAGAAACCCTGTCTCGAAAAACAAAAAAAAACAAAACAAAAAAAAAAATTGATATGTTAAAAAGAATTGGCACAAAGAGTTGGGTAGTGTGGAATTGGAGAGGGGGTGGATTTAGGAAGAGATGGGGGGAATTAAATGTTGAAAATAAAATGTATAAAAATATCAGGTAATCAACAAAAATATTTTTAAAGAAAATGTGTATTAAACAAAGTAAAAGTAGCTGATAGTTTTCTAAAAATTAATAACAGACATTATCCTCTAAATCCTAGGATCCTAGAGGAAACAAGTAATAGAAATACCAAGACAGTTGGAAAATTAACATCCCCAACAAGCACAAAGCAGTCTAGCATATCTATTGTCAAGAGAAAATATAAAAGTCATCATAAGAAAAAGACACTTCACAGTATTCAAACAGCAGATATTGTATCCAAGACTATGCAAGACAGAAGAGGAAGGGTGTGGGCTTCAAAATAATGATGGAAAAAATACCTCCACCCATAAAGTATGTTTCAAAATGGATTTTTCAAAGCATTTTCTCAAACAAAACCTGAGCGACACCGTAGTCAGAAATGTTCTGAATGGCAAGCACTGCTAAAGGGCACATCTTAGAGGAGGCTTAATAAATAAAACACAGAGAACTACCCATAAAAATAAAGAATAATAAAAATGTGTAAACAAAAAAAATTATAAAATTTGCTCATTTGAATCTGATGTAAAGTAAAACTGACTATCTAAAGCTGAATATCTTGAGCATTTAATTGTAATTGTACCCGGCAAATGTTAACATCACTATGCTGGGCTTCCAAGGAGAAGAATAAAAAAAAAATAAAAACCCAATAAGCCAGGAGAGGAGGCTCAGTGGGCAAAGGTACTTGCTACCAAGCTTGGTAGCTTGAGTTCTGTTCCTGGGACCCACAAGAGGGAAGAAAACAGCTGACACCCGAAAGCTGTACTAAAACTTCTACACATATGTCATGGAACACACAACCATATATACACACAGACACAAGAAATAAATAAAATGTAATTTAAAAAAAAATCAATTATCTTGACAGAGAAAACTAAGTAGAAGATCAATGAAACCAAAGCTTATTCTTTGAAGCAATTGATAGAATTTATAAGCTTTTATTCAGATTAATCAATAAAATAAAAAAATGCTTATTAATGATAAGGAAGAGAGACATCACTACATAGCCTACAGATATTAAGAGGATAATAATGAGATATTAGGAATCCCTAAACAACTGTATTTCACCACCTAACAAGAAAGAAGAAATGGAAAACTTCTTTAGAATTGTGACAGAGAAGAAAGTAGCCTCAGGTCAGCAAACATGGGATTTTTAAGGGAATGAGGAATTCAGCAAATAATATTTTTTTCTTCCTGGTGTATTTGAGATCACTGAAGATAAGGGTAGCCTGGATACAGGAGAGTTGGTGGCAAGATGTTAAAAGGAAGGGTCATAAGACCATTTCAAAACAAAAGGAGGAGCCCTAAGGGTAGAACATCCTCTAATCCCAGCTGCAGGAGGGTGAGGCAGGACAGTCATAAATTTTTTTTTTCTTTTCTTTTTATTTTTTTGCTTATTCACTTTATAACCCGTCCCAGTCACCCCCTCCCACAATCCTTCCCCATCTCTTGTTTTCTGAGTACCCCCTCCTCCTGTATCCCCACCCTGCCACTTTAAGTCTCTGAGAGGCTAGGTGCTTCCTCTCCCATTGAGGCCAGATGAGGCCTCCAGCTAGAAGACCATACTCCATATACAGGCTGCATGTTTTGGGATAGCCCCCACTCCAGATGTTTGAGACCTGCATGAAAACCAAGCTGCACATTTACAACATGTGCAGGGAGGCCTAGGTCCAGCCCATGGAGGTAGATCTGTGTAGACTAGGTATGCTCCACGGTTGGTGATTCAGTCTCTGAGAGCTCCAAGGGTTCAGGTTGGTTTTACTCTGTTGATCTTCCTGTGCAGTTCCTATCTCCTTAGGGCCCACAATCCTTCCCCCTATTCTTCTATAAGAGTCCTCAAGCTCCATCCAAGTTCCTGAACAGAACACCAATGGCGTATGCTCTAAGATCAAGAATTGACAAATGGGATCTCATAAAACTGCAAAGCTTCTGTAAAGCAAAGGATACGGTCAACAGGACAAAGCGGGAATCAACAGACTGGGAAAAGATCTTCACCAACCTTACATCTGATAGAGGGCTAATATCCAAGGTATACAAAGAACTGAAGAAACTAGATTCCAGACCATCAAATAACCCTATTAAAAAATGGGTAGAGAGTTGAACAAAGAACTCTCAACTGAGGAAACTCGAATGATTGAGAAACATCTAAAGAAGTGTTCAGCATCCCTAGTCATCAGGACAGTCATAAATTTAAGGCCAGCTTTGGCTATGTAGTGAGACATTAGCTCAAAAAAAAAATAAAAAAAATAAACAGATCACAAATTTTAAATTTTCAAATGAAGTAAACTGATCCATTAACAGTAGTTACAGAGGTTGGGCATGTTGACTTTTCAGTTACGATTCCATTGAAGTTAAGCAACCCAGGCATGGGCTCAGCTGCCTGTGATTATACACAATTAAGCTGATAAGGGAGTCCTAGCTTGGATGGCTGAGTGCAGCAAAGAGAGTAGCCGTGGCGAAACACAGTCCTTTGGTTGGGCTTAACAAGACAGTCATAAGAAATGAGTAAGAATTACAGTTTCTGTTACCTGAGCACTGTAACAATTTTTGTGATCTTAATTTTCTTCTCTGTTCAGCTTATACAAAATATATTGAACCTTAAAAATTAAATTTGATATGCCATGTGCTTATCTTCATCCTTGCTGGTTTAGAATGGTGTGTGTGTGTGAGTAGTGTGTGGTTGTGTGTGTGTTGTGCACGCGCCAAAGGAAGAATGTTCTATCCTTCCTATCTTACTCTCTGAGACAGGTATCTTACTGAACTAAGAGCTAGGCTGGTAGCCACAGCAAGGCTAAGATCCACCTGTCCCTGCTCCCCATAGCCCTGGGTACAGACACAGGGACAACACCTGATATTTTTACAAGATTGATAGAGATTTGAATTCAGGTTCTCCTACTTAAACAATAGGTAAACATCTTACCACCAAGCCATCCCTGAGCCCCATCCCAAAATCTTAACTATGCTTCATACTAAAGCAGCCTTAGGAAGTTGATAAAAAGCAGATTCTTATAAAACATTGTCATTCATATACTGTGGCAAAGATAAAATAGATCTTCCCTTCAGCAAAAGTAGAAAGCTGGTGGTTCACTCAGACACTATTAATCTTCTATTAATGTATTTAGGCAGAATTACAAGGTAGAAACAGACACGAGCACCCACACACATACCTGTGCACACACAGGCAGATATATCTAACTGTTTTCCCTTTAAAAATCACACATTGGGGTTCATGGCAGCTAACTGCATTTATTTCAAAGCAATTCAGTTTGTATTTCATTTGGTAAAATTCCTTCAAAAGTTGAAACAAAGGCAGTTTCAGTTCAGATTCCTTCTAAACAGAGAGGAAGAAATTGCATCTATTCACAAAGTACATACCACACCATCAAGAGGCAGGAGATGCTGGTTTGCTATTTAAAACTGCTTTTGCAAACAATCTAGAAAATGGGCTGTATTGAAGTCACTCCCATAAACGGTACATTTATATTACTTTATTTCAATATTTCTGGCCAGTAATGATAAAGTTAAAATGCTGTCGTGTAATGCTCTGCAGGATTGTTGCTGGGGAATGGAGTGGTGGGCACAATCCTGAAGTCATGTATTTTCATGGAAAGAATAACTAAATCTTAATTTCTGTGGTTTATTGAGCTTCTGAAAATATACTGATACAGGAGACACTGGGATCCTTAGTCTCACTAATAAAAGAAGTTAAGAATGGACCCAAATGGAAGCTCAAAGAGAATTTTATATACTTTAAGACGCAAGCCCCAGGGCAGGCAAGAAAAGAAAACACAGCTGTTGCCTGAAGGAAGAGGACATAGAGACGGGAGGAAAAGTCAGGCTGTCTAAGCTGGGTGGAGGGCTCTAGAGAAAGAGTCAGCAAGTCCAAAGGTTAGGGTGAAAGGCCAGGTGTTAAAGGAAGTATGCTCAGAGGTAGAGGGAAGTCAAGGAAAGTGTTGCTCTTTTGGATAATTCAGAAAGTTGAGCAGCTGTTCTAAGGCTTCTAAGCTTCCTAAACTTCTGTTGTAGGCTGGGGATTCAGGGAAGGAAAAATTTAGCATCTCATTTAATTATTCCACTCATCCTTCTACCATGGCTAAAGGAGAGCCTACCCTCTTAAGAGTGCAGAGACTGAATGACCCAAGTGGGATGTTAGGCCTCCACCCAGGTGGAAGGTTTCACGTTTGACCAGGAACTTTTCTACTCTAACAATACAGTGTAGGTTTTTTTGTTTTTTACTCGAAAGGATTGTTTATTGATTACTTAATTACAATCTGATATAAAATGTTACAGCAAGCTGTGTTCCCATTAAAACTGTGACTAATTTAATGTCCAGACTTCATGCCGTCATATAAGTCCCTATTTTAGCTGAAAACATGGAGATTCAGACCAGGTCTCCAATGCTCCTCAAATGATTAAAAAGCAAGCATTTGTTCAATATAAGACTCCCTGTTCTTACAATTCAAAATTATGTTACAGCCTGTAGAGTCATTAGTTCGCATCATCAAACAATAACTTTTCTGATTTTCTATATTTCAGAATTATAAATTCAGAAAATAAATGTCCTGATTTATACATAAATAGATAATATACATTTGAGTAACAGCCTCTAACTTCTCTATGAAAAAATGCGGAAAAGCATTACTAAATATATGTTCACTGGAAATTTACAAATTTTCAAGAAAATTGAGGGTAACTTTTATATCCATGGTAAAAGGTGAATATAAATTAAATTAATTAACAGATTGTTTTTCAGCACAAATTCATAAGCACTAACATATTGCTCAGTGATTAATTCTTTTAGTGTTCAGAATGAAAGCAGGAATAACTCTAGTGAGGCATTTTGTTCAATTAAATTATTAAACAAACTAACTCACTTTAAGTATAGCTGTTGAGTATGCAGGTAAAAGGTCAGGGACTAGTCAACAAATGGGACATGTCAGTAAAAGATAAAATGTTATTGTATAGAGTACATGATGTCTGTCTCACAAAAGTTCTAGGATATATCTAGGTTATTTCAATGTAATTTAAAATATATTTAACTAATCATTTAGTACCTAATAATATATGTACTTCTTCAAATTCATGGTAACATATGACACATTTCTGCTTTCTGAGTTACCTAGTACCAAATTTTATAAATCTTGGGCCTTTAAGTATTCATATATGAGCGTGTAAACCCAAAATATATATGTATGTGTGTGTTTATCTAAAAATTGGATTATGGCATGAAAAGTACAGGTATTAAAACAAATCTAAGCACTCTTATAAAACTAAATCCCAATTAACAACTGGTTGGTTCATAACATTGTCATTTTTGTATTTCTAATTTCTGAAATGTTCAATACTCATATGTTTAAAATATAAAAAACACTTTTAGAATCAATCCAATAATTAATAAAATAAATAAGATCAATGCATGTAATTACAGGTACAAAATAAAGAAACTTCCCTGGTGAAACCAAAATCACTGCCTTCATTACTTAATGTTGCTACCATAGATAGAATGTCTAAGGAAGAGCAACTTAAGAGGAGAAAGTGTTTATTTTGGCTCTAATTCTGGAGAGGGCAGTCTGTCAAGAAGGGATGGAGTTAGTCATGAAGATGGGAGACAGTCTGTCATGAAGAGAAAGCACAACAGCAGAGATAGGCACTCTTCCTGGCCCCCACCAAGCAGACGGAGAGAACAGGAAGTGGGCCAGGCTGTAAAACCTCAAAGCCCATCCCTAGTGATGTACTTCCTTCAGCAAAGGTCCACCTTTTAAAGGTTCCAGAATTTTACCAAATTACACTGACAACTGGTCAAACATTTGAGCTTGTGTAGCATGATTCTCTTTCAAAACACAAGGAGGGTTTTTCAGATGGTCTTCTCATTAAGCTGCTAAGATAATGAGCGCAACTCACTTTGCACTTTAGAAAACAAATAGGTTGAAGTTTGTGGTTGATGAAATGCTTGAGAATCTGACCAGATCAGCAATCAGAAAAGCGACATATTCAGAATAAAATGTCTCCCATTACAGAAAGCTCAATGTCTTCAAAGAGAGAATCTGACCAAATCAATAATCAGTAAGAAGACAAATTCAGTATAAAATTTTGCCCATTAAAGAAAGCTGCTCAATGACTTCAAAGTTTGGTGAAATCTACCAAAATTTTAAAGAAAAATTCATTAAAGCCAGTCCTCAAAGTCATTCAAAAAAATTTAAAAGGAGAAGGAGAGAAGACAGAAAGGGGGAGGAGAAGGAAGGAGGAGAGGAAAGGCCTCTAAACTCATTTTGTAATTCAAAACAGCACTGACACTAAAGCCTGAAAACAAAAAGAGACTAAAAGAAAATCAGAATTACATATCCCTAATGAATATTGGTGTCAAAATCTTCAACAAAATCCTAGCAGATTGAATTGAACAGTGCTTTAAATACAAGGGAGGCTTGGAGTATGTGAATCAATAAACATGATATACCATCATAACAAGTAGAGAATAAAAATAGGTGATTTGATACATGGATTACAGACAGGCTTTTGAAAAACTCAACCTTCTTCCCTGATAAACTTTCAGTAACCTAGGAATGAGCTTCAACACAGCAAGTGGTATAGGAGGGGCTTGTTAGTTTGTCTTCCTCGGTGAGGAAAACTTTTAAGATCTAGGAATGGCCTGTCTCTCACCAATTACAGAACAGTCTACACCAGACTACACAGAGTCTGTAGTAGTTTAAACAGGAATGGCTCCCATAGAATCATGTGTGTGAATGCTTTGCCATAAGGAGTGGCACTATTAGGAGGTGTGGCCTTGTTGGAGTAGGTGTGGTCTTGTTGGAGGAAGTGTGTCACTATGAGGTGAGCTTTGAGGTCTCCTATGCTCAAGCTATGCCCAGTGTGGCTTCACGGTGGCTTTGGTAGCCTATAGATCAAGATGTAGAACTCTCAGCTCTTCCTCCAGCACCATGTCTGCCTGCATGCTGCAGTGTTTCCACCATAATGATAATGGACTAAACCTGTGAAACTGTAAGCCGGCCCCAGTTAATGGTTTTCCTTTATAAAAATTACTATGGTCATGGTGTCTTTTCACAGCAATAAACCCTTAAGTGAGAAAGCATCCTAGACAGAGTAGTCAAGGAAGAAAAGTAAAGGAAGAAAAATGGTACATTTGAATTAATGTTGAATTAACTCTCTCTCCAGATGGCATGATTCATGTTTATTACACACAAGACTCCACTACAACACATTAGAAATGCTTTTAAAATGGGGCAAAATTGAGGAACAAAGCAATATACAACAGGCAATGACAGGGAATGAAAGAAAAGAGAAAGAGAAGGAGGAATTAAGAAAAAAATCCATTTAGAATATCACAGAAAAACAAGCATATTTAATGTTTATACAAGAAATGAAAACCCATTTTATTTGTGAATTGGAAGTTAAACATTGTTAAATAATACCTGCACTACCTGAAGTAGCCTGGCCCTACCACAATTTTAATCACATTGTAGGAGGAGCTAGGGTGAGAGGAGTTAGGAGAGGAAGAGAAAGAGGAGGAGTAAGGAGGAGAGGAGGAAAAGGAAGAGCTAGGGAACAGGAGAGGAGAATGAGGGGGGGGGGACCATGGAGGCAGATGTTCACGTGTCTGTAGCAGTCAAAGGTAGTTGGTATAACTAGGTTGGGTATTGGGTTACACTTCTAATTGTATGGATATCTTGTTACTGATCATTACCAAATATATAAGCCTTTGATTAATCTTTAAGCATTAGAGTCTCATCTTTCTACTGAGCCAGCATGGATGGCAGGATGGTCCTGGCCAATGCCCAGCCTTGCAGAGACAGCGTGGGAGATTGATCCATCTCCCATGCTGACATCTCATGGATGGCAGGGCTGGTGTTTCTAGTTGGCCATTTCTAGCTGCAGCACGCACGTGGCCTCCAGCCGAGAAACATGGCGGCTGGGCTAAGACTTATTAACCATGCCATAGAAAAAAGTACACTCAAATATGTTAAAACTGCAACAAATAAATAAATAAATAAATAAAACCTTGGCCGGGTGGTGGTGGCACACCCCTTTAATCCCAGCACTTGTTAGGCAGAGGCAGGCGGATTTCTGAGTTCGAGGCCAGCCTGGTCTACAGAGTGAGTTCCAGGACAGCCAGGGCTACAAAGAGAAACCCTGTCTTGAAAAACCAAAAAAAAAAAAAAATACTGCAACAAAAAAAAAAAATCCCTTCATGTATGGTGAGCCCTCTGGAAAATGTGGGATACACAGGTGCAAACAGATACACACATACAAATAAAAGCATAAAAATAACTATACATGTTCGAAGATATATAGTATGCTAAATGTGAACAAGACCATGAAAGACTGGATGGGATTTTGTTTCATTTCAAATATTCCAACACATATGAAAAACTACTTAAAAGGAAAGTCACCAGAACAAGACAGCAATCTTGAAAAGTAGCACCAATTACAAGCAAGTCATTTGCAGTCGAGGAAGCGAAAATTTAACTGCAGCCAAAAAAATGCAGTTTCTCAACAGATCTCACTTAACTATGATACAGACAAAGAGCAGGGAGGACTTGTCTCGTCAAGTGAAGAAGGCACAAGCTATGATGGAGCTATTCTGCTCTTCCAAAGAACGATGTCTTCATACAATTTGGCAGCAGGTATTCTCAGCATATTTATCTGAATGTTGCATGTAGCACCTGGGAGTTGAAAGCAACCTGAAAACACAAATAGATAAAATGTGTAGATGAATACATGAGTGTATACAATAAAAGAGAAACATGGGCAGGCACGTGTATATCTCATGACATGGGTGGATGCCAGAAGCATGAGTTTACCTGAAAACAAATTGAGATGTACATTACAACCTTTAACCAAAACACCTACACACACACACACACACACACACACACACACACAGTGTAAAATATCCCCAAACTAAACACAACAGTATTGTGTCTGTGGATTTTTTCCTCTAACGATTAACAAACAGCTCTGATACCGAGCACCTAAAACAGCATTCATTTTTCCAATGACTCCCTCTGTCAAGAATTCAAGCCTGGCCTGGGTAGGTATAGTCTCAGTTGGCCACAGAGGTCATTTGTTGTTGGTTGACTTGGTCTGTCTCTTCTGAGATTTCTCCATTCCCACAGTTCTGATGTCTCTAAGATGCTGGGGTCTCCATAAGCTGCACCAGGGGCCTCTTGGCCTCTCTTCATTTACTCTCAATAGGATACCTTGGTCATTTGTGCGCTAAAGTCTAAAGCTCACATTCTAACCTTAGTGGGGACCCATAATTGCTTCCCAGGCAAGCTCACTCCAGGAAGCCATCATCCGTGCTAATGTATAGGTCCTGTGAAAGACAGTGGTTTGCCTGCCCCTCCCTTGCAGTATAACATGGAATGTAAACACATACCATTGTTTTGTGTTTGGCTTTACTTTTGGGAAATAAAACATTAGTCATGATTGGAGAAAGATTATAGTTTATAAATACCACAACACAGACACAGCTACACCCAGAAGTTTATGATAAAATGTTACGAAATCACAATAAACAGCTTTACAAAGGAATTCATCGCTGTGAAAGACACTTAAGAGTAAATCAGCATGTGTGTGTTTAACACACTGAAGACAATTTTTAAAATCTCTGGAATCTGTAACTATGATATTATATATCACATTATATACGATATATAAAATATATCACATTGTAATGTTAGGTAATTTACTTAAGCTTCCCAGGTTTTTCTTTTTTTTTAATTTTCTTTTTCTTTTTTACATTTTTTTATTGGATATTTTATTTACATTTGAGATGTTATCCCCTTACCCTACTTCACCCCAACCCAGGAACCCCCATCCCATCCCCCATCCTCTGCTTTATGAGGATGTGCCCCACATACCCCCCCTCCCACCTCCCCACCCTTTGAATTCCCACCTACTTAGTGTCCAGCCTTTATGGGACCAAGGATCTCCTCTCCCACCTATGCCCAATAAGGCCATCCTCCCCTACATATACAGCGGAAGTCATGGGTACCTCCTATGTGTTCCCAGGCTGGTGGTTTAGACTCTGGGAGTTCTGGTTGGTTAGAATTGTTGCTCTCCTCATGGGGATGCAAACCCTTTCATCTTCTTCAGTCTTCTCTCTAACTCCTCCATTGGGAACCCCTTGACAGTTCAACAGTTAGCTGTTAGCATTCGTCTCTGAATATGTCAGACTCTTACAAACCTCTAAGGAAACAGCTATATCAGGCTCCTGTCAGCATGCACTTCCTGACATCCACATCAGTATCTACCTTTGATGACTGCACATGGATGGATACCCAGGTGGAATGATCTCCAGAAAGCCACTCCTTCAGTTTCTGTCCACACTTTGTCTCCACATTTGCTCCCTTGAGTATTTTGTTACTCCTTCTAAGAAGGACCGAAGCACCCAAACTTGGTCTTCCTTCTTCATGTGGTCTGTGAGTTGAATCTTGGGTATTTCAAGCTTCTGGGCTAATATCCAAATTATCAGTGAGTGAATACCATGTGTGTTCTTTCATGATTGGGTTACCTCACTCAGGATGATATTTTCTAGTTTCATCCACTTACCTAAGAATTTCTCAAATTCATTGTTTTAATAGCTGAATAATACTCCATTGTGTAAATGTACCACATCTTTTTGTATCCATTCCTCTGTCAAGGACAACTGGGTTCTTTCCAGCTTCTGGCTATTATGAATAAGGTTGCTATGAACATAGTGGAGCATATGTCCTTGTTATATGTTGGAGCATCTTCTGGGTATATGCCCAGGAGTGGTATAGCTGGGTCCTCAGGTAATGCTATGTCCAATTTTCTGAGGAACCATCAGACTGATTTCCAGAGTGGTTTGCACCATCTTGCAAGCCCACCAACAATGGAGGAATGTTCCTCTTTCTCTACATCCTCACCAGCATCTACTAGCACCTGAGTTTTTGATCTTAGCCATTCTGACTGGTGTGAGGTGGAATCTCAAGGTTGTTTTGATTTGCATTTCCCTGATGACTAAGGATGTTGAACATTTCTTTAGGTGCTTCTCGGCCATTCGAGGTTCCTCAGTTGAGAATTCTTTGTTTAGCTGTGTACCCAATTTTTTAATAGGGTTATTTGGTTATCTGAAGTCTAATTTTTTGAGTTCTTTGTATATATTGGACATTAGCCCTCTATTGGATGTAGGATTGGTAAAGATCTTGTCCTAATCCGATGGATGCCATTTTGTTCTATTGACAGCGTCCTTTGCCTTACAAAAGCTTTGCAATTTTATGAGGTCCAATTTGTCAATTCTTGCTCTTAGAACATAAGTCATTGGTGTTCTAGGAACTTTTCCCCTGTGCCAGGTATTTGAGGGTCTTCCCCACCTTCTCTACTATTAGTTTCAGTGTGTCTGGTTTATGTGAAGGTCCTTTATTCACTTGGACTTGAGCTTTGTACAAGGAGATAAGAATGGATTGATTTGCATTCTTCTACATGCTGACCTCCAGTTGAACCAGAAATATTTGTTGAAAATGCTGACCTTTTTCCACTGGATGATTTTAGCTCCTTTGTCAAAGATCAAGTGACCATAGTGTGTGTGTTCATTTCTGGATCTTCAATTCTATTCCATTGATCTTCTTGCCTGTCTTTGTACTATTACCATGGTGTTTTTATCACTATTGCTCTGTAGTACAGTTTGAGGTCAGGGATGGTGATTTCCCCAGAAGTTCTTTTATTGTTGAGAACAGTTCTCAATATCCTGGGTTTTTGTTATTCTGAATGAATTTGCAAATTGCTCTTTTATCTCTATGAAGAATTGATTGGAATTTTGATGGGAATTGCATTGAATCTGTAGATTGCTTTTGGCAAGATGGACATTTTTACTATATTAATCCTGCCAATCCACGAGCATGGAGACCTTTCCATCTTCTGAGGTCTTCTTTGATTTCTTTTTCAGAGACTTGAAGTTCTTTCACTTGCTTGGCTAGATTCACACCAAGGTATTTTATATTATTTGTGACTATTGTGAAGGATGTCATTTCCCTAATTTCTTTCTCAGCCTGTTTATCCTTTGAGTAGAGGAAGGCTACTGATTTGCTTGAGCTGATTTTATATCCAGCCATGTTTTGAAGTTGTTTATCAGATTTAGGAGTTCTCTGATGGAAGTTTAGGGCCACTTAAGTATACTATCATATCATCTGAAAATAGTGAAATTTTGACTTCTTCCTTTCCTATTTGTATCTCTTTGACTTCCTTTTGTTGTCTAATTGCTCTGGCTAGGACTTCCAGTACTATATTGAATAGGTAGGGTTAGAGTGTCTAGTCTAGTTCCTGATCTAGTGGGATTACTTCAAGTTTCTCTCCATTTAGTTTGATGTTGGCTACTAGTTTGCTGTATATTGCTTTTACTATGTTTAGGTATGGGCCTTGAATTCCCGATCTTTCCAAGACCTACCATGAAGGGATGTTGAATTTTGTCAAATGCTTTCTCAGCATCTAGAGAGATGATCATGTGGTTTTTTTCTTTGAGTTTGTTTATATAGTGAATTACATTGATGAATTTCTGAATATTGAACCATACCTGCTTTCCTGGCATAATGGATGATTGTTTTGATGTGTTCGTGGATTTGGTTTGCGAGAATTTTATTGAATATTTTTGCATTGATATTCATAAGGGAGAGTGGTCTGAAGTTCTCATTCTTTACTGGGTCTTTGTGAGGTATAGGAATGAGCATGATTGTAGCTTCATAGAACGAATTAGGTAGTGTTCCTTCTGTTTCTATTTTGTGGAAAATTTTGAAGAGAATTGGTATTAGGTCTTCCTTGAAGATCTGATAGAATTCTGCACTAAAACCATCTGGTCCTGGGCTTTATTTGGTAGGGAGACTCTTAATGACTGCTGCTATTTCTTTAGGGGTTATGGGACTGTTTAGGTGGTTTATTTGCTCCTGATTTAACTTTGGTACCTTTGGTCTAGAACATTGTCCATTTCATCCAGATTTTCCAGTTTTGTTGAGTATAGGCCTTTGTAGTAGGATCTGATGATTTTTTTGAATTTCCTCAGTTTCTGTTGTTATGTCTCCCTTTTCAGTTTTGATTTTATTAATTTAGATACTGTCTCTGTGCCCTCTGGGTAGTCTGGCTAACGGTCTATCTTGTTGATTTTCTCAAAGAACCAGTTCCTGGTTTTGCTGATATTTTGTATAGTTCTTTCTGTTTCTACTTGGTTGATTTCAGCCCTGAGTTTGATTATTTCCTGATATCTACTCCTCTTGGGTCTATTTGCTTCTTTTTTGTTCTAGAGCTTTCAGGTGTGCTGTCAAGTTATTAATGTGTGCTCTCTCCAGTTTCTTTTTGTAGGTACTTGGAGCTATGAGTTTTCCTCTTAGCACTGCTTTCACGGAGTCCCACAAGTTTTGGTATGATATGTCCTCATTTTCATTAAATTCTAAAACATCTTTAATTTCTTTCTTTATTTCTTCCTTGATCAAGTCCTCATTGAGTAGAGCATTGTTCAGTTTCCACATGTATGTGGGCTTTTCATTGTTTTTGTCATTATTAAAGACCAGCCTTAGTCCATGGTGATCTGATAGGATGCAAGGGATTATTTCTTTCTTTTTGTATCTGTTGAGGCCTGCTTTGTGACCAATTATATGGTCTATTTTGGAGACGGTAACATGAGGTGCTGAGAAAAAGGTATATTCTTTTGTTTTAGGATGAAATGTTCTATAGATATCTGTTAAATCCATTTGGTTCATAACTTCTGTTAATTTCATTGTGTCTCTGTTTAGTTTCTGTTTCCATGATCTGTCCATTGCTGAGAAGAGAAGTGTTGAAATCCCCCGCTATTATTGTGTAAGGTGCAATGTATGCTTTGAGCTTTAGTAAATTTTCTTTTATGTATGTGGGAGCCCTTGCATTTGAAGCATAGATGTTCAGAATTGAGAGTTCATCTTGGTAGATTTTTCCTTTGAAGAGTATGAAGTGTCCTTCCTTATCTTTTTTGATTACTTTTGGTTGAAAGTCGATTTTATTTGATATTAGAATGGCTACTCCAGCTTGTTTCTTGGACCATTTGCTTGGAAAATTCTTTTCCATCCTTTTACTCTGAGGTAGTGTCTGTCTTTGTCAGTGACAGGTGTGTTTCCTGTATACAGCAAAATTCTGGGTCCTGTTTATGTGTCCAGTGTGATAGTCTATGTCTTTTTATTGGAGAATTGAGTCCATTGATGTTAAGAGATATTAAGGAAAAATGATTGTGGCTTCCTATTATTTTTGTTATTAGAGGTGGAATTATGTTTGTGGGGCTATCTTCTTTTGGGGTTGTTGGTAGATTACTTCCTTGCTTTTTTCTAGGTTGTACTTTTACTCCTTGTGTTAGAGTTTTCCATCAATTATCCTTTGAAGTGCTGGATTTGTGGGAAGATACTGTGCAAATTTGGTTTTGTCATGGAATATCTTGGTTTTTCCATCTATAGTAATAGACAATTTTGCTGGGTATAGTAGTCTGGGCTGGCATTTGTGTTCTCTTAGGATCTATATGATATCAGTCCAGGATCTTCCGGCTTTTATAGTCTCTGGTGAGAAGTCTGGTGTAATTCTTATAGGTCTGCCTTTATATGTTGTGTCTCTGTTTAGTTTCTGTTTCCATGATCTGTCCATTGCTGAGAAGAGGGGTGTTGAAATCCCCTGCTATTATTGTGTGAGGTGCAATGTGTGCTTTCAGCTTTAGTAAATTTTCTTTTATGTATGTGGGTGCCCTTTACAAATTCCATGACAAAACCAAATTTAAACAATATCTTTCCACAAATCCAGCACTTCAAATATATACTTGGCCTTTCCCTTATTGCTTTTAGTATTTTTTTCTTTGTTTTATGCATTTGATGTTTTGATTATTATGTGACGGGAGGTATTTCTTTTCTGGTCTAGTCTATTTGGAGTTCTGTAGGCTTCTTGTATGTTCATGGACATCACTTTTTTAGGTAAGGGAAGTTTTCCTCTATAATTTTGTTGAAGATATTTACTGGCCCTTTAATTTGGCAATCTTCACTCTCATCTATACTTATTATTCTTAGGTTTGGTCTCCTCATTGTGTCCTGGATTTCCTGGATGTTTTGAGTTAAGAACTTTTTGCATTTTCTTTGACAGTTGTGTCAATGTTTTCCATGGTATCTTCTGCACATGAGTTTCTCTCCTCTATTTCCTGTATTCTGTTATTTAATGTTTAAAAACAAAACCCCCGGGGGACCTCTTTCCAAAGTTTTTTTTTCTGGGGGGTAGCCCCCCTTTTTTGAGATTTCCTTTTTTTTTTTTTTTTTCCCCCATTTTTGGGGCCCCTGGATATTTTTTTTTAAATTTTCCCTTTCCCCCCTTTTTTGGGGTTTTGTTTTTTTCCTTGAAAATTTTTTAAGGGATTTTTTTGTTTCCCTCTTTAAGAGCCCCAAAACTTTTTTTTCTTTTTTCCCGGTACTTTTTTTAAGGGAGTTATTTATATATTTTTTAAAAAAATGCTCATCATCATCTGAAAGTAAAAAAAAAAATTCTGAACCCTTTTTTTTTTCTGGTTTTTTTTGGGTTTTGGGGGGCTTGTTATGGTGGGAAAAACTATTTTCTGATGATCCCAAAAAAATTTTTTGGGGTCTCCTTGTCTAGTTTTTGTTTTCCCCCTTTCGCCATCTGGTTAACTCTAGTAAAAATTTGCACTCACTGCCCTCTGACTGGAACCTGTCCCCCCAATTTTATCTTGCTTGTGTCAAACCCTAAAGATTCAGATTTCTCGTGACCCTTTCTCCGGGGTGGAAGAGCTGGGGGGCCCCCGGGCCGCCTCTAGAACCCAAAAAAATTCTCCCGCTCTATGTAGTGATTCCTAGGGGGGCCGGGGGGAAAATGTTGTCTTCACGGGAGCAGTTAGGTGTCCCCCCCCCAAAAAAGGACAAAGGGGGCCAGAAGGGGGGGGGTTTTCCCAAAAAAGGGGGGGTTTTTGGGGTGGCTGATGAATTTTGGGGGGGCCCCCCTTTTTTCCCATTTTTTAGCTCGGGGGAAAAAAGGGGGGGTTGGGGGGGGGGGGGGGTTTTTTTAAAACCCGGGGGGCTTTTGGGGTTTGGGGGGGGGGGCCCTTTTTCTAGGTTTTTTCCCCCCGGGTTTTGGGGGTTCCCTTTTTCCCAAAAAAGCCCCCAACCAAAAGGCCCCCTCCCCCCCCGGGGCCAAAAAGGGCCCCCAAAGGGGGGGAGGGCCCGAGGTTTTCTTTTTTGGGAAACAAATTATTTTCTGTGTTTGTGTGTGTTTTTTTTTTTGGGGGGCTCTGGGTCTTGTATACAAAACGCTTGACATCGCGGGTAAAAATTTTGGGAAAGGGGTTCCAGCCCCCTTTAAAATAAAATTGGGTTTTTGGGCCCCGGGCAGAAAGTAGATTCCGGAGCCAGGGGCTTTTCCCCCAAAGGGAATTTATGGGGGGGTCCCCGGGTCTTCCTTGTCATTTTTCCCCCTCTACTTCTGCGGGAAAGGGAAAATTTAATTCCCCCATTTTTCTTCTGGAAGTAAAAATTTATTTTTTTCCCCTTCAAAAAAATTTGGGGTTTTTAAAAAAAAATAGAAACCAAAACTTAAAAAAAGGGGAAAAGCCCCCAAAAACCCCTGACCCTTGTGGGCGACCCCCAACCTCAAAAAAACTTATTTCTTTTTGGGGGGAAAAAACCATTCCGGGCCCTTTGGGGGGAATTTTAAAAAAATTTGTGGGGGGGGGAAACCAAAACCGGGGGCCCCAAAAGGAGAACAAAGACCCAACCATAAAAGTCATATTTTTTGGGGAAATTTTTCCCACATGTACCAACTTTGCTTTTTGGCTTCGGGTTTTGGGCTTCGGGGCAAAGTTTTTTCTGTGAAAAATGAGGTTTCCCCCCGGGGGGTTGGTAGGTTTCCCCGATTTTTAAAAAGCCATTTTAAAAAAAAACCCCCGGGGTTTGGGGGTTTTCGGGTCCTGAACACCCACGGGAAAAGTCATTGCCAAAACAAAAAAAAAATTTTAAAAATTTTTTTTTGGGGGGAACCCGGGTGGGGAAGGGGCCCTTTTGGGTTTTTGGCGCCAAACCAAAAAATTTTTTGGGGGTATGTAACCCCCCCCTTTTTTATAAAATTGTTTTGGGGGGGAAGGGTTTTTTTTCGGGGAAACCCAAAGGGGGAAAAAGGGGACAGAAAATTTTTTTCGGGAAAAAAAGGGAAACCCACCGCCCCCTTTCCATCTACCCAAAAAGGTTTTTTAGGGTTTTGGAACTTTTTGTGGGAAAAAAACTTTGGGGAAAAAAAGGTTTGGGGGAAAAATTTTAGAAAATCCTGGGGGGGGAATTTGGGAGGATAAAAAGGCCCAAAAAAGGAAAAAACCTTTTTTGAAAGACCCCCCAAAAATTTTCCCCCCTTCTTTAGAAAAGGGTTTTTAAAGGGGGGCGGGGGTTTTAAAGGAAAAAGTTCAATTTCCCCCCCGGGGGTTAAAAAGGGGTTTTGCCCAAAAATTTTTTGGTTAAAAAAAAACCCCCCCCTAAAATTAAATTTGGGAATTTTTTTGGGGGTTTTAAAAAAGGCAAAAAAAGGGGGAAAAAAAAAAATTCCCCAAAAAAAAAACCCTGGCCCCCCCAAAAGGGACAAAGGGGGGCCCCGGGAAACAAAAATTCTGGGGGGGAAACCCCCGCCCCCCCAATTTTTAAAAATTGGGGAGGGGGGGTTTCCCAGGAAAACCCCCAAAAACCCCAAAAACCTTTTTTCCCCATACCACATGTCAAACCCCCCCAAAAACCCCTTTTCCAACCCCAAACCCGGGGGGGCCCGGGACCAGGGGGAAAAAAATATCTAAAAAAAAAAAACACAAACAAAAACCGGGCCCCCTTCAAAAATTTTTAAAAAACAAATAAAATTTTTGGGGGGCCCGGGGGTGGCCGGGGGACGGGGGTTTTTGTTACCTTGCAGGGGAAGGGTTAAAAGTCCCCGGTTTTCCTGAAACCACCCCTCTTCCCAAAATTTAGGGTAAATCCCCTTTTTTTTTTTTTATAAACCCCTGGTGGAGCAAAGGCAAAAAAACCCGGGGGTTTTAAAAAGGGGAAAAAAAAAAAAAATTTTTTAACAAAAACAAAAGGGCGGGGAAATTGACTTCCAAAAAATTTTTTTGGGGAAAAAACCCAAATTTTTAAAAACCCCTTCTAAACCAATGGGGGGGGTCAAGGTTTAGGGTGGGGGCGGGGAAAGGCACCCCAAAGGGGAAAAAAGGGGTTTTGGGGGGGCCCCCGGGAAGGGGGGTTTTGGGGGAAAAGGGGGTTTGATTTTAAAATTGAGGGTTCATTTTGGGATTCCCCCCAAAAATTTCCCCCCTTCCGGGTTTTAAAAGGGCCCCTTTTGGGGGAAAAATTTGGGTTTTTTTTTGGGGCCCAGGGTTTTTTTTTAAAAACAGCCCAAAACCCTTTTTTGGGGGGGGGGGGGTTTTTTCCCCCCTGTCATTTTAAAACTTCCCCAAAAAAGGGCCCCCGTAAAAGTCCCCTTTCCCGGCAAGTTTTTCCCCCCTCTTGTTGGGGCTGAGGGGTTCCCCTTAGGGTTTTTCCCCCCCTTAAAAGTTCCCCGGGGGGGGGGTTTTAAATCCCAAAAAGGCTGCCGGGTTTTTGGGTAAAAATATTTCCCCGGGGTTCTTTTTTGGACTTGCCATTCTGAACCCTTTCCCCCACCAGCTCCCGAAGTTCCCCCAAGTTTCTACAGCATACCTCCCCCTTTTTGTTTTTTTTTTCCTCAACTTCTGATAAAAAGGGATTGGGGCCCTTCCCAGGGTTCCTGCTGGGGTCTATTTTTAGTTTTTTTTTTTTTTTTTTTTTTTCCCAAATGAGACAAAAAAACCGGGTTTTCCCAGGTAACACCACCTTTCCCCTCAATGTCCTGCCTTTTAAAAAAACCTACAAAAAAAGCTCACAAGAAAAGGGGGGTTTGGAAAGGGGGCCCCGGGCGGGGGGTTCTTTACCCTTCCCGGGGAAAGGCACCCTAGGGGGGGAATTTCCCCTTTGGGGGACTCTGGGGTCTAGAGTCGGGGGGGGCCCCCCCCACATCTGCCTGGCTTTCGGGGGAAAAGGGGGCCATAAAAGGGGAAGGGGGGACGGGGTTGGGAGTCACTGAAAACCCAAGCAACCCCCCTGGCCACGCTACCCGAAGGGTGCTTTTCCCCTAATGAGACCCGGGAAAAAGGGGGCCCCCCACTTTTTTGTTCAAAAAAAGGTATTGTTTTTTTTAAAAGAAACCCCCCCACGAAAGGTAAAAGCCAGTTCTTGTCTTTAAATTTTTTCCAAAGTTAAATCTCGGGTGTGTCTCTATCCAGGATAACTCTGTTTCGTTGATCCCTTTCAATTTTATTTTTATTTAAAGCAATTTATCTGACTTCCCCAAACTTTTTACCACACATGTTTTTGGCGTGACACACACACACACACACACACACAAACACACACACACAACGTCTATTTTAAATTCACCCGGGGCTTCATCCTGACGGACTATCCTAATGTCAATGGGCTTTCTGGGGACCCCAAATGATTTGGGGGCACCTGTGTAGTTCAGCTAATTTTCAATTCAAATTAATTTTCTTCCCGGGTTTTAAATTAAAAGCCTTTTGGGGGCCAGTGGTCAAAAGGACCCGGGGGTTACGAATTTGGAATTTAAACAAATAAGGGGAAAAATTCACTCAGAAGAACCCGGGGGGAACAGGGGCTTCGGGGGTTTGGGGGGAGGGGGGGGCATCTAGACAACAGGGAACGGGGGGAAAAATTTAAAATTGCCTTGGGCAAATTTGTTGAGTTTGCTGATCTTACCAGTGAGAAGGCAGAAACTTCAAGGAGCACAGCAGTCCCTGATGGGGTCTTCAACTTTGTTTATCCCCACAGATAAATTGGGTGGGGGGACTTTTTTTTGTTTCTCACTTTGATGGAGGACTTTGGGTTTCTTTTTTGAGAAGATGATCTCAATTTTTTGGAATGTTTTGATATTTGAAATAAAATTAGCTTCCCAAAATTAAATAAAATAGGGGAACCCATGTTCTGAATCCATTGTCCTTTTAGGGCTGTGCCTTTTATCCCTTGAACCTGTGTCTTTTTGGTGTGGCCCCTTGCACCAGTATTGATTTTATTCATCAACATAGAACGGAAACTGCTCTAATCCACCCCCCGGGGGGAGATTCATATGGGTTTACTGGAAAAGTGCATGCAGAAAAAGGGGGATGAAATTGATTTTACTTCTGTGTTTAATTCAAGTGAAAGAGCTGGATTCTGATGAGGATGGGGCCAAGTTATTGTTATATTTAACACTAGGCACCCTTGGAACAGAAAAAATGCTAGGCCAGGGGTCCCACAAAGAGGAGTTTATTTAGGGCAAGGGAGAGGAGAGAAGCAGAGAGGGGAGCAAGAGAGGGTAGGTAGAGGCAGGCCATTGACCACGTGGAGAGAGGGGGGAAGGGAAGGGGAGAGGTCAGAGACAACCCCCGGGCGTGGGTCAAGGGGCAAGAAGAGAGGAGGGGCAAGATAGCCCCTTTTAAACGTAGGGAGGAGCAACCTGGCTGTTGCCAGGTAACCTAGGAGGTATTTTTGACAAATCAACAGCTAATACCTTTTAATTCAATCTTTTAAAAAAAATTCTGCAGGATTAATTCCCCAGTTGAGAAACCTTACATTTTCCCCTCTACCATTTGCCTGTTCCTTTACCCACAAACTTTGGCTGATCCCAAGGTGAATTTTTCTTTGCATGTTGGGTTTCCCCGAGAAAAAACAGACAGACATTAAAAAATAAATAAATAAACTCACAAGTTCTTCCTGGCCAGGATAGAGGCTTTAGAAAAGGCTTTTGAATGTTTGATATAAATTAGTTTCTAGAATTGATTCACATACTGCATAAGGGGGGTCAAAAATGTTTTTAAGGTTTTGGGTAGAATTCTCTAAAGGCTATATCATTTAGTAACAATTTGGGGGTTTTGAAAAAGTATTTTGAAACCCAAATTTAAATTTTTCCCTTACTATTTGCTTAAAAATTTTTTATGCTGAGAGAGTATACATTTCTAAGGCAATGTCTTGGGGAAAATTTAAAATACTAAAAGATTTTTCAGGGCCTAAGGTTAAACTGTTCTTTGGGAAAACAGTGGGAGGTACGTGTGAGGAGATACTACTGAGGACATTTCCTAACACCAGGGTAGAATCTGGTTTCCAGTTTTCCCATAGGGAAAAAAGTGAACAGAGTTAATAATAGCAAGTGCTCTTTCTGAGATACAGCTATAAGTGCAAGGTCACAAGTGAAAACACGGGACCCAATTAGACTTCGAAACTGTGGCTTTCTGAAGTCTGGGAATCTGCTCAGAATTGTCTGTTTACTGTAGTGATTAATTATAGCCAGAACATTTTCCCAAGCAGTGCATCATCCAAAGGCGTTCATTCCCCTTGTGAGACTCATATTTTAAAAAAATGACCACGCATTTTGAGTCATCCTGGATCCATTTTTGTTGGATCTGATTTCCGAAAGATGAGCTAGGGCCAGAAACAGGAAGAGAATACAGTGTGCTTCTGCTTTAACCCAGAGATTGCTAACACAATAATGAATTACTTATCACAGCTTTGTTTCAAAGCCAAATACAGAGATTGGGAAGTTTTAAACCTATTTTTCGATGCTAAAATCTTTTTCACACCTGACTCACCTCAAATTTACTCACAAACACACACGCACGCGACGCCACGCGACACTGCATGCGCACTGCGCACGCACACTCAAGCAAGCATGTTTGCACCATTCTTAATTAAGTCCTACAGATACAGGATTTCAAGATAAGATGGATTATGTCCCCACCCAATTCCCAACATCAGGCCACGGAGAAAAGGTTAACAACAGAGGTAAACAATTGACCCTGATAGGCCTGGAGGTTATACCTGAGTAAGCCTGTATCTGCTATGCTTGCTTTATACAAACTGTTATTCCCACAGACTCAGGCCCTTTCCTTCTCTTTGCTCTCTGAAGGTTATTCTTCTTTCCGGAATTTCCTGTTTGTCCAGGATCAGCTCAGTTTCCTGGCCCTGTGTGTGAAAATATCATTCAACACTTAGCTTCTTTTCCCTTGTTATTGTCTTTGTTATAAGGTCTTTTTCTGACTAAGAAACCTGGCAATAATATGATATTATGAGTTATTATATAAAAAAAGTAAAATTATTTTTCAAATAATTTTTTGGGTTTGTCCTTCCTCCCTGTTGTCTGAGAAGAAATCAGGCTGTCAGGCTTAGTGGCAGCACCTTATACCGAGCCACCTCACCAGCCCTCTTATTTATTTATTTCCAGAAAAACAGATTCCAAAGGTAACACATGACACTGCGGTGAGGATTTGCCCTTCCCTGTGTGCAGAGTGATTCAGGAGTGCCGCAGAGGCACCTGGCTGCCTTAAGCTTTCAGCTGCTGCCTGGGCCCAGGTGAGGGGTTGACTCACAGTGTTATCTATGCCAGATGAACTGTAAGAAAACGAGTAGCATAATCTGTGGATCCCAGCAGAGATGGACTGATTCGGATATTTATATCCTGGGATCCACCTGGCAGTTTGAGTCACCTTAAAATAATTCATGCTAATTTAAAGGGTTGGGACTGGCCATGCTAATTGTGTGGCTTTGAGCTGGCTCCACATTTGACAAAGGGAGGAGCTGGAGCTTCTGCTCAAACACTGGGCAAGGATTCAACCGAAGAGGCCCAGATCATGGATCCCAGTATATCTGTTTGACAATACTCAGGTACATTTCGTACATTAGCAGTGCTCTGAGCCAAAGAAACACAAGCACATGTACCAACACACACAGACTGCAGTGACACTTCACCTCTGAACTTCTCTTCCCCTGTTCTTGCCTGTGCAATTTTTTTTATGTGTATTCTTTGATTGAAATAAACACATCAGTAAACGTAACTGGCTTCAGTCATTCCGTGAGTTTACCAAAGTACTGAAACTGAAACTGGTTTGGAAAGACATAATTTCCTGCAGAAGCAGTAGGGGGGAGCCAGAAACACAACATGTTGCAGCAATTCATTTAGAAGAAGAAGAGAAGAAGAAGAAGAAGAAGAAGAAGAAGAAGAAGAAGAAGAAGAAGAAAAGAAGAAGAGAAGAGGAAGAAGAAGAAAGAAGAAGAAGAAGAAAAGAAGAAGAAGAAGAAGAGACCCTATGTACTAGGATAATGTCAAGACCCTTAACTCCACTGCAGAAAGAATTTCAGGACAACTCATTGTGAGGTAGAGTAGGAGTTTATTAAGAACAGGTTTTAAACACAGAGTTAAAGCACTAGAGTTAAGATAGAGAGAGGTAGGTACTGAGGGAAGGATAAGACATACCCAAGAGTGGTGGGTTGGGGTTTCTGAAGAGAAGCTCCTTACAGTTTTTACCATAAACATATCTATGATATGGGTGGATGTTGAGCTTATAACTCAAAGAGTGGCTAAGAAACCTCATGAACTCATGCATTGGCCCCTGTGCCAACAATGAACAGCATTGCAGCTAATGAGGTAAAACCATATCTCAGAAGGGTTTCATGGAATTTAAGATATGTCTGTGTTACAAAAGTCTATCATCTTGTTTGTAAGAGTCCCCAGAAAAATCAGATTTACATCCAAGAAAGGAATAAACCATACTTGAAGGTCATATCTGTTCAGGCCTCAAGCCAATTCACTGTAATTTTAACATTCTTATTTGAAATTTTGCTATATAAAAGGAATTTAATCTCCATATAGGTAAACTTCATGGCAAGTTTTGTTGACTGTGCTAGAATTCTTGTCTCTCAGATGAAATTTCAACTGACTGCTAATGTCATCTTGACACAAAGTAAAGTCACCTGAGAGAAGAGAAACTTAAATGATGAAAATGCCTCCATCAAACTGGCCTGTGAGCAAAGCTATAAGGAATTTTCTTGATTAACAATTGATGTGTGAGGGCCCAGCCCATTATGGGTGGTGCCCTCCCTGGACAGTGGTCCTGGTTGCTAAAATAAGAAAGGAGATTGAGTAAGCCATAAGGAGCAAGCCAGTAAGCAGCACACCTCCGTGGCCTCTGTATCAGTTCTTGTCACCAGGTTCCTGCCTTAATTTGAGTTGCTGCTTTGGCTTCTCTTAATGAACTGTGACTTGAGCTATATAAACCAAAGAAACCCTTTCTTCCCCAAGCTACTTTTGCTCATGATATTTCATCAAAGCGATAGTAACCAAGACCTGGTGAGAGAGTCCTTTCTTTCCCCACATTCCTTTAGATTTCTCTGCCTCACCTCTCAGGAGCTTACAGCTGGAGTCTGACCCTTGAGCTGACACACAGCCATAGGAGGGCACCAAGAACTGAGTGTGTAGATCCCTAGAAGCCCAGCAGCCTTCTTCAATCAATTACTTGGATCTTGTTTTGTTTTGTTTTGCTTTGTTTTTAAGACTTAGTCATCATTTTTGCATGAGGAAAATAGCATTACCTAAATTGCTGGCCATCATAAAGATAAAATGATTATTTTATAAGATATTTATTATATATTATCAAAGCAGGTGCCCAGTTAAAGCTTGATTATTATTGACTGGGAAACCCCATTGTATTATGACTGACCCTGTAACAACTATATACCACAAAGGATGGAGCAATGTCTGTGTACAGGATCTATACATCATCTTTCAGGTTCCAGAGCTCTGGGTGTCATCAAGATCAAGCTGAAACATCCCTGGGGACCTTTTGTAGGTGACAAATAATTAAGTCTTTATCTTTGAGATTAAAATTACAAGAACCACAAGACAGAACTCCATCTTAAAATTTGAAATTTAACTGAAGGTAAATTCTTACATAAAGCATAGCTGAGAAAACAGCCTTGATGCAACAAGAAATAGGTGGACAGAGGCAGAGATACTGCTCAGAGCCTTGACCCAAAAAGGACCTCCTTCCGATGACCCTGGAAGACCTTCCCAACCCCTTGGGAAAGGGCTTCATTAGACTGCATGTGAACTCACTGAACGATGCATGAAGGGGTACATGCAGAAGAGCCTGATGCTTGACTCAGCAAGGACAAACCAACAGGGTAAATTACAGCCATCATTAAGAAGGGAGCCCCTACAACTTGAAATTGAGGTGATCGAAACTTTAGCCCCAGAGGAGAGAAGCAAACAAAACCACAAAGAGATGCTACAGTTCAAATGAGCCTGAACATGTGATCTGTTGACTATGCTAGACTCATATTCTTATGTGAATCCTTTCAGCTGGGAATAAATCAGTTATTGCCCTTCGTGTTTCTCACTCAGGTTCTGTAATGGCCAAAGTGTTTTATCCCCTCAAATTTTCTTTTCTAAAGCCCTGGCAACACACTCACAGTCAAGGAAGTATACCTGAAACTATGGAATACACTGCCGATGACTCACAGGCAGGCTCAGACTTAGCTCACTTCCTGATGCACCCCAGGATCACCTGCCCAAGGAATTGTACTGCTCATGGTAGGCTGAGCCTCCTATACCAATCAGCGATCAGGGCAGTCCCCCACAGATATCTGGTATGGGTGCCCCCTCAATTGAGACTTCCTTCTCAGTGACCTAACTGTGTGAAGTTGATTCTTAAAGCTAACTAAACAGTGGCCAGATGCATCTCAGTGTTAATTAATTAATTGGCAGTTAGGATTGGCACAGTTTGTGTAGAACGTAAGTCACAGAAGTGGACCCTTCTCTCACTGTGATTTCAATGGATACATGTGGAAAAGTCAAGGTCATGCTGACTGTCATGGGGTTGACAGGAAAGCTGTTAGTTCCTGAGGTTATGATTGACAGCTCTAAGGCTGTATTTTACTGTAAGAGGAAAATAAGAATTGCATTTGCAGTGTCCTCACAACTCAACAATTTATTCAAGGACTAAAATTTATCAGCCAATATAAATTTGCTGACTTGCTTAAAATTTGCAAACTTAAAGCTAACAGCTAAGCTTACAAAGAAAACAAAGCATGCACCCCTAAAAATCTATGCAAACTTTTATAACTGAATAACTAAAGAAGATTCAGTTCTGGAGAGGAACGTGTTGGTACATGATAAAGCACCTGCCTAGCACACCTGAGGTCCTAGATTTGATCTCCAGAATGAGAGAATGAAGGAAGAGAGTGTATCAGTCAGGGTTTCCTAATGGAACCAGATAGGATCTATCTATCTATCTATCTATCTATCTATCTATCTATCTATCTATCTATCTATCTCTATACATATATACATACATATATACCATAAATGTACATACATACATAATTAATGGGATGTATTGAAGTTGTGCACAGGCTATGGTAGGGGATAGTCTAACAATGATTGTCTCCTGCAAAAAACACCAAGAATCCTGTGTCAGTTCAGTTCAAGAGAATGGATGGTTCAGCAGTCCCAAACAGGTGCTAAAGTCCCAGATAATTCCTAGAGAGCTGCTAGTCTTCTGTCTTCA
Organism: Mastomys natalensis; assembly: GCA_021653895.1. Taxonomy (NCBI): domain Eukaryota; kingdom Metazoa; phylum Chordata; class Mammalia; order Rodentia; family Muridae; genus Mastomys; species Mastomys natalensis. Next base: position 138,334 of record JAJTUV010001627.1, on the reverse strand, counting down.
TTGGAATCCCAAAGAGTAGGTTCTAACACCAGTGAAGGAATGCCTCAGCAACAGGAGAGATGAGCTTACCAGCAAGAGTGAGGGCAGGAAGGTGAAGGAAAAGAGCTTCCTTCTCCCAGGCCCTTTATGTGGGCTATCACCAGAAGGTGTGGCCCAGATTTAGGATGGGACTTCCCACCTCAAAGAATCCAATGGGGGGGATCCCTCAGAGACATGTCCAGGTGCTTGAGTTTTATTTGATTCCAGAAGTAGTCAAATCAATAACCAAGATAGTTGTCACAAGAAGTAGGAGAAAAAAAAAGAAAGGAAGGGGAGGAAAAAGGGAAAGAGGAAGAGAGGGAGGAGGAAAAGAAGGAAGGAATGAAGGAACGAAGGAAGGAGCAAGATATGGAGAAAGAAAGGTGAGGATAAAGGGAGAGGGAGGAGGTGAAAGAAGACTGGAGAAGGAGGGATTATAGACCAGAACCATGTAAATTTCCAAAGAGGACAATGGTTGTGTTTCAGAAGTGGATCCTAGGGAAGTTACCCAAGTGCTTGAATCAGAAGCAGTGGGGGATGTGATCGCTAAGCCTTTGCTTCCTGTCCACAACTTTTTATTATCAAGGAGAAAACTGAACTTTTGATCCAGTCACACGAAGGTTGAGATTCGGTTTTAAACTCCAGTAGTCTTATCTGTGACTGATATCTGGATTTTTTTTTTTTCAATCATTCAAACTGTGCAAAGTATTTGCAAGCCTCCAGTCCAGAAGCCAGTTCACAACCTTGCCTGTGGGTTCTGTGCTCCACACCCTTGAACATCTGCTTAAATGTCCACGAGCAGCAAGGTCTGTCTTACGTCAGGGTCATCATCGGAGAAGGCGGACTGACCTCTACCCTAAGCTGACAGTAGGTGATAGGTGGAAGAGCCCTTGGCTTTGGGTGGGAGAGCAGGACTCAGTCAGCTCCACTGATAACCTCTGACTACTCAAATGACAGATGACTGACTTTCCTTTTGCACAGTCACACCTGCCATGAAGAAAGCATTTCCTTGCTCCACACCAGGAAATGCACTTTAGGTCAGTAAGCACAGATTGCTCACCTCTGTCACCATAGCTATAGGATATCACCTTTCAGCAACTGTCACTCTCCCACACCTGTAAGCTAAGCTCCACAGGAGCAGAAATCTATATTCGAGAAGCTAGTACAGTGTCTAGGAACATTGACTTTACTAGATACCTCTTGAATAAATTAATTCATTATAAGCAACGAGACTATTTTCTGGGTCAGTGTGCTCATGTTGCAGAATACTAAGTGTAGTTAGAACTATACATTGGAGCCAGGCTGTGGAGTGTGTTTGACTCAAACTAAGCTTTATGTATCTTGGCAGAGGTCATTAACAATAGTTTTTATTTTTGAGTGTAGGATAATGATTATAAATATGACTTGAAAAATTATTATGACACATTTTGAAACTCCTGGAAAAGAAGAGTAAGAGCAAGTGGCACTTGCAAGGTTCTCAGTGATTGCAGCTGAGATGGAGATGAAACCATCCCCAACCCCACCCTCCATTCCTCATCCCCCCTCCTCCACACACAGTCTAGGGGCAGTTAGTATGAATGACTAGTAAGGTGTCAGTGCTAAGCAAGGGAGATGCTTGCCACTCTTTGGTTCTCAGTTTCCACGATGACCATGATCAGCAGAGGAATTCAGAAGTTTGACATAGGGGTTTGTTACTGTCTTAGTTTCCTTCCCTCTTGCTGAGATAACACACTCTAACAAAGCAACTTAAGGAGAAAGGGTTTACTTGGACACAAAGCCAGGTTATAGTGGGGCATGCCAGGGAAGCCAAGGCTGCAGTCATATCAGTCAGGCACAGAAACATGAGTTAATGCATGTTTGCTTATTCCCAGCTAGCTTCCTCTACTTTTATACAGTCTAGGGCCAAGCCCAGGAAATGATGCCAGGTACATTTACAGTGGACCTTCCAGTCTCAATTAACCTAATTAAGACAATCTTTCACAGGCTTACCAGCAGGCCAGCCTAATATGGACAATTCCTCATTGAGACTCCTTCGTCATGATTCCAGATTGTGTCAGATTGACAATTAACACTAACCATCACAATTACTACCTTGAACTGACAGCTGATGCTGGGCAGCCAATAGAAATGTCTGGCGAGTGACAGGAGGAACACACAAATGTCCTTCTGTGAGTGTTCTGAGTGCTTGCTCAGCACCAAACAACTAATCAGGTTCTGGGGATTTGGAACAGCAAGGGGACTGGCAACTAGCAAGCAGACTAGAAGCTTTCATTAAAACCACATGGGATAATAAGTGCATATGGTGTATAAGTGGTTGATAGGACAGAAAAAGGAAGAAACAACAGCCCTTGTGAGGTTCATGGTACAGCCCAGAGCTATGAGGCAAGGGCTTCCCAAAGAGACTGCTCTTTCTATCACATGGTCAGGATCTCACTAGAGATAGAGATAGAATGCTTTATGTTGAAGAATAGAAATAGAATGTTTTGTAAAATTTTATGGAAATGAGAAATGTGTATTTAACAGACAGCTGACCCCTGATAAACTCCCCAGAGTGGAAGGCCTGCCTACACTTACCAGTTATTGTCACCATGGTTGACTTGGTTAGGACAGTGGAAGAGTTTCCTGGCTTATTTGAGGCCTATCTACCTATCATTCCTTTCTGGGCTTCCCAAGTTTTACTCAAGAAATATGACTATACATTTAAATGTATTAGAATAAATCTACTCATCCAGATGTACGTGTGGCAGAAATTTCCCTGTCCAACCTATTTGCAGCGGGAGGTCTATGATTGGATAGGGAAAAATGAGGCGGAGCTAAGGGAGGCAGAGATGGGAAGGCAGAGAGAAACGAGAGGAGAGAGAGAAATGTGGAGGAGATGGAAGCTGACATTAACGAGCGTGGCTACCAAACTTTGGCAGAGATGATATAAAAAGGTTAGAATAGATGGGATAACTTGTCTAATCTGTGTGGGCAACTTGTGATTTGAGTATTTGCTGATATATAAATCCATTGATTAACTTTAAGCATTAAGAGTCTTCTTTCTATCAGGTACTGGGTATTGTGATATCTACCATGAGGATAATGGTTATTGTCTGGGGTTAAGCCAGGCACGGTGGGGGTGGCAGAGTTGGTCCAGGGGCCATGCCTAGAGCTGTGGAGGCTGCGGAGCTGGCCGTTGAAGGCAGCACCCAAACCAATGCCTCATGGACCCCAGGCCAGTGTCACAGCGGCAGCCAGCCGGTACCAGACTCTAGTGCGGGAGCATGGCTGCAGAGCTGGGAGCCAGCAGCCATCCTTTTCTAATACCTCCCGCAACATGTATGTGTGCGAGTGCGTGTGTGTCTACTTAAATTGTAATCTATGAAACACTAAAACATGATTTTAAACTATTAAAAGAATATGTGTTAGTTGCTGATGATTTTTCTTATGCTTGTTAAGAAGAGCAAACATTCCTTCCTAGTTGGAGATTACAAGTTGCCCAAGTGGCTGAAACCAGGGAACCTGAGACAGCAAAGGCTACAGCCAGGAAGAGAGGACGACAGCCATACCTTATATGTCTAGGGTGAAGGAATGCAGTGCTTTAAGCTGTAATAGGACAGGAACGTGGGAAGTCAGCTTTATGTAAGTTCTCTGATTCCCACATCGCTTCCTAATACTTGGGGTCCGTGGATGCTGACCAAGAATCCTTAAAATCTACCTCGCTACATGTCTGTCTCTAGTCTCATCTGGGAAGGATCCTGGAATGCACCCTGTTAAAAAGCAAAGTCCCTTTCCACTCAATACCCCCACAGAGTCACCAGACCCTTGACTGATAGTATCTTTATCTGCAATCTTGAGTCATAATTACTACAGCACCCCATATTACCCACCATGGCTCCTCATAAGGAACATGGGTTCCAAATGGCATTCACTGAGCAAGCAGAAAACTAGGACAATTACTGAAAATTACAGGGTTTAAAGTACAGTGCACTGAGCCCTCTCCTGCCTTCCACAGATCAGACTGTTTCAGCACCAAGGAAGCTAGATTTGTGAAGCTGGAGCAGTATATATTTTAATTCCTATTTGTGCCTATCAGAAAAAAAACCTATATTCATTTGTTTTCCCCTCTCAGTAAAAATCACATTCCCCCGCTGTAACATCAGGGATTGAAAGTAGAACCTTACACAGGTGAGGCAAATGTTCTTCCTCTAAACTAAAGCTCCAGCTCTCTTTTCATACTTCATTTCCAGTCTCATTAAATGGTACAGTCTGTACTTGAACTTAGGATACCCTGCCTCCCTGAGGAACCACCGTTCTGTGATACCTGGTTCAGCTTTAGTCTTCAGTATTGACCAAGTTTTCTGAACTTAACAAACTCTATCCATGACTTTTCTTGCTTAAACCCTACACCTTCCAGATCTTTCTTAGTTTCCCTGGGGAAAACCTTCTTTGTTATCCTTACAATACTTTCAAGCTCTGCTGAGCATCCAGTGTGACTGTTACCATGGTTACTTATTTGTAACCATCTTTCTTACAGAATGAGCACATGGCGGATCTGAGGCACATCCCGCCTCTGCTCCCAGCATCTGCACCATGTGTAATCAAATCCAGTTAAAAGGATCAAGATACCTGTTCTTCATGACACCTTTAGAATGACCTCACTTCTCACCAGTTCCACAAAACAATTTATCTCTTTGGTTATCTATTTCTTTTTATTTGCTTGGTTCAAATTTCAGGATGTGGAGATAGATGAATATTAAAATTATTTTTAAATGTGCTATAATAAATGAATTATAGTCTCACCATGTATTCTAAGCCAACCTATCCTCTGATGCAGAATAACAATCTATGCAAATTTTTCTCTCGTCTTAAATTTTGACAAATTATGATCTCATGCTATTTGAAATACCACTCAAACTCTTTATAACAATGGAACCTCTCCTCAAGTGTTCTACTGCCCTAACCAGGACATTTCTATCACCTGCTCGACATTTCCAAGGAGCATCAAGGAAGAGGAGGTAGAAAGAGTATAAGATACAGAAGATAGGAAGAAGGGCTGTGAGGAGCTATCTGCTACGCATGATGTGACCATTGCTATCATGATCTCTGCAGGTGTGCTTGCATACTCCGACCCACACAAGACTGACCCAGTCCACAGTCAGTCATAGGAAGGGGAAATCACATGGGTCCTACCTCTCTCTGTTGACCCATTGACTACTGATGGATTCTGGTGGAGAGGCAGTCATTTCTTCCAATGCGTTCTGAGGCTCCACTGGACTGGTCTATGCCTACAGTCATGTAGAAGATCCTGGATAAACTCAGCGGGACACAAAACAAAAAAAGACCAGAATGTGGGAAAGGGATCTGTAGGGAAAAGGAAGGACATGATAGAGGATGATGTCTGAGGGTTTCTGTTACTGTGAAGAGACACCATGACCACAGCAACTTCTATAAAGGCAAGCATTAACTGGGGCTGCCTTACAGTTCAGAGGTTCAGTCCATTACCATCATAGCAAGAAGCATGGTAGTATGTAGGTATTCATAGTGCCTAAGGCAGCTGAGAGTTCTGCATCTGAATCTGTAGACAGCAGGTAGAGAGTGAGACACTAGGCTTGGCTTGAGCTTCTGAGACCTCAAAGACCACCCACAGTGACACATTTCCTCCAACAAAGCCACACCTACTCCAACAAAGCCACACCTTTTAAAAGTGCCACTCCCTATGGGCCTAATCAGAATGCATTATACACACATATGAAATTGTCAGAGAACAAATTTAATAAAAAATATTTTAAAGAATATAAAAATAATTCTGTGCTCTAGCATATTCAATTTGGGTTTCATAAGAAAATTCTCTATGTACATAGCACAAAGATGATTTCCAGATTCTCTTTGCCAGGAATTTGATCTTTATAGTCTCTGGTCACTGACAACCCATCAAGGGTCTTCACAGTATTGAGCTCTCATCCTGTCCATTGATATACTAAACTTTGTGTTTATAGAATTCTTTTTTTTAAAGTTTATTTATTTATGTGTTTGTGTGTGAATGGTAAGAGGTCAGAAGACACCTTCTGGAAGTCAGCTCTCTCTTTCCAACATATGGGTCCCAAGGGATTGAACTCAGGTCTTTAGACTTAGCTACAAGTGCCTTTACCTGATGAGCCAGTCCTCTGAAGCAGTAGCAGGAAATCAATATCCACCAATGATCCACCAAAGTTCAGCAGTATGAGAAGCAAAGGACATTAAAAGTCCTCATTTGTGGAACTAGACTCAAGCTTATGCGGGAAACACTATCTTTCCAGATGACTCAGGACTATGTAATGACACATTGCATCAATGAAACCATGGCCAGCTTTGACCTGAGACTATTGGGTTTATAAACATAAAATAGATGGACCAGGTGTGTATCCAGTATTCTGAATATTCAAATTAGGTAATTACCAGGTGGCAGGTCTTGTGTTTAGCACTGTATTGAGTTACAAAGTAACTAAGGAGTTTGTCCTAAGGAAATATCACAATGTAAGTAAAAGTATATGAATTTTATAAGTTAAACTGTGTCTGCTAAATTAATAAGTTTTAGCCTAGATATTCTGAGGATTATAGACACTCAATCTCCATTACCCACAAATGATAGCTTCTCCAAGAACCAATGATGTAAGCATGTAAGAAAAAGCAATGTATTTTAACCTGAAACTTAACAATAAAAAAATTTAGATAAAACTGTGAGATACACACACACACACATATGATATATATGTATAAATATATATGTGTATATATATATGTATATAATAGAAGATTATATTTCCCAATCATGGTTAATATAGTCTAAATTGTATTGTTTTTACATGAAAAGAAGCTGCCAAGCAAGCACACATATTTCCAGTATAATGTGGAATATTTCTAATGCTGGCCAGTTTGACTATTATAAATCAGGACTTACAGATCTATAGGTATTAATGTGATTTGACTTGTCCAGTATGTGCTATGAATACAGCTTGTTTACTTGTTTCATACAAATTGAGTAAAGCACATGAATTCTAGAGCCCAGCTTGGGGTTGGAGTCAAGGCTGGGTGATGCAGAGGTGTTGTCAAAGGCTGTTACTTGGTGGTTAGAGAAGAAGACACTGCCCTTATGTGTCTGAAAAAGCAAGCAGCATGAACAAATTCACAGAAGACTTTAGTGCAATAGAATTGATGGAAGGTTGAATTCTAAACAAATTGCTTTGTATAAAATCTGAAAACTATCTCAGCTGGGAGATATATGGTTAAATATCCTCACGTATACACAAACATACACACACAACTATCACATCTGTCTCTGGTACTTATTAGCATGAACTGAATAGAGGCTTTACGTTATACCCTGAACACTTCCTGATTATACACAATTTCATGATAATGGCTGGTGGATGTCACGTGGGTGTCTGAAAACCCAGGCTGAATGCATAGTGGGCATTCAGCTAGATGGATTGTTCCTCATTTGCATGCCCCTTTAATTTAACCAATCGATTTACATAATGTTCCATCATTGTCCTTTTCACTGAGAAAGCAGCAAGCTTCCAAGCAAAAGGACAGTCAGCAATGGTGACAGTGCCATGTTTGCACTTTGATAACTGGACCACCACTCTACCCTGTGAGTAAAGCTTGGATCCCACCTCATCTTGGCATTTCATCCCCAGCTGTACAAAAGAAGCTTTGGCATAAGTATTGGGTAAGACATCTGTCTTACAGGTATTGGGTATTGTCTTAGGGTTTCCTTGCTGCGAAGTGACACCATGACCAAGGCAACTCTTATAAAAGACAACATTTAATTGAGGCTGGATTACAGTTTTAAGAAGTTCAGTTCATTATCATCATGGTAGGAAGCGTGGCAGTATACAGGTAGACATGGTACTGGAGAAGCTGAGAGATTTACTTTTCAATCTAAAGTCAACAGAAAGGGACTGTCTTTTCAGGCAGTCAGGAAGTAGCTCGTTCCTGCACTGTGTGGAGCCTGAGCATAGGAGACTGCAAAGCTCACATACACAGTGACACACTTCCTCCAAAAAGGCTACACCTCCTAATAGTGCCACTCTATATGGCCAAGCATTCAAACACATGATCTATTGGGGTGGAGGTAACCTCTTCAAACCACCACAACATCCTTTTTTAATACAGCAAGAGTGTTAAGTCAGGAAATATGGCTCAGTGCTTGCTGCTCCAGACATGGTGCAAATCTTAAAAACCTAAACACGTCTTTAATTTCAGCACTTGGGAGACAGAGACAGGTGGATCTCTGTAAGTTTGAGACCAGCCTGGTCTACAAAATGAGCTCTAGGACAGCCGAGGCTATTACACAATATAACCCTGTCTGGAAAACAAAACAAAGCAAAAACGACAACGACAACAAAATGCTTGCTCCTCACACAAAGGACCTGAGTTCAATTCCCAGCACCCACATCAGGCGGTACACAGTCCCCTATGATTCCGGCTCCAGGGCATCTGTCACCCACTTCTTGCCTCTTAGTGCATCCATGTGCATGTGCCCATACTCACCATACAAATTTACATCAATAAAACTATAATTAAAATCTTTTAAAAGGTAAAAAAATTTAGGGTTGGGAGTCAGGAAGGGGACCACAAGATCACTAAAACAAGTGTATCCAAATCAGCTGTTCTGGTGATATTAGCTCTGCATTGGGTACGTTTATTGTCAATTTGACACCAAACTAAAAAAAGCTAAAGTCATCTGAGTGGAGGGATTCTCAATTAAGAAAACGCCTCCATTAGATTGGGTTGTAGGACAGCCTGTACAGCATTTTCTTAATCAGTGATTGTTGCTAGAGGGTTCAATTCATTGTGGGTGGTGCCATCCCTGGGCTGGTGGTCCTGGGTGATATATGAAAGCAGGCTGAAAAGGCCATGAGGAGCAAGCTAGTAAGCAGCACTCCTCCATGACCTCTGTCAATTGAGCTTCTATAGCCCTGAAAGGTGTTTGTTTAAGGGAATTAAGATCTGTGAAGTTTAATGGCACAGAAAGAACCAACCATCCTGCATCAGCTCCTGCCTCCATGTTCTTGCCCTATTTGAATTCCTATCCTGTCTCCCTTTGGTGATGAACATCAACATGGAAGTGTAAGCCAAATTCACTCCTTCCTCCCCAGCTTGCTTTTGGTAATGGTGTTTCGTCGATGCAATAGAAACTAAGGCAGGCTCTCATTTCAGGCTTTTGGGCTTTGATGTCAGACCCAATGTGACAGATTTAGATTTAAACTCTGATCAGAACTCCACATTCCTGACTTCTAGAACACCAAACATCTCACCAATACTCCTATATACCTCATGAAGTAAGACCAAAGTACCTTACCATTTGAAACATATGGCTTCCTCTTTGTGACTGAAGAAAGCCTGGATTAGGCCACCAATGCAACCTGTTCAGTATGTCTTGAGATACAACTTTATTTAACAAGTGCAAAATATTCATTTAAATATTACCATGAAGCCTGGCTTTTTGTGCCCACCAGAACCACTACTATGCTTGCCCACTTATCCACTGAAACCTCACTCTGGACTTTGCTGAGCAGTCAAATATCACAAAGCTAGCACACCTTCCTACATTGATAGGTAGATGCTTTCTCCACTCATTGTCTTGTTTTGTGCACATCAGGTCATGTTGCCTTGTATTAGATGTATTTTGCCATGTACAATATGCCTTCTATCTGTAGTTTACTAACCTCTCGGGATTGTATCTGCATCTATGTTAGGATCATCTCTGAAACTGTGATTCTGTGACACATAGCAGTGTCTGTCTGCTGTAAAGTCTGTGCTCCGTGAATACTAATATACAAAAATATTGTTTGAAAAGTAGAGCAGTCTAAAAGTAGATTTGACTTCCAGTGTGGCCTGGGGCTTTTGGTGTTAGATAACAGATGCACAAATTCTTCATGGATGGGTTCTAAGATGAATGGTTCATTCTTAGTATGATTCCCATAAATCACAATTGAAAGTGTTAGAATCCCCTGTAGAGAAAGCAGTAGTGCTCAAACTCGGTGAGTGAGCTATTTAATATCTATCAACAGAATACAGTGTTTGGAAGTTTAGCTTGTGGTTTAAACAGCCCGACTCATGGGATTCATTTCCAGAGAAGGAAAGAGGTCCCACACTGACTCTTTTGTTGTTTAAACATGTAATTCGTGGTCTGATCGAGACTCAAGTATATAAATGCCAGAGAAGGCTTTCATTACTAAAGGCAACATAAAGTATGTATCACCATGTTTCCCTATTGAATCAGGGAAGCAGGAGCCTGAGACCTAAGGTCAGGCTACATTGGGTGTTGGTACTCATAAAACCACTCTAAACACCATCAATAAAAACAATGCTATACATAGCAGCAAGATTGCTTTCATTTGCTTTCTACTGCAGATTTCCTTGATGCCATGAAAGACTCAGATCATTCTAGTTTTCAAATATTAAGGAGACATGTCACAAGAAAGGGAATCTTCTCCATGGGTATTATTTACTTCTGATTTACTATCTCCTTTCCTGACCTGTACAGTCATTTCACTTACCATGGAGTTTTTTTATACTTTCTTGAATGATGAAAGTGTTTTTTTTTTTCTTACATATTTTATCAAAGAAGTTGCTGGTTTCTTTTTCTAAGATTTATTATTTATTTATTATATATGTGTGCCTCTGTGCATGAGTATGTGTAGGTTTCCTCTAAGGCCAGAAGAGGGCATTCCCAGGTGGTTAGGAGTTGCCTAGTGTTGATGCTGGGAACTAAACTCAGGCTTTCTGCAAAAGCAGAAACTAGCAGAGCCATCTGGAGAGATGTCTCCAGCCTCAAGTGTGCTACTTGCTAATATGAACATTATTCATTTGAGGCCATGAATGTCTTCTAGCCACTGAAGGAAAAGTCATAAGCTTAACTTCATGTGCTGCTGTGTCCGTGAGTGCTGGTTTACTTAACTCTTATTCCACCATCATAATAGCATAGCTGTAGTCACACTGGAATCATGTAAAAGTGTCCTAAACACACCCGGACTCAGCAAGCTGGCAACAATAAATTCTAGCTGTACTTCTAGGGACCACCCAAGAGCAGCTGCTCAAGAGTTTTGTTTTGACTATTGGTCTTAATTTAAAAGTAGAGATGTTTACAGATGCAAGATGAAGATGCTGATTGCTCCCTTGTGGTTTCTCTCAAGAAGGAAGGGAGGCGGATGGGTCAGCAAGAAGGCTCAGTTGGTAACAGCACTTGCTACTAAGCCAGATGACCAGGATTCGGCTGCCAGATTGCACAGTGGAAGCAGAGAACCAAACCCACTCCTGAAAGTCATCCTCTGATGTTCACACAGATGCTGTGGTACAACACACAAACACACACACACACACACACACACACACACACACACACACACTTTTTTAGTAGGAAAAACAAAAGAAGGGAATACATTCTTGTAGTTGAGATTAGAATGCTTAAATGAACAGTTTGTTAATAAGGAGTAGACTTAAAATAAGCCCAGAGGAATCTTCCATTTATGACTTTAAGAGGACGCCAGTGAATTTTCACATCCCAGGGTTGTGGGGAGTTGGAAATTTGAGTTTCCTCAGAGTTTTCAACTTCTGAATTTATGTTAGTTTTGATAATTGCCTAGAAAAGGATTGTGGACATGCCATCATGGTGGAAGTGATTACAATCTCAAGATACCAAAGAAGAGAGTAAAGACAGGTAGAGTGAGGACAAATCTCCTAATGCTGTAACCGAAGAGGCAAGCTGGGTAACAGCCGTCATCTCAGGACTTACTGTGGTGGACTTGGGCTAACCATCATGTGATTCCCCGATGAGCCAGGGCTCTGAGATTCTAACGTTTGAGTAAAAAGTGACACATGTCCAGCTTGACCTCTGTTTTATCTTAAGCCAATCATTTACTCAAAGAGCAATAATTAATCAGTTCCAACACCAGGTTAGACCCTGAAGATATTAAAGAAACCGGAAAAATTTGTGTTTTCCCTTCCTGGCTCTAGAACTCTACTGAGAATAAGCACATAAGTAGTTGTAATAAAATGTGAAAAGTATTATGAAAAGAACAACAGAGAAGAAAGCCTACCCCACCTTCCCAGGTGAGAAAGCTCCTTAGAAATGGATCTGAACTGAACCTCAAATTTACACAAGAAAGTAAAGGAAGACACTTGGAGGAACCTGAAGAGAGGGCAAGGGCTCACTGGAGAGAAAACACAATCAGAAGTATTGGGAGGCTCATGGGTGGAAGGTCATATTTTATAGAACTCTGGGAGAAACAGTGTGTCATTACAACATTCTTTGTGCCATTACTGATACTGAAGGCCAGGGAATTTACAATGATCAGTTGTTTATTAGCTCACATACCTGCAAGTCAGAAGTCTAAAATAAACAGAACACCAGCATGTGGCCAGGGTCTCCTGGATACACGGAAACATGACAGGGGCATTACATGGGTAGGGAAGGAAGGATGAGGTGAGCCAGACTAATCCTTTATAAATAACCCAAACTGTTCTGGGAAGGTGGTTCTGTCTATATTTTGTTGTCTTGCAAACACAAGACCTGAGTTCTATTTCTAGAACCCACAAAACAAACAAACAAACAAAAAAATGTTTGGGGCTACCATGTGCTTATAATCCCAGCAGTGAGTGATAGAGGCAGGTGAATTTCTGGGCTTGCTGGCCAGCCAGCCTGTCCTAATTGGTGAGCTCTAGGCCAATGAAAACCCTGTCTAAAAAAGTAAGGTGATAGCTCCTGAGATAGAACACCCCAGGCTGAACTCTAGTCTCTACACTTATACATGCAAAGGGCAAAGACTTGGGAGCCAATGAACCCAAAAGTAGGTTTGTTATTCTTATTCATTTGTGTGTGTGCATGTATGTGTGTGCATGTGTGTGACAGTCTGTGTGTGTGTGTGTGTGTGTGTGTGTGTGTGCATGTGGTACAGGTATAAGAATATACTTGCTACAGTGTGTGTAGATATCTAAGAACAACTTTATCAGCCAGTTCTCTCCTTCCCCCTTTAAGCGGATTCCAGGCCTGCAACTGAGGTAACCACCATCAGCCTGCCAAGCAAGAGCTTTCTCTACTGAGTCACTTTGCCAACCGATGTTTACTATTCTTGCAGGAGTTTAGATGTATATTTATGCTATATTCATGAGGTGGTTAACCCTTTTCCACTCTCTAATCATGGAGGGCCAAATTTTCCTTTTAGTGTATTTCTTCCCATGATCCTCTTGAACAATCCCACAGGGAGTGGTTAAAACCACAGTGCTGATGGCATTAAAATGTAGTCAGGGTCCACTGAGGACACAGAGTTTCTACTCTGTAAACATGTCATAGCTAGAAAAGCCCTTTTGGCACCTTTGCTTCTGATACAGAAGTGTCAGAAACAGGGACTTTTAACGGTCATAAAATACAGCTGCCTTCTCTTTGGCTATCCCATGTCTTACTCACAAGCAAGCTCAGCTGGTGAAGGTGCTTGTCACTAAAAATCAGGTGACCTGAGTTCAGTGTCTACTGTCGTTACGGTAACATACATTATCCCTCCAAAGGTGCCATGTGAGGAATGAAAGAATACTCACAGTTCACACTCCATGTACAATAGGAAATGTTTCATTGCAATGAAACTGGCTTCTTGTAGTTGTCAGAGTTGGATTGTTTCATATACAAAATAACAATGCCCTATCAGTTTAGAGGAAAAGATACTAGATATTTAAAAGATGCTAAAAGATGCCTTTTAAGTGCAGCCTTTGCTGCACTTGGTCCTGGAATCATCAATCTCTATGTATTGTGACTTAATTCTGTCACCAAGAAGTGAGGTTGAATGCTCATTACAGAGGGAGCTAGGCCAGCATCACTGCTGAATGACTGCATTTTCCAAAGACGGAGTGATTTGCTGGTCTGGTTGTTGCTCCCATGTGTCCATCTGTTGTGTGGCTGGATCACACCTGCATCTAATTTGAGTTGCAGTACATGTTTCAGCAGGAAGAGGAGAATGTGTGGAGAAGGCTGTTCTTGTTAATGCTAACTGCCCGCTTTTACCATCTTGAGTTTGGGGCTAAGGAATATTTTAAGATTACAGAGCAATATAGGCAAGGCTGATTGACTGATGGATTGAGTACTTCCTCCTTTCTTCTATCATTCTTTCCTTTCTTCCTTTCTACTTTGCCAGCTTGTGTAACCTGAAAAAAAAAAGCCAAAATGGAATAGCTAAAACTTGAGGCCTCTCAAGAAAAACATTCAATGTATTTTTCTTTTGATAAGCAAAGAAAAAAATTTCAAGTTTAATTTTCCATTTTTTTACTTGTGCATGTGTGTGTGTGTGTGTGTGTGTGTGTTTGCTTGCACATTCACGCATGCACGTGCATGTTTAGAAGTCACAAGGCAGTTTCTGTTCTCCTCTTCTACCATATGGGCTCCAGGAATCAAACTCAGGCCCTCAAACTTGACTGCAAGCACTCTATCCAGCTGAGCCATCGTGGCAGCTGTAGTTTTATTTTTAATGGTCAAAATTAAAGTAATTCTGAAAAATGCATCTTCAAAAGAAAGTAACTATAATGTTTTTATAAAATATGATACTTTATGATAACCTACTAGTAACCAAAGCCCACATTAAACTCAAGATGTCTGGAACATCTAGTTTTGAATTAGCTCCCTCAGCAGCACACCTGTAGGATTTCATGCACCATAAGAGGTTTAATGACCTCGACATCATTTTGCTTTAGAGCATCCTTAACCTCTAGGACCATTATTGTCCTGAGGTGAAATGGACATCTTTTCAAAATGTCAGAATTTATTGACTAGTAATAAATTCACATGGATCTTCTTAGCTCCAATTTTCTGGGTAATCCTGACTCTACTTGACAGCTGAAACTTAGTTTTTTGTTGTTTGTTTGTTTTTTTCCAATTCTAATATATAAGTATATGTATAGGCTAAAGAACACCAGGAAAAGGTGTGAAGAAAAAGTAACCCTGTTCAAGGATTCCAAAGGAGACTCAGTGGAAACTGAGGACTGATAAAGGGCAGAGACAGCTCAGTGGCAGGCCACTGGAGACGAGTGAAACCCCAGAACCAAGTCATGGGTGGCATAGTTGACCCAAGCTGATGGGCTGAGTCCACTTGTAGACGCAAGGTTGAGGACCATAGCGCCACAGGGCCACAGAGATGAGATGTAAGACCAGGTCCAGAGAGATGAGAGGATAGACACCGTTCAGGAGGACCACGCCAATCTCAGGGCCTGTGCTGAACTGGGTGCTTGGGAGCACTTGGGAGTTCTTAGCCTGATGGTCCCTTGATGCACTCACCAGGTGGTCACATGACAGCTTGTAGTGTTGTCAGCAATCTGACGTTATGAGGTACTGGTGCCTGGTTTTCCTGATAGAATTTTAATCAATTTGCTTTGATAGATTTGTAGGGCAACACTGGTTTCACCTTTAGGACTATGTTGTCTGCCAGTCTGTGCCTCCTGGTGATGCTGGACATGGGATGGAATCTACATACACAAGGACGCACTGAGCCCTCCTACCTCGAGTCTGCACTAAAATGGAGCCAAAAAAAAAAAAAAAACACCTGCTATACAGCAAATTGGAGCCAACGAGATCCATAGAGCCACTGGGGCAGGCTGCTGCCCAAAGCTGCTGTTCTGTACAATGTGAAGTAACTATAAGTGAGTGAGACACAGCCTGCTCAACAGTTACTGTTTTGAGGTCTGGCTCTGTGCCTAGGATAAAGTTTTTCTCAAGTAAATGAATGCCCATTTGCCTATGATATCATTTGAATATCATGCTAATATTTTCAATCATTCTAATAAAGAAATAAATTGTCCAATTAAACTAACAACACAGGAATGCTGTATCTCTTAGAAAGCAGACAAAATGCTAGCTTAGCCTAATAACATAATATTGATATACTAAAATCCTTCATTGGCATCTCTAGTCAGAGTATTAGGGTATCACTCCTGATATCACTGAGTGACACCGCCAAGTCAAATTCTCCTTATTGCTGGGTCCTCTGTATCATCTCACTGTGGTCCTAGGCTCTTTCTTTTCCTCAATCTTTAAAAGTCCATCATGTTTTCCACAAAATTGGGTTTCTCTGTTTAGGAATCTGCAAGCCTTCTGTCACCTAGGCCCAGGGAGCTGAACCTCTCACTGTGTCCTCAGGTCTTAATGAAGTATTTTCTAAGGACCTGCATACAAATCAATACATCTACAAACACTGACTGCAATCCTGCCCTCCCTTCTGTTATCTCTGGGGAACCATTCTTTTATCTCCTTAGCCTCTTCCACTATGATCTGACTAGGGACATTGTTGGCTGTGTTCCTCTTCTCTCTTTAAAGAGGCTGGATCCGAACTATGGTGTTCTGTATGGAGTCATGCTCTAAGGTATCAAAAAGCAGCTGGCACAGGAGAAATGTCTCTTTGGTTGGCAGTGGAGAAGTCCTGTGTACTCTCCAGTTCCTGTTGGTCCATCACAGGGAGGCTTACAAGCATGTTTATGCACAGATATGTGGGTAGACTGTTTCATCAAATGTAACAAACATAATATGATCAGAGTCGAATGGAAAACAGACTCTTAAGTTGTATATGTAGCACAATAATTCCTTCATAGATGATGAATGAATGGAGGAATGAATGATTTCACTTGATATCATAGCCTTGGGCTAGATGAACAGTGAAAATAAATCAGTGGTCAGTAATAAATTTCATAGGTTTAGATATTACAATTTTACATTAAAAACTAACAGCAACATGTGGTCATGGAATGAAATACTGTTAGGAATCTACAATGTCCTGAACTTCCCTACCTCTCCGAACTTTCACCTTGAGTGGAAACTGAACCAGTTCTCTTAGTTAATACAGGGAGAATGCATGAATGTGGGTCAAAGGTCACAATCTACTGCAAGGTCAAGAGAAGCCCAGACAAGATCATGAGGTCACTTTCGAAAAGCTGAAAAACATCTTTTATATTTCCTGTTTTCAGAAACAGTTTTGCCAGCACAGCAAAGGGGCTGAAAATAGAATTAATGAGAGCAACAGTTCAGTTGCTTTACTATGTATTCAGTAAGAATTGTGTATAGAATACAACAGTAGACTTTAATAAGGCAAGAAAAAAGCCATATAGTAATAATTTTACTATATCCAAGGATACTGTACTAGCTAATCTTATGTCAACTTGACACAAACTGGAATTCTCTGAAAGAAGAGAACCTCAAGTCAGAAAATGCCTCCATGTAATCCAGCCGTAAGACATTTTCTTAATTAGTAATTGATATGGGAGACCCATTTCATTGTAGGGGAGGTCTTGGGTTGTATAAGAAAGCAGGCTGAGCAAACCATGAGGAACAAGCACTCTCCATAGCTTCTGCATCAGCTCCTTCCTCCAGGATCCTCCCTGTTTGAATTTCCATCCTGACTTCCTTCAATGATGAACAGTGCTATGGAAGTATAGGCCAAATAAAGTTTTCGCTCCCTGTCTGGTTAGGGTTTTATTGCTGTAGAGAGACACCATGCTGTAGACTTTTGAGACTTGAATATTCTTACTCATCTTACACATCTCTAAATTACTTCTTTACCAAAGAAAAACCAACAAGAACAAATGCAGCAGGAATTGGAGGTAGCTAAAATTTGTGTTTAAAATTTGCCTTCTGAAAACAATGTGGTGGTTACATCCATGGCATCATCATGGGGTTGGGAGGATGTTGTCTGTCAGTGTTCTGGGTGTATGCTCTGACTTCCCCAGCCCCTGTGTTTTCTGCAGAAGAGACTCACAGAGCACAGTAGAGGAGGCAGAGCTTACCACAGAGTGATAACAGAGGGAGTGGCTGAAGTAAGCACTCAGAGGAAAATAGACAGTGGCCAGAGAGACCATTGTGCTGACCTTCATAGTGAGGAAGGCTTTATTTTGTTTCTTAAAGTTTCTGGAACAGCTTTCCTGAGGGGTGTTTCATGTCCAGGAGGTTGACACTTACTTAGAGTGACTCTTCAGGGAGGGGGCAATGGTTTGTCTTTTTCCTTTACCAAATGACTTCTACTAGTTGCTAACCTCACAATCCTTTGGAGCTATGTCTACCCAGGACCATAATACAACTCAGATCACATTCTTTTGGCCAAAAGTCATGAGCACATTGAAAAGAATTAAAGAGAGCCTGGGGAAGAGAGTTCAAGTGGTAAAGTATCTGTCTTGCAACAAGGAGGACCTGGGCTCACCATCTAGATAGAACTCAGGGTTTAAAAATAAGCAAACAAACAAACAAACCTACCTATGTGGATGGCATGTGATAATAATCCCAACCCCGGAAGAAAAAGAGACAGATGAATCCCTGCAACTTACTAGCCAGTCTGACCTACCTGGCAACTTCCAAACCATAAAAAAAAAAAAAAAAAAAAAAAATCCTGTCTCAAAACAAATCATGCATACGCACATAGGAACAGGCACATAGGAGAATTAAAAAACAAGAAAATAATTTAAAAAAATCTATATGTAGCCAAGTTTTACTGAAAGAAATAACTTTCTCATGGGCTCCATAAAATCCTGCTATATTGCCATTTTCCCGTCTCTCTAACCCATGGCCATTTTTTTGAGAGGCATTTTAAATCTTTAAAAGCAGATATCCTGAGTCTTTCTCTATCCTCTTACTTGGTATATCACATTCTAAGAAGAGGCAGTAGTGATACTTTCCTGGTAACGGAGAGAGGTCTATCTCTAATGAACTCCAAGCTTGCTAACTTCTAACTAGCTACATAAGCAAATCAAAATGAAGAAGTGTATTACTAAGAAACGTGGCATGCTAGTAAGGCCAGAGGCGGAGAGTACAGAATAGCCATTTCACCATCATCTGGCAGACAGAAAAGAGACTTGTGTAGCTCTCAGTCACAGCTGTGTTGTCTTCTTGTGACCACTCCATTACAAACATTCTTCTTGGTGCAATTTTCCTGAGTTGTATATAGACCAAAAGACTACTTCCAGTAATAGAGGGAAATACTTTTTGGTCTATACACAACTCAGGAAAATTGCACGGAGAAGCAGGGGAGGGGGAATGGGATAGGGGACTTGGGGAGAGGGGGCGGGAACCAGGAAAGCGGATAACATTTGGAATGTAAATAAAGAAAATATCCAATAAGAAAAAAATAAAAATAAAAAGTAAAAAAAAAAGAAAAAAGAAAAAAGAAAACCCAAAGTTAAAAACAAAACAAGAGTATTTCCATTCTACAAAGAAAGTGCTTCTTGTGATCAAAATATAAGCTTATCCAAATTTTTTCAAAAGGCAAAAAAATGTAGATACTCAGTGTAAAAAGCTAACTCACTACTTCTCCAAGATGACATAGCAGACCCTGGAGAAAACACAGAGCTGTGTACAACTCCAATTTCTGTCTATGCTATAGAGAAACACTTTCCCCAATAAATAGTACAGTGAGATAAGGAGCACAAATTGATAAAGAAAAGCCAAGGAAGGTATTCTTGCTTCGGCCAAGGTGGAGAAGGGTAACACTCTCCAATTTCTTTAGGGCCCAGAGGAGAGTGAAGGTTCCTGCTCTTGGAGTATGAGAGCCACAATATCTAACACTCAGAATCACAGGAGAGGCCAGCACAGTGCAGATTCGTGTGAAGGATGTCACCTATGCCTCACAGCGGTACCCAGACCTTGTACTCAGTGACAGGTGGGAAGGGAGGAGGTGCTTTGGAGTACTGGGTAGGAGGATGGTGCTCAATAGCTCCCGGGGAGAAGATGAAGGGTCTCCTTGAAAATTCTCATGAGCAGGCATAACTGAATTCGAAGATAAGCAGAGGTTTTGCCTGGTCCCTTTGGCATGGGTTTAGTACAACCAGGTACATTGTCTGTGGGGCTAAAGTGGGAGAAACTTTCAGTTAGGTCATTTGAAACCCCCTTGGTTGTAATTCTCAATATAACTTATAATCGCCTTGATCTTACCTTCCTGCTATTTACAAAAGGTGCAGTCAGTGAAGACTACATTCAAAGAGTCACAGTGGACTCTAGACTGGTATAACGCAATAGGCTGAGAGGGTCGGAAAGTGCCCTGGATGCATGACGCAGGGGAAGAGCTGGAAATGTTCCGTCAAAAAAGTTTGGCTTTGTTGGTTTGTTCATTTGTTTGTTTTAAGGGAATGTGCCTTTCATCCTTGTTCAGGAGACTCTTCAGCATTCTTCAGATTGTGGCTTTAGTGTCCTTGCTTCATGAAGCAATGTCAATAAGAAGATCTTTCAGAAATAGAGCATGAAATAAGAGACAAAATTGACAGCATATTTGAGGCATGGGGCAAACCCTTTGTGATGATGAAATGACGTAATGAGAGTAAGAAATAAGCTCTAGTGTTGAGTACACTACCCTGAAAAAAAGACTTTACAAGCCACAGTCATCTCTTGCTACTGAACTCCCATATCTTCCTAAGTGGGCAACTCAACAGATCAGTCCCCAAAGCCTGAAAACCACATGCACCCCCTTTAATCTCAGATGCCGAACTGTGCTCATTATTAAACTTCTAGTACAGCGGTTCTCAACCTGTGGTTTTCAACCCCTATGGAGGGTCCAACAACCCTTTTACAGGACCATCAGAAAATACAGATATTTATTTACATTATAATTCATAACAGTAGCAAAATTACAGTCATGAAGAAGCAACAGAAATATTTTATGGTTGTGGGTCACCACAATATATATTCAATGATTGCAGTATAAGGAAGGCTGAGAATCACTGTTCTAGAACATTCCTTTCTACACTGTTAATATACTTTAGTCCAATGTCATGATCTGAGTCAATGTCTGGGTGTGACTAGGAAAATGAATGGTGACATTGGCAGCTTAGAGCTGGTGTGGGTAGGGATGCTAGGACAATATTGGAAGTGGGCTGGGAGGTTGTAGTACTGCAGGGAGTATGCTGGGGTGTGGGGTGTTGTGGGACGTGTACCAGGATGCTGTAGTGTTCTGGAGAGTGCACTGGGATGCTGGATGTCACCCACTGCACAGAATTCACTTCTTTTTCAATTATACTTGGGATGGAGAACAGTGGAGACCGTGGCTGGAAAAGCTTGAAGATCAGATGCAGAATTCTAACCAGGATTGGTAAGAAACAGAAGGCACCCTCTAAAGGGGTAATTCAGAACAGTATTGAATAGCAAGGTTTCTGGTTTTGAACACTATTTTAAGTCATTAAGCTTTATAATTCCAAAATGCCCCAGTTGTAGCTCTGAATTGACCTCTGTACACAGTACCCTATTTTTCTGAAGACCCTGAGGCTGTCAGCCACCATGCTTTCTGTGCTATTTTATGAACCTAAAATTCTTCCTGAATTCTGTGTTTGTGTTATATTTAGTAAAAGACAGCCCCTTGCCCCACACTTGCTCCTCAGAGAGAGCAGTCTTCACCCATTCGCCCTGCAGATCCTCTTGCACAAACAAGGCTTCTATTGTGTTGAGGAAATGGAAATTCTTTGATTTATGTGAATATATTTTAAAAGACCTTGGATGCAACTGTCTGCCCTTTAGGCTATTATGAATTCACCCTGGTAAAACTTCCTGCAACAGACTATTCTTGCTGTAGCCTTGAGTTAAGTATGTACAATCTTAAACATTGTATCTGACAGTTAATGTAATATATAATAATACTACACTTTATATATAACTATTCACATAACACACACACCACACATTTGATTATTGGTTTTATGAGAAATCAAAAGAGTGACTTAAGAGCTAGGCTGTTTCCTATTGAAAAAATTAATGATAAATTAATTTCCAAAAAACTGTAACAAGAATGAGTTCACACTTCCAAAGTATTTTGAGTTTTCAAGAAAAATATTAGTTAATTTAATGAAAATTTTAAAAAATCTAGCTTATTTGCTCATTATGTAGATACATATACACACATCCATATCATGTATGGTTTGCTTATAACATGAAGAGGAGCCTCTGAGGAGGCTGCAACCTCAATTCAATCATTATGTGTATATCTAAACAAATTCGTGCCATTACCAGAGACTTACATCAGTACCACTAATGAAATTTATTAATAGAAAACCAGTAAAATGACACCCCTTGGTTAACGTCTTATACCCCTTTTCAACCTTAGCTTCATTTCTCTTCAGAGTTCATGTATGGTGAGTGACTCTAAATGCTCTATGTGGCTTTAAAACTTCCATGTTGATTTGCTGCTGCTGTTCTGAGCTTCACTGATCAACACTCACGTCACCAGACTCAGCTCTTTTATCATAATTGGTACAAGGCACTGGTTGTAAAGATAGAAGAATTTCCCATCAGCATCTCTATGAAATCTCTTTTGGTATAGTATCGGTTCTCATTTATCTAAACTTTTGGTGTTCTCGGCTTTTCCTTCCAGTTTATTGTCTCCTGAGACTACCTGTGTGTTTTCTGGTTTCTAGTCATCTCTTAGCCCTCTCTTCTTTAAAGAGAACATGCCTCCTTCAACAGCATGTGCTGAAGACATTTTAGCCCCGCATCAGGGCTCCTTTATGAGCCTACTTTTGCATCTCTGCTTTCTGTGTGCCATCAGTTGGAATGGTTCCCAGCATCTCAAATTTTATTTATCTCTACTAAATTAAATTCACCATCTTTACCCTCAAATTTGTTTCTCTGTGGCTTCCATACTCCCTTAATGGCAGGCACCACAGTCACCGTGCTTGCATCAGTCACTGTGATCGCATCAGCCCCAGGGCTATAATAGGAGAGAATTACCTCTACATATCTAAATAGCGAAGCATCTAGAGGAGTGGAATCGACCATCCCATCTCTTAATGCATCTAGCAGTTTATTTTGATTTAGATTGATTAAATACATTCTGTTCCTAATAAAAGACATATGGTATAACAAATTGTCCACAAATGTGCCAGGATGAAGCAGGAGAGATGGGTTCTACAGTTTGCACAAGTTGAAATCCAAGCAAGGAGGGGCTGGAGTCCACGTAATGTCTGCAGAGGGTGAGCATTGGTAGAGATTCTAGGTTCTTGTGCTCTGGAGCAGAGCACTGAGCAGAGATGTGTGGACAGTAAAGGCAGGGACAGTAGATTAGAAAAGGACACACTTTTAAGGGAGGAAGTGGGCCAAGTCAGAAGGAGACTTGAGTTCAGGTGCTATGCTGTACAAAGGCTAAGGCCTCCTCAGAGCCTCCTCTTCAGTTATAAACAAACCATATATAGTATGGATATGTGCTTAATATGCTGTGTAAAGGATATTTAAAATATAGGATGAGGCATGTGTGTTACACAGTCTTCCCTTTTACTAACAGTCTTTCTCTTCTTCACTCTTCTTTCTTGGGCTTGGGGCACATCCAGTGGAGTTCAGGGTGTTGGGCTAGCTCCTGCAAGCTTACCTTTGGCACAACCTATTACCTTGTGACCAGAAGACAAAGACTAGGACTTGTGACCAGAGGACCAAGGCCAGGTCTTCCCTTCCCCTAGTCATGTCTCACAGTGTCTTCCTCAGAGATTCCCTCCTCTCCCATTCAGGATATGGCTGCTGGCCTTCCTGCAGGCCAAAGCTGCTTCCCTGACCTTTTCAATGACCAGCTGGTGCAGAGCTCTGCTCCACAGTCACCACATGATTAGATCTGGCCCAGGTGTAGAATTTCCCCTTGGTAAAGTCAGCTGACTTGGAGTCCTAAGGAGGCATGCACACCTGGTGTCACGCATGTAGTCCAGCTTTCTCTTATCCACCCCCTCATGTGTGTCTGTCTGTCTCTCTTTTTCTCTGTCTTTCTGTCTCTGTCTCCGGCTCTTTCTCTGTATCTCTGTATCTGTGTGACTGTGTGTGTGTGTGTGTGTGTGTGTGTGTGTGTGTGTGTGTTGTTTCTAGGTATAATTGCTAAATTTAGCAGTTGACAAATCTTTCTTACCAGAGTCAGGCCACGCCTGGCCCACAACTTCTCCCAGGTCCCAGGTTTAGGGAAAGGAGGCCTACCAATCTGAAGTTGTTCTTGTGCCTTGCCTCCACCTCAGTTGGGTTTTATACTAGGTACTCAACTTTCCACACTTTACCAATGGCAATGGTGTCTTCAGAATTTGAATGGGTGAGAAGTGTATTCAGACACAGCTCTGTCTTCTCAGCCCAGACATGGTTGCTCTAGAGCTATGGACATCCTCAGAATGACTGTGTCACAGTACTATCTGGGAAGATGCACATGGATACAGTTCCTTTTAGGCAGTTCTCTACTCAGCTGTCTCTGAAGTTCTGCTCAGCCACCCATTAGTAGGCTTGGTATTCAATCCAGAGGCTTGTTACTAGTATTAAAAACAATGAATAAATAAAATTCAGTGTCAGATCCCATAATTTATTACAAAAATTACAGAGATAAACACTATTTTTAAAAAGCTTAGTTGATGTTTTGTGTGTGTGTGTGTTTGCATGAATTTGTGTGTTCCAGTGTGTGTGTTATACTTGTGTGTCTACTGTGTGTTTGTTCTTGTTTTCCTTACAGTGTATTTGTGTGTGTTACTGTGTTTGTGCATGTATGTTTGTGTTTTATGTTTATTTGTTTCTATGTCACTGTGTGCTTGTGTTTATGTGTATTTTTCCTGAGCCATCACTTTATATGAGATCACTAGAAAAGGTTAGAATGTACGTGCTGTGGCCAAGGATATGAGAACCAGCTCAATATGTTTGCTTTATAGTACAGGATGTACAATGTTCTCTTTGCACACACAGAATCAAAGGGGAAACTGTGAATCCTTCTCCTGGATTTAAATTCTTCCTCACATGAGGTCATTTTAACAATCTTGGCCAACAGGAAACAAAACCCTCCTTTTGCCCTGTGCAGGACTCCTCAGAGGCTCTCCAAACATTCGCTGTTGCTGTTACTTTCTTTGCTTCTTGATGCCACTCTTGTTTTATCTCTACATGTAATATAGCACATAAGACAATTTCCTAAAATATCATGAATGCTGTGCAATGGAAATTTTACTTGAAATTTTCTTTTCTTTAGTATGTGTCATTTCTTACAGCAAGAAGATATAGAAGTTGTCTGAGAACTGGAGGCCAGAATAACCTATGTCTAAGGATGCCTGCTTCCCTCCCAAGGCTGGTTATGTCATGCGATTTCCCTAGCAGTCCCAAGGCCCAGTTACCTA
This sequence comes from Mastomys natalensis, assembly GCA_021653895.1. Classification (NCBI taxonomy): domain Eukaryota; kingdom Metazoa; phylum Chordata; class Mammalia; order Rodentia; family Muridae; genus Mastomys; species Mastomys natalensis. The sequence continues at coordinate 113,239 of JAJTUV010001627.1, read as the reverse complement.
GTTCACAAAACATCAAGGACATTTTCCTGTCTATTTCCATCTCTCCAGTATTCACCCCATGACCTCTTTCCCATTTGATGGTGCCACCTCCCAGTGATGTCCTTCATTTTGCCTTTGACCCTAGTCTGGACACACTGGGTGAAAAGGGATCCTTTTGGAAACTTGAATTGGTTTCATACCAGTTTCTCACTCAGAACTTTCCCAGAGGGTGTGCTCAGGTCTGATTTCATTCCATTAGTGTCTGCCTCATCTCACAAGTCCAGCCTTGGTGCACACTGTCCTAGGCATCACAGGTCAGCTCCATGTCCTTTGAGCCATTGTGTCTGACTTGTCTCCTAACTCCAGCCTCGGCACATGGTATTCTAAGGATCATTCAGGGCAGCCTCCTGTCCCTTGAAAACTGGGCTCTTCTTCCTCAGACGGACAGTCCTCTTTCCATCATGTCATCCTTTCCAGTTACACATACTGACCTCTCTCAAACAACAGTATTGTATTGTTAAAAATGACACCAAATTCTACCACCTTGTCTCCTCTTAATTCCTATTCTGCTGTTCTATAGCTCTAATAAAATACTATGGCAAGAAGTGACATAAGAAAGCCCAGATTGTTTAGCTTAAAACTTCAAGTTACAGTCCATTGGTTTGGAAAAGTCAGGGCAGGAACTCAAAGCAGTACAAGTACAATGAAAATAAACATATCCTTATCTGCTTGCTTGGTTTTTTTTATCTATTTAGCTTTATTCACTCTCATATAGTTCAGAGCCTAGCCTAGGGAATGGTGTTACCCACAGTTGGCTGGGTCAATTAACAATCAAGACAATCCCCCCAATTGCTCTCTTCCCCTCAATTGTTGTGTCATGTTGACAGTTAAAACTAACAAGCACACCTTCTTCCCTTTCTTGTATATTTTTATATCAAATGTCTTTAGGTAACATTTCAACAAATTTTTGTTTATTGGTTTATTTACATAAACCATGGTGCACAAGTAGAGTTGAGAGAACAACTTTTGGAGTTTTCTCTCTTCTTTCATCTAAAGTGGGTTCTAGAGATCAAACTCAAGTCATCAGGCTTGTATGTCAAGCATCTTTAGCCACTGAGCTGTCTTACAAGCTCTTAAAGCAAATCTAATAATAACATATATTAGTTCATTTCAGGAACATTATGTGGGCTAAGTAATAGTTGAATGAGTAAAAAATTGTTTAGTTCCTTACAGGGTTGGTGTATGCATTAAATACCTACTATGTGTGGGTGGTAGCAGTTGTAAGCACATAGCACTTGATGATGATTGCTGTAATTGTTGTTTAAGCTCTGCTTCCTTTTCTAGGGTAGAGTATAGATGCAACAATGGGACAAAACATAGCAGACATTGTTATCCTGAATGAATTAAAGTGCTGTGATGCAGAGGAAGTGCTGTATAAAGTCTCAGAGAATTAAGTAATGTATTGCTTCTCACACCAGGAGATCTTCGCTGCCTCACTCTGTCTTCTTACTAAGTCTTGCTGAACAGTGCATCAGTATGTCTTTCTTACCTTGAACTGGGCACAGACCATATGAAGTAGTGGCCATTTCTAAGAGACCAATTGTATTTATTCTCATACAATGAAAACAGAGCTTCACTGTTGATAGTAAAGAACACATTTGTCTAAGCTACATGTATATGACTACTCAAATACACATATGAATACATATACATGTAGTAGATAGACAATCTAACAATATATTTATATGTATAATAAACACAAGAATACATTAACATGTGTGTATGTATATGTGAAGGAGTTAGACAGGGAGGAAGGGAGAAGATGATATAAGTGCAGGTATAACATGTCAGTCTAGTATACACATAACAGTCTACAGTTAAATTTCAGTGGTAACTGGGTATTTTTCCTCATAGTCTCAGTTACAAACAAGGGAATAGTGTTCTAAAGTTACAACAATAAGCCTTTACATTTAGGGGTGGTGGTTTGCCTGAGAATGTCCCTTATAGACCCATGTATCTGGCCACTTGGTCCCCATTGGTGGTTTGTTTAGGGATGTTTGGGAGGTGTTATTGGAGGAAGTAAGTCACTGTTTAAAGACCTCATTTCCAGTTTCTCTTTCCACTATGTGCTTGTGTACCATTTGCCCCTGTGCTTCCCTGCTTTTAAGGATGCTAACACTCTAGAATCTTCATCCCATCTTCTGTCAGCTACTTACAATCAGTGTTTCATCACAGCAATAAAAGAAAACTAATGCAAGGCTCAGCTACATTTGTCCATTTATTGCTAATAATATTGCTAAATAATTAAACATTCAAGTAATGAGTTTTCTACACATACAAGCATACATAACAATAAGGTGACTTCATAACATATTCCTGAATGCAGATTGGAACAGATAAAACATCAACCCACATCATAATGCATAAGTTGCATAGCCAAGTTGAAACAATATTACTACCCTCTAGAGAGCTGTCTGTGAGTCTGAGCTCAAAGAATTTGACAGACACTAAATTTGAAGAAATTCACACATCTGATTTAAAAATCAGAAAGTAGGATGACTTTGCTTGGAGGTTCTGTGATGCTAAGTTCTCCACAGGATGTCACACAGAGCAGCTCAAGTAAGCTCAATGTCCCTGCACAGGTGTCTATGTGCATGTATCTCTGTGTTAGCAACTGACAGAAAGTCTAGTTTGCGGTAGCTGTGTCAAAGCGAACTCTCCCACACACCACACAGCCAGGAGTAGGAAGCTGAAGTCTTGTCCTTGCTTCCCACCATCAAGTCCACTCCTCCTCCACTATTCCATTACAGAGCCCCATCCATGAGAGGCTGAGCTTTCAATCTGCCAGCTGGCTCTTCCTGTCACGAGTCTCCCCCAGTCACCAACTCCTTCTCTGTCTTAGTTAGGGTTATGTTGCTGTCAAGAGACATCATGACCACATCATTTCTTATGCAGAAAACACTTAATTTGGGCTAGCTTAAAATTCAGAGGTGTAGTTTGTTGTTATCATAGCAGGAAGCATGGTGGCATGTAGGCAGACATGACGCTGGAGAGGTAGCTCAGAGTTCTATATGTGGATCTGCATAAAGCAGGACGAGATGGTGAGCCACTAGGCCTGGCTTCAAAGCCTCCTCCCAGCCCACTGCCACACTTCCTCCAACAAGACCACAGTTCCAATAATGCTACTCCTTATGAGTCTTTAGGAACCGTATTCATTCAGAGCACAATCTCAAAGTCTTAGAGCCTAGTGTGATCTTCCTCTTTAATTTTCTTTTTTAAAAAAGCTGGGTTTTGGTCAAATTCTTAAAATGTCAATGCTTAATTATTACAAAGACAATACATTTTTATTAAAAATATGTGAAATTTTAAGTTCTCAAAGTTTGGAAAAAGTCACAAACATTAGCAATAAACATGAGCTCAGCCATGAAAACGCCTTCTTTGCTATGACTAAATTTACAATTTTTATGCAAATGTTTTTTCTACGGTAGGAATATAATGTAAATACTATTTCATGATTATGCTTCAATATCTGTAAACATCAATAATTTCTCAGATCTACATTTAACAGCTTCACATCTCCTACCTTCCCAAGCCCTATTCAAAGTATTGTAGATTTAATGCCAAGTCTGTTCATTAACAGACTTTTAATCTAATGAGGCAAAAGAATATTAAGAAAGAATATTAATATGGGTGCTGAGTATTAAGAAGAGGAAAGGAATGGAATCTGTGAGAACCAGACGAGCTGTCTTGCTTCCAAGGCCTTACTAGCTTCTGGAAAGCTCTCCATCGTGCAGTCTACAGCTAAATACAAGCTGACACTACTGACAGTTCTCAGAAGAGAAGTGAGGGGCGATGTGTGTGTACCATTTTGGGTGTCTAGCATGCATTTATTTACCCACTAAAAGCCTACACAAAGCTATAGCAGGTCACTTCCTGTATTGGCTACTCCTCTTATTGCTGGGACCAAATACCCAACAAGAGGCAGCCTATAGGATATAAGACATAAGTTTACCTGGGTTTATATTTGGGGGAGATACAGTACATGGTGGTGGGGCAAGCATGGCAGCAGGAGAGGAAGACCTCTCAGTACAATGCGTCCACAGTAAGGAAACAGAGAAAGATAGATGCTGGTTCTCGCTGAGTTCCTCCAACCTTCCCAATTCCATTCAGCCTAGCACCCCAGTTTGTGGATGATGCCACTGACACTCAGGGTGAGTCTTTCCTGCTCCATTAAGCCTCTCTGAAACATCCTCACAGACAAGCCCAGAAACCAGTCTCCTAGGTGACTCCAAATGAAGCCAGGCTGATGTTGAAGATTAACTATCATACATCTACTTATACTGGAGTGGGTGCCTTCCTCCCCCAAGTGAGTATTATTCAAACTGTGTTTCTTACACTCGCCCTCTCCTTCTTTTCCTCACTCTGTCTAATTCTTACACATGACCTATAAATAATGTTAAACCTATTAAAGAGTCACAGTTTGAAACACACACACTCAAGAGAACTTTGATTTAATTTCTGCAAGATTCACTAAACTAGCCTATAGCAGAAACCCCTTAGAGAGTTTTAAAAGATCCAAATTTCTGGTCTCTAAATTTTGTTAAAAGAAGGTTCTAGAAATGTTTGAGACAAGACAAATTATTCTACCTCAGATCAGCAAGTCATGTGTGCTTTGTTCTGTAGAAGGTGTGGTATAAAGCTTCTTGGCTTTGATTCTTAATGACTGTGAAACTGTTTCTTCAAAGACTTGCTTTGTCTAAACTTGGAGAATGTAATTTTACTGAAATTTCAAGAAAAAGCAGGCCAAAGTGTACCATATTCCCTGTATTTATTTTACTCTTGCACAATTTAATCCATGAAAGAACATCTACCTCACACCAGGGGCACAGTTGGTAGAGTTCTTCACAGAGTGTGTGTACTGAAGCAGGAAGTGTCCTCTATGTGCAAGGTGCTCTGTGCTCCACATCTGTGCATACAGATCTGATGCTACAACTCTGGCCCCATGCTGAAACTGAAGAAAGATAGAGAATCTACAAAATTCTTGCTTCTCTACAACAGGAGACTCAGCTTCTAATCTGAAGGAGATTCATTTATCAAAGTTTCAATATAAAATATGACATACCACAGTAGAAGCATGTGCCAAGTCCAGAGGGTCATCAGAAAAGCCTATGTCAATGGTGATCAAGTGGCTGCACCTAGAAATTGTTTGACATAAAAAGAAGCTGGAATTCTTCCAGAAATCAAGATGTGTGGGTTTTTATGATTTCATTTTTATAATTTAGTTGAGATTTTCATAAACATAAATTGCATTTGATTAAACCACATTTCCTCCTTCACAAGCACTATTTCCTATGAAATTCATGTACTCTCTAGACATTGGTACCACAATAATGTATACAGACTTCATGAAGTATGCAGCTATCAGTCACATCATTGAGAAAATTGACATCTCCACAACATCCTCCAATGATAATATTAGCTAAGATGGAATTTACAGAGCCTCTCCACAAAGGCATTTAATGCTGATTCTGCATGTCATATGCACTACAGCAACTTGATTCATGCTGAATCATGTTTTTTTTTTCATTTTAATGGACAGACTCTTACTCCATCATACCCAGGTCTAGCATTGGTTTATGGGACATTACTGGACACCAACCATGTTTGAGACCTACATGAAAACCAAGCTGCACATTTACAACATATGTGCAGGAGGCCTAGGTTCAGCCCATGGAGGTAGATCTGTGTAGACTAGGTATGCTCCACGGTTGGTGATTCAGTCTCTGAGAGCTCCAAGGGTTCAGGTTCGTTTACTCTGTTGATCTTCCTGTGCAGTTCCTATCTCCTTAGGGCCCACAATCCTTCCACCTATTCTTCTATAAGAGTCCTCAAGCTTCACCCACTGTTTGGCCCTGGATGTCTGTATCTGTCTGAGTCAGCTGCTGGTTAGAGCCTCTCAGAGGACAGCTTGCCCTGTCTGTTCTCAGGCTGGAAGTTTAGATTCTGGGGGCTCTGGTTGAATCTTTTGATACTCGTTCTAAAAAGGACAAAAGCACCCTCACTTTGGTCTTCCTCCTTCTTCTTGAGTTTCATGAGGTTTATGCGTTGCATCTTAGGTATTGTGTGTTTTGGGGCTAATATTCTTAGACAAACGGATGGAGCTAGAAAATATCATCCTGAGTGAGATGACCCAATCACAAAAGAACACACATGGTATGCACTCACTGATGTGTGGGTTTTTATGATTTCATTTTTAATAATTTAGTTTGAGATTTTCATACAGACATATAATGCATTTTGATTAAACCCACCTTCCTCCCCCTTTCACCTATATCGCCTCTTTCCCTATGCAAATTCATGTGCTCTTTTCTTAGCACATTTAGTGCCACCAATATGTATACAGGTGTAGGGCTGTTCACTGAAGTATGGGCAGCCTATCAAGAGTCACATCCTTGAAGAAAATTGACATGCTCCCTCCTCCAGCAGCATCCACTGCCAATGATAACTCCTTAGCTAAGGATGGGATTTCACGAGCTCCTCTCCCACAAATGCTGGCATTTGGCTGACTTGATCTGTGCTGTTCTTATATGTGTACTCACAGCAACTCTGAATTCATGCGTGCAATGCCACTGTTGTGTCTGGAAAATAGTTTTGAGCAGTCCTCCACTATAATTGGCTCCTACAGTCTTTCCTTCTGCCATCTCTTACCCAGTGATCCCTAAGCATTGGTTAAGAGTGGCACAAATGTTGCTGGAGCAGCAAACCACTTTCTGATTGGACTAAAGGCATGCTCCAAAACCCCAAACTCAAGCCTGATACTGTTAACTAGGCGTAGCTCTAGAGAAGAACTTAGTGTTATTGGTATTTTGTGAATGTTAATTGTAAAAATGACCTGCAAATAGTTACTACGTGCACTATCGTAGTTGGAGAGTGTTTACAAATAAACATGTACATGAAAATCCACGGGGAGTTTTCCTTGTATTAAAAAAAATTGTTTTACATTAGATTAATAATTTTCCTTGTAACACTTTTGCTCTTACCAAGGGGCAATCCCAAGAACTTTCCTGAGAACAGAAGGGCTTAGATCCAGGACCAAACGTGGTGGAAACCAACTGTGAAGTAAGGACTATGCAAGTTCTGTGAGAAAAGGAGGACTGTGAGGGGGAGGGGGCTGTGAGGGGGAGGGGGGCTGTGAGGAGGGGAGGGGAGGAGCTGTGAGGGGGAGGGGGGCTGTGAGGGGGAGGGGGCTGCGAGGAGTAGGAAGAGGACTGCAAGGAGGAGGGGAACTGTGAGGATGAGGAGTTTTTGAGGAGGATGGAAACTGTCAGGAGTATGCGGGGACTTGAGGAGGAGGAACTGTGAGGAGGAACTTGAGGAGGAGAGACTATGAGGAGGAGGGGAACTGTGAGGAGGATTGTCATGAGGAGTGACAACATGTAGAGGAGAGCACATAGGTATACTTTTCTGAGCTCAGTGCAGTTGTAAACCGTTTTTGTGTCTGCCTGTGCTGCAGTTTCGCTCCTCCCCAAAGAGCTTATCTTAGTCCATAAATATTTCATGCAGCAACTAGTCCTAAAGTGCTCCCCAACCTTCAGTAGCCACTTGCATCTCATCTCAGAGCCTGAGGTAATGTGTGACAGGTGGAGTGACTCCTCCCAACCCAGAGATAACAGAATACTACTAGGGACGCATCCTCTCCTCTTGTGGGAAATAAATCTGTATGTAGACTGCTCAGGACCAGTGGCATTAGCTTGAGATAATTATATCTGAATCAATAGATCCTCAATTCATATGTCAGACCCTACACAAGTTTTTACATACTTAATATGTCTTATACACTCCAAGGCAGCCATTTTGTCATTGTTTTAAAACTATTCAACCATGTCCAAGTCACTCTTATCAGCCACCACTTTAGAAAACCCTGTCAATACCACCCCAAGGACTCATGAGAAAAAGGATAAAAAGAGTCAGTATTTCAGTATATTTCAAACATAAACGTGGGAATAAGAACAATTCAGAGTGGGTGTACTTCTGTTTTATCTATATTCTGGCTTATTGGCTAATCTTGATTTGACAGAAACCTATATCAGGACTCTGACTACTTTCTCTATGAAACATGGCTAGGTCCTTACTAGCATTCAAATCAAAAGCGTTTCTATGTAGACAATGAGTTGGAAGTAATTTGAGGGATTTGAAACGGTGGCGTTTGGGGATCCGTGCCAGTGTCTGGCCACCATGTGATCCCGAGTGAAGCACACGCTTAGGCAGCCCTCCTCTTTGCTGAGCCTAAATGAGGCAGAGGCTGTCTGTGAACTGGCCAACATGACACAATGTGGAAAACCAGGACTACCAAACACAGGCATTCAGCTGCCAGGAAGAGATGGCCAAGCATAGGTTTCTGGAAATACATACTCTAGCCACAAAAATATTTTCACAAGTATTTTCCATAGAAAACCATTGAAGCCCCATGATAAAGTCCTAGTTGATGGTAAGGTTTAGAGGAGAAAGAGGTGGGGCAGGAAGAGGTGTGGGAGCTCAGGTACAAGAAAGGAAAAAGCAAGCAACATTTTTGTTGGCACATCGCCAAATCACTTGAGCTATCCCCCTCACAAACTCTTTTTTTTTTTTAATTTTCAATAAAGACTCTCATGTTTGCTTCTAAATTCTGTGGTTGAGCTGACAGGGGAAGGTTCTACTACTAAATAGATTTAGCAAACATTCATCATCCTTATGAAAGACTTTAGCAGGAACAGGCTTGAAAATGATACATTCAGGAATTCTCCTAGTGTATAACAAAATGAAGTTCACACATACAAGGAGATGCTCCCATTCATATTCTATCTGATCCTAACTATTAATCTTTAATTCAAATAACGAAACAATGTGATCCATATCCAAGGTGTATCTTCCACATTTTGAAGATCATATATCCAGAGCTAAATACAGATTTGTTTTTGATGTTGTAGTTGACAACTCCTTCAGTAGTTCCTCTGCTTTTATGATCTCAATTACTAGACCTGTTAAGATCAAAGGGACACTTATGGGTAGTGAGGAAGGCACAAGCCCTGGGATTACTCTCTGATCTCCGTGTCCCCCAAGCTATACTGTACCCTTTGATAACACAGCACAAAAAAGCTGCACTCTGTTTCTGTCATATATTACATGATGCTACCACCACATCTAAATAGAATTTCCTCTCTCACCTTCAACCCACTTCTCATCTCAGACTCAGTCTGATCCACACTAAACACTGGATAACTAGACATTTCCTATCACCTTGAAATTTGAGGCCTATTTAATTAAAGTCAAGGAGACTTCAGGAGATGCACATGTAAAATATCTACATTGTTTTTAAAAGACAATTATATACAGCTCCGAAGAAGAAAATACATCCACTTGGGCCTAGATAGATGGCTCAGCAGTTAAAGTAGTGCTTCTCATTAGAACGAGGTCAATCCACATAACGTGAATTCGCACCATCTGCATCTCCATCCAGGAGATCAAGCCTCTCTCCTGGCCTCAAGGACATCAGGGTATACCTAATACACTTACATACCTCAGGCAAACATCCATACACATAAAATAATAAGACAAAATATATATCTAATCACTAGGATGGACTAACAGTGAACTGCAGCTCCTAGACTCAGCATATAACATGTTCTCTTTCTGTCAGATTTCTGCCCTTTTACTAGCCTCGACCTTCCTACTCATACTCACAAATCATTGAACATCTCTTCTGATGGAGCTTCCCACATAGTTGTATTACCCATTCATCCATCATCCATCTATCCATCCATCCATCTATCCATATATTCATCCATTCAAAGCTCTGATATGCTCATTCCAAGTGGTCACAGAGAATGTGAAAAGACATTATCTGTGCTGCACACTATTTTCTGGGAACTTGGGGACAGAAAGATGAGTTATACCCTTCAGCTCACACTATGTTTTCATCACTGGCTTCAACCTTTCAGGTCCTTGCCTGTCCTCAGCTCGACTCCCTTTGTGGGCAGCCACTCATTCTCCTTAGCAAATTTGCTTCACTTTATAATTTCATAAGATGTAGATAGACTGAATGGATGCATGCATTTAAAATTTATGCAAACATACTAACTTTAATTTCTCATTGCTTTTTATTTTTACCAAATACTATGTATTTAAGCTAATGTGCTATATTTTAAATGTTTAGTTATGCACCATTTACTTTTTAAGCCTCCACTGACATGTCAATAGACATTTATGAAACACTCACCATGTGTCAAGTACCATTCCAGGGAGTGAGGATGTTAATAAGCCAACGTGAAACCTCAGAGAATGTAGGCACAGAGCACTGTGAGATTAAAGCTGAAGCAGATTAATGAGGGTGGATAAGGCTTATGTTTTCTTGTGAAGCATTGATCTGCATTAAAACAACAGAATCAGAGCTTAATTGAAGGCATTTTAATAACAAGATGATAGTAGCTTCTTTTAATTAAGGATACATACACTAAGACTTTCTTCAGGCGTCTGGGCAGATAAGAAGACAGTGAGGGTAAGATTTCTTTCTGAGCTCAAGCTGAAGATCAGCCTCACTGGGTTAAGGATTCTGAACAATTAATTCAAGTGAAAATTCCACAGGGAGCCATCCTCTTTCTGCCTGAAAACATGTTGGAAACAGTGCATTTTTCAGATGTTTTCTGCTAGATTGATGTTTTCATCAGAGCCTGTTTAAGTTCCTCTACCATTCCTTGCTGTAACATGGTCTGGAAAACAAGAATCACATAGTGATGTCACGGCCAGGTTTGGGAAGGCTTTCAGAATAGATAATGCGTATGCTGTTACTTCATCATAAGCTCACCACCATTTGGTTCTTCCAATGAGGAAAGTCTTATCATCTAGACCTTGGTCTGATGCATCCCACATGCTTCTCCCTAACTCTTTAGACCCTGCTTTAAAATGTTCCTTTAGGATAAAGCCTTCTGTGAATTTCCCACAGAGAGTGGGTATGGGCCATCTCTCTAATAATCCTATGCTTCTCTTTATTAACCATTTTTCATTACATGATATCTCCAGTACTTATTTCAAGGCTTCTCTTCAACTCCATTCCAACCTCCAGAGATTAGCAGCCATCTGCCTACCAACTAACTGCTAGGGAACCAGTACAGTGATCCAGTGATCAGCATGTGCTGCCCTGCTAGAATCTGGAGTGAACGGATTCAGACACGTGGTTACCATCCGCATTCCATGTTTGTGAAGAAAGTTGTCTTCTGGAACTTCAGGACTCATCACACATCCTTAGGCAATCAGTCTTCCCCAACCAAAACAATACAGCACAAAACTGTGTAAATTGGTCATTCCCAGAAGTTCCCTAGGAGATTTGTATTATTAATGACATTCATAGCTGAGCATGGTAGCATATGACTTTAATCCCAGAATTAACTGAACTGGTTAAATTAATATTTCAAAAAGGAATTTTAAAAAATTCTTTTGTCTGTTGAGCATCAGAACACAGAGACTACAGGCACCAGAAGACTGAGAGCTGTAATTAGTTGCTGTCTGGTACTGACTCTTCCTGGGATTGTTCACCAATTCATCGGCTATAGCCAATGGATTGGCTGGATAGTCAGGGACTTGGTAAGAGTAAGTTTGGAAAGTTGGTAAGAAAGACATCTGGGAAAGAAGTATGTGGATAGATCTGTCTAAATGGGTGAAGGATGTGATGATACTTGTGCCCTATGTAAATTCTCAACAACAACAAAAATAACTTCAGCTGTGGAGGAGTTCAATAATCAAGTGGATAGGACAACCCATTCTCTGGCAATCATCCTCTTTCCCTAGTCCTTTCTGTCAATGACCAATGGTATGGTTGTCCAGTCACCAAGGATGACAAGGTTACAGCTGCTGCTGAGTGCCAGACCTGCCAACAGCAGAGACCAACACTGAGCCTCAAATATGGCACCATTCCAATGGGTGACAAGCCAGCAACCTGGTGGCAGGTTGACTATATTGCACCACTTCCTCTGTGGAAAGGACAACATTTTGTCTTTACTGGAATGGATACTTATTCTAGCTATGGATTTGCCTTTCCTGCATGCAATGCTGCTTGTAAAATCAACATCTGTGGACTTACAGAATGCCTTCTCTGCCATCATATTTCACACAGTATTACTTCTGAAAAAGTGTGACAGTGGGCCCATGATTATGGAATCCACTGATTTTACCATGTTTCCCACCTTCCTGAAGCAACTTGCCAGATAGAAAGATGGAATGGCCTTTTGAAGACATGTTATAGTGGTAATGAGGTAGCAGCTGGAGGGCTGGGGCAGGGTTCTTCAGAGGACAATATATGCTTTGAATGTGCATTTAGATGTGGAGAAACCCTGCTAATTAAGGTTGAAGTCTACCATTGTTCAGAGAGCCTTCCGAGTTTGGCACAAAATGGTGGACTCTGTTTACCAGCAGGGCTTCTCTTCTCTGACCTTGTCTGGGGAGCTTGAAACCCCCACACACCTCTACCTGCAGAATAGCCTTGGTTAGATAAGAACCAATGCAGCTAGCACGTGAGATTCCTGGAATTCCTCCTCCTGTTAATGAGGTATCTCCATACCTTAGCCTTCAGCCAATGACCTTCACCCACCCTGGATATTTCTACTCCCTTACCTAAAACTGTATAAGCCTTGATTCACCCACGTAAAGTTGATCTGTCCCTCAAAACTGTACCTGTCATGTTATTTCCTTTTGTACTCACAGGCTGTCCAAAACCCTGTTTGTTCATCGACTTTGCTGCCTTCCTCCTTTTGGGCTGGTGGCAATGACCTGAAGGAGAAGAGAGACCCACATTCAATATATGGTATAATTTTTCCCCTAGCCATGATTGATGGTTCCAGAATCAAGGAGTGAAAAAGGAAATAACTTCACTCATTATCACTCCCTATGACACACTAGAAAAATGTTTGCTTTCTATTCCTGCAACCTTAAGTGTGACTAGCCTAAACGTTTTGATTCCAGAGGTGGGGAGTTGTCCTGCTAAAAGGCACAACAAATATCCCATTAAACTGGAAGTTCAGACTTCCACTTCTCCCTGGCCACTTGGGGCTTTAATGCCCATAAACCAACAGGATAAGAAAGTAATAACCGGGTTAGGAGGGGTGATTGATCCAGAGGAGATTGCTTCTTCATAATGCAGGAAATACAGAATGGCTAATAGAAGTGGTTGTTATAAATACCAGCTAAGGCCAAGTGATCAGTTGCAGAATCAAGGATTATAACTGACATGAATATTTCTGTCATATTTTGGTAAGAATGTATTTGTACAGGTATGTGTCTTCTTTCCTCAATTTATCATGTAAAATAACAGTTAAGAGAATAGCAGTGATTATCATATAAGTTTGATATACTGAAAGCATATGCTTCAAGGGATCTGCTACCTATTCTAAAATTTATAATGTGGTTGTGGTTGTACAAGGGTTAGTTGTATCATGTTAAGCATCATTATGACCTGGCTATTGGTTTCATTTGGAAATAAAGCATGGCATAAGGAGATATGATATTTATCAAATTGACAAGGGGTAGACTTGTGATAGCTATTCTTGATTGTCAACTTGACTACATCTGGAATTTACTAATACCTAATAACACCTATGGGTTGAGAATACCAATGAGGAAATTTTTTAATTAAATAATTTGAACTGAAAAGACCCACTCCCTCCCCCTTCTTTGAAAATATATTGTTTTTTCACAAAAACATCTGATTATGATTTCTCTTCCTTTGGCTCCTGCCAGTTCTTTCCAACTTTCCTTCCCAGTCAGATTTACCCCCTTTCTGTTTCTCATTGGAAAACAAGCATACTTCTAAGGGATAATAATAAAATAAAATAAAAATAAAAATATATTTGAATTGGATAAACAAACAGAAGGACAAGAGCTCAAAGGAAGGCACAATAACCAGACCCATTCATTTGCACAGCCAGGAATCCCATAGAAACACTAAACTGAAATACATAAAGGACCTGGTGTACATGCTGCCCCAGTCCCTATAAGTTCATATGCCCATTGATCCTGCTGATTTAGTTGGCCTTACTTTCTTGGTAGACCCCACTACCTCTGGCTCTTACACTCTTTCTATCTTCCCTTCTGCAGGGTTCCCAGAGCCCTAAGAGGAGGGAATTGATGGAGACATCCCATTTAAGGCAATATGTTCCAAGGTCTCACACTCTCTACATAATGTCTGGCTGCAGGTATCTGTATTTGTTCCCATCAGATGCAGGAGGAAGCTTCTCTAATAATGGCTGAGCAAAGCACTACTCTATGAATATGGCAGAATGGGAAGACTCACTTTTCATTCAGATCTTTTGAGTTGGGAAGATGCCTTAGTCATTGTTCTATTGCTATGAAGAGACAACAGACCAAGGTAACTCTAATGAAATACAGCATTTATTTTAGGGTTTGGTTAGAGATCCAGAGGTGTAGTCCATTATTATCATGGCAGGGGACATGGTGACAGGGAAGTGCAATTCTAGAGAAGTATCTGAGAGCTACATCTTAATCAGCAAGCAGAGAGACCCACTGGATCAGGCTTGGGCTTTTGAAACCTCAAAGTTTACCCTCAGAGACACAGTTTCTTCAAGAAGGCCAAACTTACTCCAACAAGGCCACACTTCCTAATCCTTATAACCTTTTCATTTAGTTTCCCTCCCTCGTGACTAAGCATTCAAATATATAAGCATATGAGAGACAACGCTATTCAGAAGCACCTTTGTTCAGTCTGGGCAACACTTTATGTGGGCAACCTATATAAAGCTCATAGAAGAAAGACGCTGCTGCTCTCTCTTTGACTGCTTGCTCTCACTGGCAAGTTCATCCTTCAGTGGCATTTTTCAGGATTTCAGCAAATACTGAAGATCAGCTGAGACACCTAGCCACATGGACTGAACAACAACTGAATTCTTGGTACTTCCATTAGTAAATAGTCATTGCTAGATGAGCTGGACCACAGACTCTAAGCCATTCTAATAAATCCTCTATCTATCTATCTATCTATCTATCTATCTATCTATCTATCTTATTTTTTTATTTCTATCATCTAGCTATCTCAAATATAATATATGTAGTAGACATACATTATACAATTATATCTATAATTGTATATATAATATATAAAATCATATTAGTTTGGTTCCTCTAGAGAACCCTGACTAATACACTGATTAAATGACCAGTTCTCGGTATTCTATTCTGATATTTCAATTCATGTATTTAGTTGTATGACTGATGTCTATTCGGTTCTACCCTTGAGGTCAAGGCAATTTTCTTCACATTTACCATGAGTGATAGGCTTTATCTGTGTTGGGAATAAAATGTCTCAAGGAATCTGACACATACAAATACAGTGTTATACAAAGCTTAAATGGCCTGGATTTTATCCTTGAAGTACAACATATGAACTTGAATATGTTACTTTACTATAGGGCCTATGTATTCATCCACAAGTGAAGGTGATAGTGCATGAGAAGAGAGGATGAAAGAGTCTTTTAACTGCAAAGAACTCCAGGAAGATAAGCAGCTACACTGCTACTATCTTCTCAAGCCTGAAATCAGACACATAAATTATGGCATGTTTTGTGCAATCTGTTGGTAGAGGGACTAGTCCTCTTTATTTTCCTTCTTGTGGTACTGAGAACAGAACCTAGAACTTACGAATAGCACTCTGAAAATGATCTGTATTTCCATGTGGTTAGGACATACCTGCAATGCTTTGTTTCCTTGCTGTGCTCCTGGCCCCTTGCTGTTCTCTCTTTGCCTCAGAAGATTGGAGACCAACAGTCTTATTGTTGACATTGGACAAACAACAATTACAACAAAACCTTGATCATAAAGCTCAAATCCTCCATCTGCTCTTTTTGGCAGTGAGCATAGCAGATATACATACACTTGATTTAACAAGCTCCCCTGGGAGGTCCAGCTTCTGTTGCCAAAGGCCAATCTTAATGCATGACAATGGTGACTAGGATTTCAGTATCCAACATGGCCACTGGTGACACACCTGTATATTTTCTTATGTTGCTTCCAGCCACAGTGACTTGGCCTCAATGGCAAAACCAACCAAACAGCATAGAAAAGGTGTGTTACTTTGTAAATAAAGCCATTGTGGAATTCTCACTTTGCCCTGTTCTTTCATGGTTTATGTCTTCTAAAAGGAGCCAAATTCCTGCATCCTAAAAATACTCAAACAAACTTGCAAAGAAACTTGAGCAACTCTAACCACTATCATGAACTTGTCAATAATATGATAGAACTCTTGGAAACAGAACCTCTAAACACAGCTTCAGATGAAGCCCAGGCCAACATATTTACTATTGCCTTATTGGAACATCTGGGATAGTGTTCACTATATCATCCACCCCAGGATACCCTGACCCAACCATCCACATGTCATATCTCCCAGAAGACATGAAACCAGGCCAGCCACTATGGGAGACCCTGAATCCAAATCTCCTACTATACGACACCTGGATGCCTGACCTAGAGAAGCTATATGACTTACGTGTACACTGTCCCTTGAAGCCCAATCTTTAAGTAATTCACATTTGGAGAGATACTTCTTTCAAGATGTTAAATGCTTCTAAGATATGCCTGTTGGTACATGTTGCATCATAAGCCTCAAGTACCCAGGTGAACTTCCATCTTGCAAATGTTAAATCTATTGTGTTTTTTGTCATCACCCTGAACTTGGGCAGGGAAGTTTTCCAGTTACTGGATCCTCTAAAGTACTCTAATATGTTCTGTCTCTATTTCCACAACTCAACAAGTATCCTATAGTGTCTATGAATTTCAAGGACAATTTATGAGTTTTGAATACTAAAGGATTTTAAAAAGTGGTTTTTATTGAATACAAAGTTCCAGTAGTCTCATTAAAAAGTCACAACCATCACCACTGTTGAGTATTATCGCCAGGAGGCAAATCTTGATAAGTTAGTGGAAGCCACATAGGAAGAGCTTATCTAGCACAGAATGATACAGGGTTTAGTTGAAATCTCCTCAAATGTGCACTGTCTGCATGAAGATCCAGCTCCATGCTACCTCCTCTATTATAACCCTTGAAGAACAAAGCATCATTGTTTGGAACTGGTTCTAATGCTTTGTCCTAATTCAGCTCCCAAAGTCAAGCTTCCAGACCTGAGGGTCCCTGCCACCAGCTGGCTTGAGTTGGTAATAGGTAATTGCTGGACAGCCAATAGCTACCTGGGCCAGGGAGGCAGACTCTGGACTTTTAGATTGAGCAGGCAAGGGACTGGAGGAGAGAGACAGAGAATCACCATGACAAGGAAGCAGAAAGATGAAACTTCAAGGCATGTAAGAAGAAACTTAAAGGCCACTTCCCCAATTGAGTCTAGGGTAGCAGAGATGAAGTATAGGTTTTAAAAGATATTAACTCAGGAATACTGGAGAGGAGTCTTTGCCAGCCTCAGGGGAGGTTTAGAAGTACCTAACTGTTTCAAAATTAGTTGGTGTGTGTGTGTGTGTGTGTGTGTGTGTGTGTGTGTGTGTGTGTGTCTTTCATTTGTGAATCCAGAGAGCTCTTGGGCAGGTGCATGCAGTACATTCCCATCTGCCAGGAGCCAAAGCAGTTTAACTAATTCACTCCTACACATGATGATGTGAAGCATGGAGGACTCGGTTTCCTTTGTAGCTTGGGGATCTTAGAATCTAAGTGATATTGTGTAAATGATTTAAACTTAATGTGGCTGTTTCCTCATCAACTGAGTGTGGTTATCTGAGGACAAAACTGAGTCAATTTGTGCATGATATTTCAAATGATGTCTCCAAGATATTATTATTTGGAATTATTTATTAAATCGACCCTCTCCAAATTGACATGAGATTCTAAGAGACTCAAGAGAAAATTGTGCCCTCCTCAGGGCATATTGACACACATGATGGGATATTCTGTGAAACGACCTATGTAGGCTTGTGTGGTTAAACACCGGGTCCCCAGATGAAAGAAGACTGTGCAACCTTTAAGAGGTAGGGTTAGGTTAGGTCACTGCAGGGACAAAATTCTGCATCTAGTCTGAAGACAGACAGGTTGTTTTTTACATTGCATGATTCCCAAAGCAGGATGGTCTAACAAGTATCCACATGCCATTTGTACTGCAGTGGGTATTATAAGTTATCTGGAGATTATTTGACTCATGTGGGAAGAAGTTTATAGTTATATGTAAATACTGTGCTGCTGGTTTGTATAGACTTAAGTATTTCAAGTCTGGGTATTACTAAGAGTGGAATCAGTTATCTGTAACCACTCAAGTGACAGTTCTACTCAAAATAATGAAAACTTTTTTGGGAGTATCTTAGTGTTAGGGTTTCTATTGCTATGAAGAAATACAATGACCACAGCAACTCTTATAAAAGAAAACATTTAGTTGGGGCTGGCTTACTGTTTCAGAGGTTTAGTCCATTAGTCATGGTGAGAAGTATGGTGGCACACAGGCAGTCTGGTGCTGGAGAGGCAGCTGAGAGTTCTACATCCAGATGAATAGGCAGGAAGAAGAGAGACTGAGCCCCTGGGCCCAACATGGACATCTGAAACCCCAAACAACCCCTGCCCGAGTGATACCTACTCCAACAAGGCCACATATCCTAACTCTTTCAAATAATGCCACTCCCTGTAAGCTTGTGGGAACCATTTTCCTTCATGCTACCATATTTAGGACCTTTTTCAGAGGGATCTACAGGTTTTTACAAGGCTAACTGAATACCGAAGGGAAGGAAACAATTAGACTTTCTGGGTTATATTGGATACTGGTTCTGAACTGACACTTATTTTGGAAGATCCCAAGGAATATTGTGGCCCTCTAGTTAAAGTAGGAGCTTGTGGAGGTCAAGTGATTAATGGAGTTTTGGCTAAAATCCAACTCACTGTTACTGTGAGTAACAGTGGTCCAGTGGGTCCTCAAACTCTTCCTGTGGTTATTTCCCCAGATATACTTAGAAGTTGGCAGAGTTCTCACACTGGTTCCCTGACCTGTGGGGTGAGGGCTATTATGATTCAAAGGCAAACTGGAAGCCTTTACAGTTGCCTCTGTCAAAGAAAACAGTAAATTAAAAACCCTGGAGGAACTGCAGGAATTAGTGCCACCATCAAGGACTTGAAAGTTGCATTGGTGGTGGTTTCCACCACATCCCCTTTAACTCTCCTATCTGGCCACTGCAGAAGATATATGAATCGTGAAGAATGACAGTTCGCTATAAAAAAACTCAGGTAGTGACTCTGATCACAGTTGTTAGACTAGATGTGATGTCCTAGCTTAAGAAAATTAACACATATCCTGGTACCTGGTATGTAACTATTGATCTTGCAAAGGCCCTTTTCTACATAGTTATCCATAAGTACCACTGAAAGCAATTTGCTTGAGTTGACAAGGTCAGAAGGATTCCTTTACAGTTTTATCTCAAGGATATATTAACTCTTCTGTCCTGAGTCATAACTTAGAAGGGCTCTTATCTGTCTCTTCCACACAATATTACATTTATGCACTATGTGGATGACATTATGCTGATTGGACCAAGTGAGCAGGAGATAGCAACCACTTTGGACTCACTGGTAATACATATGTATATCAGAGGATGGAAAACATATCCAACCAAAATTGAAGGGTCTTCCACCTCAGTAAATTTCCCAGGTCCAGTGCTGTGAAGCATGAAGAAATATTCCTTCTAACATGAAGGATAAATCATTGCACCTGTTTCCTCCCATCACATAGAAAGAAGCACAGTGTTTAGTGGGCCTATTTGAACAGCACATTCCTCACTTCTGTGCGTTACTACAGTGCACATACCAAGTGACTCAGAAAGCTGATAACTTTTTATGGAACAGGAGAAGGCTCTTCAACAGGTCCAGGCTGCTGTGAAGGTTCCTCTACCACTTGGACAATGTGATCCAGAAGATTTTATGGTACTTGAGGTGTCACTGTCAGATAGGCTGTTGGGAGCTTTTGGCAGACCCCTATAGGTGAGTAACAGAAGATTCCTTTGAGATTTTGGAGTGAAGCTTTATTATCATCCACAGACAACTATTCTCCACTTGAAAGACATTTGTTTGCCTGCTATTGAGCCTTAGTGGAAATTGAACTTTTGACAGTGGGCTACCAAATTACCACATCACCTGAGCTGTCCATGATGAGCTGGGTGTTAATTAATAAGTAAGAAATTTAGCAATCTATAGTCAAATGAAAGTGGTATATACATGATTGGGCCCAATCAGGCTCTGATGGTGCAAGTAAGTTACATGAAGAAGTTGTTGAAATACCTGTGGTTTCTCCTTCTGTTACAATGACAACTGCTGCATAATATGCACCTATAGCCCATAAGGGGTATCCCCTATAGTTAGTTGATTGAGGAAAAGAAGACTACTACCTGGTTTATGAATGGTTCTGCAAGTTATGCAGGTACCACCCAGAAGTGGACAGCTGCAGCATGATAACCCTTTTCTGAGATCATCCTAAATTACATCAGTGAAGGGTGATCTTCACAGTGGACAGAACTTCAGGCAGTACACATGATATGACATTTTTTTGGAAGAAGAAATGGCCAGATATGTGATTGTTCACTGATTCATGGGATGTAGCCTATGGATTGATTGGATGATCAGGCACTTGAAAAGAGCACAATTGGAAAACTGGTTAGAAAGACATCTGGGGAAGAAGTATGTGGATAGATCTCCCCAAATGGATGAAGAATGTGAAGATATTTATGTCCTATGTAAATCCTCATGCAAAGGTGATTTCAGCTAAAGAGGAGTTCAATAATCAAGTAAATAGGATGACTGATCCTGTGGAAAATAAGCCTTTCCCCCAAGCCATTCTTGTCATTGCCCAATTGTCCCATGAAAAACATTGCCATGATGGCAGAGATGGGGGTTATGCATGGCCTTGACAACATGGACTACCACTCACCAAGGCCAGCCTGGCTATAGCTAATGTTGAATACAAAACCAACATCTGTGGACTTACAGCTGTGAACTTACAGCATGCCTTCTTCACCATCACGATATTTCATACAGTATTGCTTCTGATCAAGGAACTCATTTCATAGCCAGAGAAGTATGACAGTTTCCCATGATTGTGGAATCCACTGGTTTTACCATGTTCCTCACCATCTTGAAGTAGCTTGCCTGATAGACAGATGATCTGGCTTTTTAAATACAAAGTTATAGTGCTAGTGAGGT
The DNA here is from genome assembly GCA_021653895.1 of Mastomys natalensis. Taxonomy (NCBI): domain Eukaryota; kingdom Metazoa; phylum Chordata; class Mammalia; order Rodentia; family Muridae; genus Mastomys; species Mastomys natalensis. Next base: position 92,052 of record JAJTUV010001627.1, on the reverse strand, counting down.
AGCACCAACCTAGTGAGCTGGGACAGGGTTTGAATCGGCATCTAATATAAGGCATGATTTTTCCCATAGCCAGGATCCACAGGCCCAGAAATCAAGAGGTAGAAAGGAAATAGTTCTCTTACTATCACCTCTAATTATGCACAAGGAAAAATTTTGCTTTCTGTTTCCACAAACTTAAGTGTGGTTGGCCTAGAAGTTTTGGTTCCAGAAGGAGAAGACTCTTGCCACCAGCCACAACAAACATTTCATTGAATGGGAAGCTCAGACTTCCTGCTGGCTACTTTGGGTTTCTAATGCCCCTAAACCAAGAGACTAAGAAAGGAATAACTGGGTTAGAAGGGGTTATTGATCCAGATTCTCATGGGGAAATTGAATTGCTTCTCCACAAAGAACGTAAGAAGGATTATGTTTGGAGTCCAGGAGAACCTTTAGCGCTTCTCTTAGTACTAACACATCCTGTGATTATAGTCAATGGGAAGCTACAACAGCCTAATCCAGGCGGGATGGCAAAGGGCACAGTAACCATCAGAAATGAAGGTATAGATCACTCTTCTAGACAAAGAGCCAAGATCTGTAGGTTCTTGCCAAGGGGAGTTATCAATATCAGCCAAGACTACATGACCAGTTGTAGAAAGGAACATTGCAATTGACATGAGTGCTTCTGCTGTATTTTAAGAATGCATTTGTGTTTTCTTTCAATTTCTTTGTCATGTGTTGTAACATCAGAATATCAATTGTCATCATATTTAAGTTTGAAATACTAAAAGAATGTTCCCCAAGAGACATTGCCACCCATTCTAAATTTATAATGCATCTTCAGTTGTATGAGGGATAGTTATATCATGGTAAGTAGACATAATTAGTTAAGTGTATAATGACTATTTACACTTGGTTAAGTATATGATGTGCTTATGATTATGTGTGGGATAATTAATATTATGTTTAGGTATTATTATGGCCTGGTTATTGCTTTCATATTTTTAAAGAAAATCAATCATTACGTGAGGAGATATGATTATGTGTCAAGTTGATAAGGGATAGACTTATGATGGCTATTCTTGGTTGTCAACTTGACTATATCTGGAATGAATTAGAATCCAGAAAACAAGAACACACATGTGAGCTTTTTTGCTTGATTTGAAGGGATGAATCTACTTCTAGTCTAAACCTTTGAGGTAGGAAAACATGTGCCTTTAATCCAGATCTTGAGGAAGGAAGATACACACCTTGAATGTGGGCCATAACTTCTGCTGAAAGCCCATATAAGGACATGGAAGAAGGAAACTTTCTTTGCCTGCTTACCCTCAGCTTGCTAGCAAGTTCATTTCTTCGCTGGCATTACAGACTATTTATTCAGGATTCCAGCATATACTGAAGACCAGCTGAGACATCCAGACTTGTGGACTGAGCAACTATTAGTTTCTTGGACTTTCTGTTCACAGATACCCATTGTTGGATTAGCAGAACCACAGTCTGTAATTCATTTCAATAAATCCTACATATATATATATATATATATATATATATATATATATATATATATATCCCCTTTATGCACACATATACACACATATACACATAGATAGATAGATAGATAGATAGATAGATAGATAGATAGATAGATATTCATTCTATAAGTTTTGTTACTCTGGAAAATTCTGACTAGTACTATGGAGGCAGGCTTGCAGAGATATGGCTCAGTGGTTTAGGGCACTGTCTATTTTTTTCAAAGGACCATGGTTCTATTCCCAGCACCCACATGGAAGCTCACAATATCTATCCCTCTAGTTATAGGGCATCCAACACCTTCTTCTGGCCTCTGTGTGCTAAAGGTAAGTATGTCTACACAGACACACATGCAGGCAAAACACTCGTACACATAAAATAAAAAGTTAAAAAGACACTTAAAGAATAAAAAGCTAACATTCAAAAGAGCTTATAAAGAATAACTTGAGGGAAAATAAATAATGTTAATGAGCCTTCCAAAAATGTTGTTATGAACATGTTCTCCACAGGTCTTATGTTGAAATTATAGCCCTTATCACAGAATTAGATACAGGACCTTTATAAGATCATAAGTCATAAGAGTGGGGCCCTCACAGATGGGATTGGTGTTCCCATAACTAGAAGCCGGGTGAGTGCTCTTGCCCTTTTACTGCCTCTGAAGGACACAATGAAATAAGAGTGCAGAGCTTTGCAGAAGACCCTCATCTGAGCCTCACATGTTGGCCCCTTCATCTCAGACTTTTTCCTCCTGTTTTTGTAAACTACCAAGTCTTTGGTGCTTTGTTGTAATAGAGAAAACTGATTTAAAAGTCAGGGAAATTGTACTTGGTAGCAATAATGGAGAACTAGACACCTGCCAGGTATAAATAACCATCTGTAGCTCCTGCCTCCAAAAGGTTGTTTTAAGTAGAACACATCAATATATGGAGGCAGGGTTGAGTTTTAATTATATACATGCATATATAGAAACTCTAGCAAAGATTAAGACCCTAGAGCATGGAAGAGGGAGTTTGCATTAGTGGGTAATGAAGTAGACAGGTGGATGTGCAGAAAAGCCAGAAATCAACAACTGTTCTCCCAGAAGGGCAGGTTTCAGTAAAATCCAGAAATGAAGAAACAAACAGGAGCTGGATCCTTGAGGAAGGAAAAATAAAAGAAGAATCTGCCTCAATATTCAGATAAGAGTCACAGGGAACAACAGGTAGAGTGCTGAGGAAGACGGTGTTCCCTGGAGCTAGGTCCAGGTTGCCTAGATACTCAGCTTGATGCTTAAAGGATGGGAATAGAATATAGTAGATGCTAAAGTTAGTTAACTTAAGGTCTGTTGCCTGCTTCCAGTCTCCAGTGATCTGGGAGCAATTCTGTCACCAGAGGGAAACAGGAAGAACTCAGGACATTTTTGCCAGACAGTTGAAGAGCATATTGGTCTAACTCACACACCACAGTTGGGGATACTTCTGCAGAAATGTCCCCCTGGACACTGAGAGGATGGAGAGCTTGGTTTGCAAATATATTTTAAAGGTATAGTGTATGCAGATAAAAAAGCTGCAAGTCAATGGCAATACTAAGAGAATGTTAAAATGTGTTTCTAAGGCAAATGTATATGTGTGTGTGTGGGGGGGGTGTTTGTGCATATGTGTAATGTGTATGTAATGGTGGTAGAAGGAAAAATCATGACCTTGGGAGGGAATGTGGAAACGTGAAGGGGGCCAAAAGGAAGAGACTAAGGGAAGTGATACAGAGTATATTCATGTAGGGATGTCTCAAAAAACAACAACAACAACAGAAACATTTTAAAGGTATTTCAGACAGCATATTAAGTGAAATAATGAATTTTAAAAATATGTACAAGAATCATATAATTAAAGGTATAAAACCTAACACATATTCGTGTGACTTGAGTAATGTTAATGAAGTGTATGAAATATATGACTGTTGGACCTGAAGAAATGGCTCAGCAGTTAATATCAAATACTGCAAAGGACCCAAGTTCAGGTTCCTGTACCTGTGGGGTGACTCTGAAATGCCTGTCATTTCAATTCTAGAGGCGTATGACACCTTTGGCCTCCTCAGCTGCCTTCTCAAGTACACATATCCATACAAACAATACAAACACACACACAATTAAAATAGCAAAACTACATGTTTCTCTTAATTAGGGTCTTATTGCTGTGAAGAGACACTATATCCAAGGCAACTCTTATAGAGGCAAATATTTAATTGGAGCTGCCTTACATTTTCAGAGGTTCAATCCATTGTCATCATGGTGGGAAGTATGGCAGTATCCAGGCAGACTTAGTGCTAGAGGAGCCAAGAATTCCAAAGGCAGCCAGGAGGAGCTTTCTCTTCCAGGCTGGTTGGAGCTTGAGCATAGGACCACAAAGTCCCTACCCCCATAGTGACAGATTTCCTCCAACAAGGCCACATCTATTCTAACAAAGACACATCTCTTCATAGTGGTGCTTCCAATGGGCCAAGCATTCAATGGGGGCCAAACCTATTCAAACCACTAAAATGCATTATAAAAATTCAAATACATTATCATAATAAATATTTGATATCAGTATTTATGAACTGTCTCTTTCATCTACTGTACCTTCCCACCTGGCTCATCTAAATCAGCAGGTGACCTTCCTTTAGGGTTTTCCACATTCTGGGGTTGATGTGAATATACACAGGAATTAGAGTAGCCCCTGCCAGATCATAGAGTTACTACACACAAAGGGGCAGGACTGAGCTCTACTGTGATGGCAACGACCTGTTCTGATTGAACTGGTGATGACTGTGACCTGTTGTGATTGTGTGGTGGGTTGATATGTTGATCTGGTGTGATGGAGTGCAGCAGAAAGCTCTCACCATATCCAAATCAGACTCTAGTTGAGTAAAAATATACAATCACCAATTAAGGAAAATGATAGTGACTTCTGTGAAATAAGAGAGGTAAATAGTATTTGTGGGAGTGGTCTGTGGTAGAAAAAAAAAAAATAGGGATGAAGATGTAGTAGGGAGGGATTCCCCTAGTGCAAGCCATGTTTTCAATATCCTGAATCTCCTCAGAGAGATATATAATGCCAGTTAACATCAATGGGGTTGACTTTGGACAGAGCTGAGCAAATAAGAGACCCTGCTGCTTAGGGAGTTTCAGCAGCTGTGGGTTAAATCTACCTGATACTTAGATAAGTATAAGCATGAATACACAAAGTGGATCCCTGTGAAATCCAATTTCCCAGAATCCACTTAATTCTGGCTTCTCTTTAAGGTGATTTCACAGGTCTATTATTTCCTACACAAGGAGAATAATTTGAACTAATGATTTTTTTTCTTTGTTTAACTTTATATTTACTAATGAAAATGGGCTTGCAAGGCAAAACAGAGGAGTCAGTTCAGTCATAAGTGCAGTGTTTGGTCCCAAAAGTTAGTAGGATGTCAATGGAGACCATGCTGAGACTCATATTTTCCTCCCTGAACCATGAAGCTTCACCCACATATGCCAGTTCTGACTTCTAGTTAAATCTTTCTTTTCATAAAAGGTAAAGTATTTGGCTTCATGCATCCACTCTAGAGATGAACAATCTTCAGTAGTGACATAACTAAAATATTTTCAATTGCTTTTTGATACTGAGTGAAATTAATCAAAACAATGTTTACACATCAGCATCTTTCTCCTGGGGGAGGCAGGTTGTTGCCCTTTTGAAACTGGGTCTTGTGGCAATGCAGCTGAAGGTGACCTTGAACTTGAGACTCTTCTCCTTGCCTCAACTTCCCAAGAACTGGAGTTAGTTAGGGGTGGACACGCTATTCCACTTGGTCCATTCCAAGTTAACAAACTTCTCTGGAGATATGAGAACAATGCATGCAACAGCAGGAAAGATCAGATCTCTTTCTATTTGTCTCTTTTACCTTTCCCAATCTTCTAAATGAATCAACTAAAAACAAGAAGACAAGGAGGTAAAGGTCTTTACAAATAAGTAAATTAGGTTCTGAGACAGAAATTGAGCCCACAGTGACAATATTAATATTATATCAAAATATTAATTCTGTTGTTAATTATTACTAAAAAGGCCATGAGAATAAAAGGCACACTGGGGAGGCCATATTAGGAGGGATCTCGGGGCTCAATGGCTAGCCAGTCCAGCTGAATGAATGAGCTCCAGGCAAGGAGAGATCTTGTCTCAGAAAATAAGGTGATAAAATCTGAGGCACAAGCACTCAAGGTTGTAGTCTGGACAGGACACACACACACATCATACCATACATGCACACCACATACACACACACTCACACACATATGTCATGCATTCACATACACATTCATACATACACACAGAGCATACATCTACATACACACATTCACGCATGCACCCCTTACCCTACACACACACATTTACACACACCGCTCTATGCACTCATTCCTCAACACACGCACAAATACACATTCATGCCTACACACACTTGCCCACACAAAATCCATATGTAATAAGCTTCAAATGTCTTCAACAAAGAACAGCATCTTGGTAAAGCAACTGCTACTACACATTAACAACAGTGAGTCAATCATTCCATGAAAATGTAACTAGTAACCTTCCCTGGGCTCCTGTGATTTCCTCCCACCTGGAAGTGCTTTCCCTACTGTTCTCTGTTCTTCCCCACTCCTCTAACAGCCTTGCTAGCTGGGTAGTTACACTGGGTGTTGATCTATTTGAACAGTCTAGCCTAGAACCTCACATTAAGTGTTTAGCTCATTTTTCTCTCCCCTATCTCTCCCAAAGCCTCATTTGAAATGAATGGATGTTACTGGGAGTTTCTGACTCGTTCTTGATACACTAGCAGCCATGGAATTAGGAATTTAAATGACTATTTTACAGTTGACATTAAAACCTTAAAGAGCAGAGTTACAAATCAAAGAGATTACAACACCAGCTGAAAATATGTCTAGCCTTGAATGTGAGGGCAGGAGGCTAGCTCTCAGAGCCCTCAGGATTCTGCTGGGGCCCAGAGGAAGGACAGTATAATGACTAAATGGATTACATCACATTTAATTTCTCAGTGGGTTTGGTTTTCTAAGCATTTGTGGATGGCACCATTTGAAACATGCTTTGAATTGCAGATGTTTTATAGCATGTACTCTAACTTGTTTCTTTAGGAAACAAAAGGATGCTTATGAACTACACCAAGCAGGAAGATTGAGGGGCTGGGAGAGGACTTCCATCACTAAGATACTTGCTTTCCAGGACCTGAGTTCCATAACTGGAATCAGTAACAAAGAGTAGGAAGTGGTGGGCCACAGCACAACTGTGCTGAAGAGGTGGAGACAGACAGATCTCTGTGACTGGATGGTCAGCCATTATAGTTCACTTGGTTAGTTTCAGGCCAGTGAGAGACCCTGCCTCACAAATAAGCAAGATGGACAGTGTTGGAGGTAATTTTTTTTAACCATTTTATTGGGTTCCTATATCTCTTATCTTTCCAAACTTTATTCCACCCTGATCCCTTCTAACCCACAACACTAAGTAGAAGAGAAAGAAGGTTAGATTGAGAAAGGGAGCATAGACATCATTAGATTACTTCCTGCTAATTAGGGTCATTGCGTTCCTCGGAGCAAGTCCAATCTTCAGAGTCAGGGCACCTCCAACTTCTGGTCAAACAGCAGCCACAGCAAACAGGAGCTACAGCCTTGTCCATGTGCTTGATGCTCTCTTGGGACTCTGATGTGTATACCCACGCCAGAGTCCCCAAAATCTGCAGCTGGCAATGATCACACCCCTGCTAGTGCTTGATACAAATCATCGTCACCAACTGTGCAGCAGTCTTTTGTAGAGTGTAGTTTTACAAAACAGTCCATGCTAAGTCAGTTATGTGCCTACATCGCTGGTCTCTGTTCCTAGCCTGGTGCATACCTGAGACCAAGACCATGTGTTTCTGTGGGGAACGGTTCTGGAGGGTGTCCCACGATGATCTCCCGGCTGAGGACAGAGTGAGAGCAGGGAGGGTCCTCTACCCATGTCTCCGCTGTCTGTTGGTCTTCAGCCCAGCCTGGTGTGAGAGGTCCGGACCAAAAGGGTTCGAGTGCAAGCAGGGAGGAGAGATTGCCTGCCTCCGCTGCTGCCTCTGCTCGAGTCTCCGCTGTCACAGCTCGGTCACTCCCAGGTGCTGCACCTGCCTCTCCACGCTGAGCCGCCCGGGCTGGGCCGATAGAAGCCGGCTAGCAGGCAAGGAAGCAGCTTGGTGCCCCAGGAAGGTTCCAGGAGAGCTGATCTCTCCCCAAGTGTTACAGCTCTTGAGACAAAACTCCCGGACACCAAGATGATTCTCGAACACACACCTTTACTTCTCCCGAATAGAGCCTTTATATACAGTTTCAGGGTGGGTTAGGGTCTGACAGCAGATAACGCTTATTGGCTTGGTCGGAGAGCTTAGAGACACCTCATCTGCATGTGGGTTAGGGTCTGGCAGATAATGCCTATTGGCTTGGTCGAAGAGCTTAGAGATACCTCATCTACATGTGGGAGGGCCTGAGGCACTGTTCCTCGTGACTGATAGTCATAGACCTCTCTTTGGGAGAGGCTGTGGAGGGCCGAAGCTGAATGAAAAGAACCAGGGCCTGGGGGCAGTGCCGAACACCTGCCGTCCTGGTAAAGGTCCGGGGTTCAAGGCTTGCTCAACCAGGCACCCAGCTGCTTCCCACAGCCCACTGCCCCACATGTTTCTCCTAGCCAATACCTCTCCCACAAATGCCAGCTCTGCCCCTCCAGAGCTCCGAGATCACTCTCTTGCCAGCCCCCAAATCCCATGGCCAGCTGTGGGTGTGCTCTTGCCAGCCCGCACTCCACTGTGGTTACCTCTCTTCTGGAGCCTGGTCTTTTGCCCAATCTTCCCATTCCAAAGCCTGGCTGAATTCTGCCCAGGCTATGTTCTTTCTCTCCAGCCCACCTGAGTTATTGCGAATAGAAAACACCAGACAATCTTAGTTTAATATCAACATATGACACAACCACTGGGCGCGGAATCTATCATCTTAGACTCATCAACTATTCTATGCTGGAAATCTTCCGGTGGCAGAGGTCGCCACCAGGTCTGACAGTTCCTAGCCTACATCTTGCCTCCTCTTGCTCCCGCCTCACTGTAAACATGGCAGTTTCTTCTTCCTGCGTCCCCCCTTCCTCTCTTGGACCCAGAGAGGCCTGCCTTCTCCTTTTCTCCCAACGATTAGCTTCTTGTCATCTTTATTAGCCAAGCAATTAACTAGGGGAATTCCTCTACAGCCTTTTATCTCATACCCAAGATTAAAACAAAAACATATTCACATAACATAACTGGGTTTTTAAAGAAAACAAAACTCTCACTATAGGACATTGTCAGAGAAACAATAACATGGATATCTTCTGACCTCTGTGTACATGCATATACGTGCATATAAATAAGCACACAAACACACACACACACACAGAGAGAGAGAGAGAGAGAGAGAGAGAGAGAGAGAGAGAGAGAGAGAAGAGAGAGAAGAGAAGAGAAGAGAAGAAGAGAAGAGAAGAGAAGAGAAGAAGAAGAGAAGAGAAGAGAAGAGAAAGAGCATCGCTCTTTACTGTGGGGGGTACAGGCTAGTCCTATGAAGTAGCAGGAGAGGGTAGGGGATGTTAGATCAGAGAAAGTCACAGGAGAGGTGATTTTTGGCATTTATGTACTTTTTTCTTTCTGCAAAGTGTAAAATGCACTCACTCCATCAGTAATGGAGAAGGAAGTAGTAAAGTATCCCAAGAGTAGAAAAGGTTTTAAACAGACGTAAAGTGGGTCAGAGCCTAATTGAGAAGGGTCATGAATAACAGCAGAAACCAGTGAATAACTTACAGTCACCTCGCCTCACTGGAGACCTGACATAGCAGCTGTTGGCTTTGTAATTAAAACCTTATTCAAAATATTAATGAGGACTGTTTCAATATGGGCGAAAGGCAAGTGTTAATCAAATAAGGAGTTATGGAGTGGAGGAAGCCAAGGTACAGAGAGGTGTTCAGGAACTGTCCCCCCAATGCCTTCACCCACCCCCACCACCATTTCTAGTCTTACGAGTCATTTCTGAAGTCTCTTGGAACTTGCCTCGCTCAATCTCCTTTGCAAGCTTTGAGCCTATAGTCAGATAAACCCGCAGATTCAACCACCCATGGATGGAAAACATCTGAAAACAATCACATCTGTGCCCAACACTGGGCTTCATTCCTTGTCATAAGTCAATAGCCAGTGTATAGAAGCTACACAGACATTCTGTGACGATGAAGATGCTTACAGTATGCAGTCACCAGCAGGTTATATGCAAGCACTATGGCACTTTCACACACACACACAGAACCCAGAGTGAACCCAGGGCCTGTGTAGGTTACGCAAGCACTCTATCCTTAAGCTACATTCCCAGACCCATCCATAAACTTTAGTAGCTGCAATTGGTCCAGGAGCCAATCCCTGACAGATATCTAAGGAAAATTGGACTCACCAAGAAGATAGCAAAGGAACTAGAAAAGTGATATCATAGGTACACAAAGCATAACAAGATTGCCAGCATGTAAGTGCTTAGTAAAATCTCAGCAGGGGAGCCTGTTGACTGTGGTGAGAGAGAGAGAGAGAGAGAGAGAGAGAGAAGGAGAGAGGGAGGGAGAGAGAGATCCCTAGCTGCACTGTAAATGTTCATTCTAGGACATACACACTTCACAGTGATTCAGTGTGTTATTTACTTTTCTTGTCACGGTGGAAGGGTTATTTTAGCTCATGGTTCCAGACATATAGTCTGTCACGGTGGGAAGGCTTGGTGGTGGGACTAGCTCCTGCTGACTATGGTGGAAGGCTGCTTGCTCACATTTGGGAATTCAGGAAGCAGAGACAGGGTGGGGTCGGGTGTCCTTTCCATCCTTTACACTCTGTCAGGTATCTCAGGCCCCCACATGGAGCTGCTCACATCCATGGGTGGGTCTTTCCCACGCCATTTTCCTCTGTGGAGCAGCCTTCCTTTACACAGTGCAGACATACTTAACATGTGCCTCATTAGCACCCTGCCTACAGCTATTCGACTGAGTGGCCCACAGGCCACATACAGCCCAAGATAGCTATGATTTCAGTATAACACAAAAGAATAAACTCATTTTAAAATATTACAGTTTTTCTTTTTATAATGTCTTTATAACTTGATTGCAAGGTTCTCTTGAGTGTGAGCTTTGTAGCTGACAAGGTCATGTTGAAATTTTAAAATGATGGACTGCTTTCTCCTTTCCTTTACTATTTTTCCCTTTCCTTTTCTTCTTTCATTCATTCTTTTCTGAGACAGGGTCTTACTACATAGACCATGCTGGCCTCAGATTCACAGAGATTTGCATGCAAGGCATTTCTTAATTCATTCGAGACAAGAAATGTGCTTGATCGAGGAGAGTCAGAGCTCGAGAAAAAAAAAATCTCGAGAGAATGAGCAGTATAGCAAGAACATGGAGAGGGGAGAGAAGGGGAAGGGAGAAGAGAGGAGAAGGATTGCATCTCCAAAACTAGCTTTTAGCAGTCTTGTGGATGGAAAAGAACCCAGGAAGGATTAGAGTGTTCTCTAAGTAGACAGCCAGGCCCAGGTGCCAGGCTGCACCCACTATACTGAGAACTACAGCCTTCAGGGAGGGGAATTCATTTGTTTTTATTTCAAACCAAACTTAGGACAATGCTTAACACAATGTATAGTCACTATGCATTAAACAAAGAACTCCAGAGTCAGAAAGACAATGTGAGAGGGAGCCAACAGACTAGCAACCAGCAAAGACACAGCGCTCTTGAAGCCATGTGCTCTCACGAACCATATCAGCATTCGCTCTGATCGCTCAGTTTGTGCAGTTTAGATGCCATTTAATAGCTTTACTCCTCTCCCTGGAGCCACAGTTAAAGCATGAAGTGTCTCCTGCAGCGGCTTAGGTTGAACATGTGCTCTGGTATGTTCTAAGAAGTCATGGAAACTTCAGGAGCTCAGGCCTAGCTGGGGAAAGCGGGTCCCAGGGAGTGCAATGGCATTCTCCAGGTCCCCTCAGAGCGTTGACTCAGCCTTCCTCCTTTCCAATGATGGACCATCACCTCAGAGACCACCAAAGTGCCCCCAAGGAGTTAATTATGTTAATTACATCCAAAATTCTTACATCTGCAAAGCAGAACATACAGTGGGCCATAACCTCACTTCTAATAGAGAAATGACAATAATAACTTAGAGATAATGGAAGCTTAGAATTCCCTGAAATTTCTTGAGTGCCTTTCATCTATAGTGGGAGAGTTGCACACTGCATGTTGCCCATTCAATTTTTCCTGCGGCATATAATATATAAAGTATCACATTTACTGATAGTATGATGTATTTACTATATACAAAATTGTGCATTCTGAGAGAAAGAGAGAGAGAAAGAGATAGATAAAGAGAGAGAAACTTGTTTTCCTTTAGAGCAGAGATTTCAAGGGCATTAGAATAATAACCATTACTCAATTATTCCCATCGCTGAAACAGGCTATCAGTATGTTTTATGCTAACAGATTTCAAAAGTACAAAATGTCCCATATACTTTTAAGTTTCATGAAGTCATCGTTTTAATCACAATCTAGAAATCTACATCTCCATTCTCATCTTACCTTTTAATTCTAAAAGAAAACCCTGGCTGCATCTGCTGGCTTGTGGGCCATAGTTTTCATTCATGGCTCTCCCTCTGCATGAATTAAGGCAATGGTTATTACCCCTTTTCCTCCTCTAAAGGTGATTTGATAATCACTGAAAGTAGAATAAGAATGAGTTGGTACTTGGCAGCTTCAACGCCTGTCTTTCCTGTAATTCATATTCATTCATCAAGGTACTGAATGGCCATGTGGAACAACCAGATCCTGATAGAGGAACCGCTGAAGAAAATACGGCCTGTGTGGCTTCCAAAGTGTGGGGTCTAAAGTACCAAGTGGGTTAGCGCATGCGCAATGCATGGGGGTGGGGCGGGAAGAAGGCGAGAGGAAGTGTTTCTTGGGCAGTACCTCGCCAGGGGGCTACTCAATGAGTATTATATACAATAAAGGTGGCCAATGATAACACCTCATAGAACACCACGGATCAGTTTGAAGACAGATTGCTCTGCAGTAGATTAGGCTACACTGAAGACTGGAACTGGTGATCCGATCTGGTGCTAACAATGGGCAATGAGGAGAAGGTGGTTATAAAAGTGTGGTCGTAAAGGTGCTTGGTCTGGGAAGGGGAAGGACGCACGGCCTTTAATCTCAGCCCTCCCTCGGAAGAAGGAAGCTGGAAGATTGGGAGTTCCAGATCAGCCTGAGCTATGCAGTGAGAGCCTGTCTCAAAAAGCAAGGAATAGGCTGGGATGAGTAATACCAAAATACATTGTATGAATAAAAGAATATTCCACTAAGAAAAAAAAAAAAAAACAAATCAAATAAAAGGTATTTCAGTGAATAAGGAGATTTCATATAAACAATAAAGAGAAGAAGGGAGCAGTGTGGGGTAATGCCTAGTCTTGTGATTTGAGCAGCCAAAGGGAGAATGTACCCAAACAGTGACAGCAATCCAAGAGGAAGAACAGATTTGTGTGGGATGAGGAGATATGTTCATCGAGATTACAATGAAAACACCGCGGCGCCGCTATGTTACATGAGAGTGTTTTTGTAAAAGCATCTCTGTGGCTCTCTGGGCTCGGCAGAGCACACGTCTTTATTCAACACGAGTTACAGAGGAATGGGAATGCCTGACAGAAGAGTGGGCATGGGGTGTACATGATGAGCGCACATGGCCTCTGCCCTGAAGGAGCTCACAGAGTATACGAAAAGCCACCCAAATAATTAGTGTTGATTATTACAGAAGGTGCCCTAGTTACAATGTGAGACCAGGTAGGGAAGAGCTGGCATTACACCAGCTGGCTCCAGTTCTCAGAGTTGGACGAATTTACATATGCTGTGGGTTTGGAAGCCTAAGATGAAACTATGGGGGAGGGGTGGGGTGAGGTAGGGTGGGGTGGGGTGAGACCTGTCATTCATCGCAATGGCAGGATTAGAATCACACGGGGTTTTTGTTCCCTCGAAAGAATGGCTAACTTTACCCTCCTGGTGACAGGAATTTGATAAAACCACGGAACTTTTGAAAGTGCTGAGTGACATGATTTCCAATGAACACCCCTGTAGCAATATGGCAGATGCATTGGAGAAAGATGGATAAGGAAGTTGTGGTTCCCTGATAAAAACAGAAACACCAAACAGATCCTAACCGTGGTGATAAGGAATCAAATGTGGACATGCTTAAAGAAATTAGGATGAAACATGGCAGGGATAAATCCTCAGGGCTGGAGAGAACAGGGAGGCCCAGAATCTGGGAGTGGGGTGAGCTGATGCTATTTGAACCAAGTCTAAAGGCCTCTGAACCACATGAGCTAAAGGACCTGATGCTGGAATTCTAGGTCCAAGGACAAATGGTATAGAATGGCTGCAGAGGGTTGTAAACCTCACAGATCCAAGGCCAGGAATTTTGGAAAGAAATATTATACTTTCATTCTTGTCTGGAGAGGTGTACTCAGGACAGGGACAAACAGATAAGTTATCCTTTTTGTCCTCTTGTTCTGTATGACTCCAATTCTTTAAATGGTGCCAAATGCACTGAGATTGCCCCTAACAGTCTGCAACTCAGGCACCCGTCTCCTCTGGACATCCCTTTACAGACACTCAGAAATAATGCTTAACCAACAGACTTGGCTGATAGGGTGGTACATACCTTCCATCCCAAGGAAGGCAATCATCTCTGTGAATTTGAGGCCAGCCAGGCTACATATAGAGATTCTGTCTGAATATAAAATCCAATCAACCCCTTTCAGCAGCTTAATTGGAGTTGCTGTTCTCCTCCATGGCCTTAATTGCTAAATGGTGACATTAATGAAGAAGGTGATCATGGTTGTGTGTGTTGTGGTCTGTGTGTTGTGGTATGCAGACACATGCACACATGTCTTTAAACCACATTAAAGGGCTCTAAGATGTTAGTCAGGGATCCATGAGGCTAAAGGAATCTTCATGAAAATAATAAAAAGCTATTTGCTTATTCTCTATGCTGATGTTTAACTGAAAGCTAAGGGGCTGGTGCCTCTCCATATCCAGCTGGCAGGTGCACTCAGTAGGGCCATAAGTCACTGCAGTTCACTACTCCACAGATAGAGTGTAGAAACAAAGCCAGCTTGACTTAATGTCACTGCCAAGGAAAGTACAGAGGTTATTTTTACTAAAAATTTCACAGCTGGGTGTATTTCCTGCTACATCGTCTGCACGACCCCGTTGCCTTGGTAACGCTCGGCATGCTCTGAGCGGTCAGTTGAACTATACAGAACTATACAGTTTTCATGAACACCATCCTGAACTGTCAGGATGACTAACACAACAGTCACACTTTGTGTCAGGGAGTCAGTCTAGGGAGTGTAGTGTAGGTTTTCTCAACAGTGAAAGACATATGTCTGTCATCTACAGGAAGACAAGTGGCAATATTTATTGCTGATGGCAAAATATAGGCTTTCAAACTGCAATAAAAATCTTGGACTAGAACTGGAAAGATGAGTCAGTGTGTAAGAGCACTTGCTGCTCTTCCAAGGACTTGACTTTAATTCCCCCCACACACAAGGAAGCTCACAACCGTCTGTAACTCCAGTCCTGGGAGATCGGATGCCTCTTCAGTCACCAGGCGTGAACTTGGTGCACGAAGAGGTAAAACACCCATCAATGTTATATTTATCTTGGGATGCTAGTGGCCGTCTTTGTCAAAGTGGCCAATATTTTTAAATTAGTTTTTTTTTTTTTATAAAAGGCTACGTACAAAGCAGTGTACGATGTAAAGGTTTCTTTCTGGCATTTTCATATGTGCATGCCACTATGCCTAGTCCTAATTCTTCCTTCCCTGCTCAGCAGCCCCCTTTTTCTCTCTTTTGAATGAGATTTGTGGGGATCCCGAGATTTGGGGTTTGATTCTTGTCATTCTGTACATTCTATAAGAGAATGTGTCTACCAATCTCAGTGAGTATTTGCCAGATCATAAAAATTCAATGTTATGCTTGTCTGAAAAAAATACCCATCTGAAGTTTAAGATATAGGAACTGAATCTATTTTAATATGCCAATAAAATATACTGTGATAGTTTAAGACAGACCAATCAGATTTAATTGAATCAGTCAATTAAATGAATCGCCATGAACTCAGATCCCATTTTGAAACTTAATGTTTAAGATGTCTTTGTTTGCCAAATTCTGGTGCAATATGAAGCTGAACATTAATTATTATATGAAAAAACTGCTATAACTCTCTGTGTCTTTTTAAACTACATGTTGCACTCAGCTTGGCTGTTGTATGTAAATACACAAGAATGTATTTCCCAGTAGGCAAAGATCCCAGCTGTCTTTTATTACATCCGCCATTAAAGAGATTTGTTAAGAGGGAGTACCGAAGTCTTCTCATGGTCTTTCCTATTATTGCTTTGGAAAAAAAAAAAAAACTTTTATAAAATTATATTATTTGTATCAGCATGTAATTGGCTTATGATTATTTAAACATAAGATATTTACACTCTTTGTTTAATAGGGCAAGTACATTCCCACATGAGCATAGTTTAGAAGCTACATAAACATGATTATTCAATTATGTTAAACTATAAATGTGTGCTGAGGCAAAAAATAAAAACTTGATGACCCAACATAAAGAATGAAAACAGAAAACCAAGTGACTGGCCTTAACAACTTACTCATTAGAGGTAACTTCTAAATGTCCACAGGTTTCTTTTGACTGTCTTCCTGATGGAGAATTCACATCTTAAGTTCTGCCCCAGTGGCTTCCAGCCAAGAGCATAACAAACTTGGGGGCTTCTTGTGCTGGCAGCCGTCAGTCCTCCTGTTTCTTTCTTACAGATTCAGTATGCCCTGTTTTGTTTTGGTTTCCTTTATCTCTAGAAAGCTTGCACTGCAAAACTATTTACCCCCAACTCTACGATCTTCACTATCTCCATTCTATATTTTCCCCTATTTTAAAGTTATCATTGGCATTCGATGCTAAACACAGTGACTTTCAAATCTTTGTGAAAGCAGTGAAGAAGTTAGTGTCAGAGGTCAGGGTGCAGAAGAGAGTTGGATCAGGCAGGCCTGTTCAGGGGAGCCTTCACTACAGACAAGAGCAGATGGGGACGTTTGAAAGTGACCCTGTCCAGAGATGAGAAATGGGATGTGGAACCCAGGAAGCCATTACACTGAAGGGGTGATGAATGAGACAGACCAAAAGAAGACCGTAGAAGTCAGCTCAACTAGCAGGGCTCTCTCTCAGAAAACATGTAATGCTAGCATTGAATGTCAACCTGACAAGCTCTGGAATAATGCAGGAGACAAGCCTGGGCACACTGGTGAGGGTGATTCTGATTGGGTCATTTAAAGTGGGAAGACTTTAATAGTGGGGAGCACCATTCTGTGGCTTGGGGTCCTGGACTGAATAAAAAGTGGATAGCAAGCTGAATACCCACATTCATCTGCTTCCTGACTGGTGCCTCTGTTGTCAGGCTTTCCCCACCATGATGGACTCTTGAGCCAACACAAACCCTTCCTTCCTTAGGCTGCTTTGGTGAGGTGTATTGTTACAACCAGGAAAATAGCTGATAGAAAGTCATTGTTTGAAGCATCAAGACAAAGTGGGGAGGGCTGAGAATTAGCACATTTGAGGGTCATTAGTGACATCGGTGACAGCAGTTTTTGTCAGAAGTGTGGAGGGACAAGCTAGATGACAAACTTGGCAGAACTTGGAAGTTAGAAATATTGAACTTGGCGTAAATATTTCCCAAGATTTTAAGTTACTGAAAATAGCGCTCGTTCTTGCCTTCACTCACCCACCTGAGCTCCTGAGTGCTTTTTGATGTTTGGCCAGGCCTCTGACTTTGGTTTGACAGTGGCCATGTTGGCACTGTGCCTTCACTTACCCATCCTCTATGCAACATCCATCCCTGCCTCTTCTTTTGAGGGTCCATTCCTACTGGGTTAGAGCTTTGAAACATATTTAACTTAATTGGACACCTACAGCCTTATCTCCAAACACAGCTGGGCATCAGGGACCAGATGAATGCATTTGGGAGTGAGGGAGAGGTGCCATTCAAAAGGACACCCGGTATTAACTGGAGTGGCAGACATGTAACCTTCTGCTTTCTAACCAGGAAGTGTGCATGAGAGAGCACTCAGTGAAAGTCACAGCTTAAGTGAGAGGAAAGATGAACTCCAGAACTCAAGGATCAGAGGCTGTGTACATGGAGTGTGACTCAGGCAAAGAATGCATCAGGAGAACAAAGCACAGAAGTCACAAGGCGAATACTAGTGAAACCTGTTGTAGAGGGACTGCTACAACAGGGACAGTTGCAGAGTTAATAAGATGTCCCTATTTGCATATGCATGTATGCATAAATTAATATGATGACCTTTATGCATATGCATATATTTTAGTTATTGGGTCTCAAAAGTTCTACTTTCTGAATTTCATTGTGTTTCACATATTCATAAAATATCCAGTTGTGGTGAAGTAAACGAAGGTGAATCCATGGAACAAGGCACACTCAGTCAAGGTAGTGCTCACACAGAGACAATGCCAGTGCTCTCTTCATTTCAGGTGGAGAGACTAATGCCTCTTTTTTCTTTTAAGATGATTCTTTTTCTTATGTTTGTGTATATGCTGGGTGAGTGTAAGCTCTGTGTATGTAGATGCTCTTGGAGGTCATAAGAAGGTGTTGAATCCCCTGGAGCTAGAGGACACACACCACCTGCTTTAAAGCACTGTAGGTGTGGCAGGTTGTTACAGGGCAATTGGAAACTGATTCAAGCTGGGTGTGGTAGTACACACCTAAAATCCCAACCGCTAAAGCTAGAGGAACTTGGTGAGTTAGAGGACAACCTGACTTCATAGTGAGACCTTATTTCAGAAAAAAAAAAAAAAAAAAAAATCAAACAGCAACGACAAAAAAGAAAACAAAGAGTAACAAAAGGGAGGAAGGGAGGGAGATGATGATGATGAAGAGGAGGAAGAAGAGGAAAAGAAAGAGGAGGAAGAGAAGGAAGGGGGCAGTAGCAGAATGATAGAATTATAAATATTCTCATCCAGAAATGGGAAACTTAGAAAATAGTTTAAAGCCAATCTGGGAGAGGCCTGGGAACATCCTTTGTGGTTTAGGTCTTGGGCCTCAGGGATTTTCACTCTGAGCCCTTTCCTCTTCCATGAAAGGTGGTTTGTGTCAGCTGAGTGGTTCTGCCAGCCTCAGCTTCCTGATGGGATGGAAGGTTCTGACTCTATGCAACATTATAAGCATGGACAATCTCCTGGGGATGACATGTTCTCAGTCATATTTGGGGGCTTCTACAGTTGTTTCCAGATTTACGTCATTGAGACACAAAGTTGTGTTCTGAGACACTTGTGCTCTTTGTGGTTTTTGCTGGGACCGGGAGGGACAGTGGCAAAGCTACCTAGGGGTGCATGGGTTTGTCTGACATCCTTGAGGCTACCTTCAGTCCTGTTGAATCCTCAGGGTTTTTCCTCTTTCTGGGGTTTCAGAAAACTGTCAGTCACATATTCAGTCTTTGTTTGAGCCCCAGTTCTGAAACTAGGGAATTCTCGAGCCATCAAGTCTCTGATAGCCTTTCACAGTCCTTTCCTGAGCTGCTCTTGATACTAAAGCAAAGACAACAAAGGGCAAAGCTTCACCTTTGACACTTGGCAATCTCCACTGCTCTGCGTCCAAACTTACCAAGTCAATGCTTGCCCTGTACGCAGCCACAGGAACTATTGTCCCTAAGCCTGCCCCCACAATGAATCAAGAATGTCCCTTCTTCCTCTTCTGATAACATGTTCTTCCTTAAGGCCTTTACACCCCTTCTCTGACAATGGTTTTGTTTGTTTGTTTTGTTTTTGTTATTGTTGGTTTGTGATTTTTTTTTAAGTCTGCGTTTCTAGTAACCACCACTCTAAGGGTCTAAGGCTCATCTATTATTCAGTGGCTTTGGTTCACACCCCAGACCTCCCCACCCCCCACCCCCAGCCAATCCCTCTCACATATCTGAGAATTTGCTCTGATGCCCTTGTAGTACTGGGTTCTATTGGTTTCCTATGGTGGGTAAACAAGTTATCAAAGACTCAGCATCTTAAAGTAACATGTGCTTATCCCACAGCTTCAGCCAGACTCAGATGACTTTAGATTTATGAAGTCCCAGTCAAGGTGCTGGCTGTGGGACTCCAACTTCCGTTCCAGACATCTTCCTGTGATTGGGAGATTTTAGTATCCTAAAGATGTTGTCTTCAGATTCATTTCCTGTTGGCAGTTATCCAGGCTTCCGCCCTAGCTCCCTGGGTCATTGTCCCATCCTTGGCAGTGGCCATTGCTGTTTCCAAGCCAGCAGAGGTACTCCTGCTGCCAATCACCTCATACTCAGAACACTACAGAGAGACTTCCTAAAATTGGTCAGGCTTCTGTGATTTAAACTGGAGATGTTTCATTTGTATGCAGTGTCCCCTTTATGGGCACTCCTTCTGATAACTCCTGTGTTGGCTAACTGTGGTCATCCATGTGACACAACTGGGAAGAGGGAACTCAACTAAAGAATTGTTTCTATCAGACTGGCCCTTGGCCATAACTGTGAGACATTTCTTGATTGCTAATTGATACACAAGGATCCAGCTCATGTGTGTGCAGTACCATTCCCAGGCAGATGGACCTGGGCTGTATAAGAAAATTAACAGAGGGCTGGAGAGGTGGTTCAGAGGAGCATTGGTTGCTCTTCTAGAGGACCCAGGTTTCAATCTTCAGCACCCACAGTCACTGGGGATCCAATGCCCTCTGCTGGCTTCCTACCGGAGCCCTGCCTGTACTTGGTGCACAGACATACATGCAGGCAGATCGTCATACTTTTGTAAAACATTTAATTGAAAGAGAAGGGGAGGGAACTGAACAAAACTAAGAAGCCAATCAGTAAGCAGCATTCCTCCATGGTTTCTGCTTCAGTTTCTGCCTTCAGGTTTCCCTGGCTTCCTTTCAAAATGGACTATAAGATGTAAGCCACATAAACCCTTCCCTCTCCAAGTTGCTTTTAGCAACATTTGAAAGCAAATTAGGGCAGTACCCTGCAATGAACTTTTGGGTTCTGCCCTGTCCTCAGGGCACCCTCTGATTGCAGTGTTTTCTTGCAACTCTGGATTGCCTTATCAAATGGTAGCACCTTGTTCTTCTGGACTTTCAGGAACTGTGCAAGAGTTTCTCGTCTGTGCCGTGTGGACACAAGCAAAGCACAGCTTGTATCTTATCAGTCACAGAAAAGTACCAGTTGCTTGTGAGTGCGTGTGACTTTTCTAAGATCTTGCGGAAGCAAATAATGAATGCATATAAGAACATAAGGGATAGAATATTCTCCATTCATTTTACTTGAAACTCAGCCAAATTAAACTACCATGCGTTATAATACATGCTCACAGTACCAAGATCCTATCAAATAACAAACTTATCTGGGGAAGATACAGCCAGTGCCAACTATTATGTCATATAGTAAATTAACTTGTAAAACATTTATCTTAATGGGTTTCGGTACATATTGTTTAATTTTTAACAATATAAATTAAGTAAAAATTTGACTTTCTTGTTTGATGGAATATCCTCCAACCAGTACCCAACGTTCAAAAATTAGTTGACTTTAACTTCTTAGTTTAAAATAATTTCATCTTCAAAAGTGCCAAATTTCTGAAATAAGACCCACTTTCAAGAATTAGCTGAGGATATATGGCTATTCTGTTGGGTGTTGATTTGTAGAAGACATAACATGTGTTCAGCTCATGCTCTCCATGTGTACAGTTCAGGATCCCAATCAGGCCGTGCTTGCCACCCACGGTGGGCACCTCTTCCCACCCCAATTAACACCCCCCACTTGCTCTCAGAGGCTCCCTCCAGCTGATCTCCTGCACATTGACTAGAAACTTGTTAACCCAGCCTGTGAAGGCACAAGCGAGCATTTTCTACTCCAGATTCTGAGTTATTTTTCCACCTGTGTTTGTGGGTCACTCTGTGACGTCTCTCATCACCCAACAGGGTACAGCTCTGACACTAGGTCATTTGTTAGCCCTGGAGTTCCCGAAGCTTCACAGGCTCAGGTGGACAGTCCTGGCACTGGATGCAGTGCAGTACTGGAGGTGGTGAACGTTGGGACATCAGTGTTTCCTGGGATGTTGGGCTGGCTGGGATTGTCCTAGCTAGCCCCTAAGGGGTTGGTGGCTCTGTACAGCCTCTCAGATTAGGTAATGACTTTCTTCATGATGGTTCTTAAATGTGAGCCTTCCTAGGTGGGAAACCCAGTCCTGGAGCTGGTGTATTCTTATTATGTTTGTCACATTCTAATGTGGCCACAGGATACATGGAGAAGACCATCCAAGGACACCCACTGAGAGGAGCAGGGTGCCTAGGAGACACAGGTAGCTGGGGTTGGGGCAGGGGATTACCATTTTGCCTCTCTTTTGAAGAACGGAAATCCTTGTACTTGTAGGACATTTTCCATGTCTGTCATCGAAGCCACTACTGACAGGACAGTGTTTCACAGCCTCACTGGTCAGTGTCTGCTCTTTAACCAACTCAGTGCTGACTTGGAATCTCAATTATTTTCTGCCAGAAGGATTTTAACACCCCCCTAAAAGAAGGATGGTATATCAGGCTAATCAAAAATATAGGCACACTGCAGTTGACTTAAGAAAATTATGAATTACATCTTGGTGGCTAGCAAACAGCCAGCCTAACTTTAAACAAACAGAAACACATTGCCCAGACAGTGCAGCAGGGGCAGGCCTCCTGCTGTGTTGCAGGCTGTTTCTGGCATGTGCATCAGCATCACAGTGCACCTCAGTGGGTGCTGTATAGAACAGGACCTGAAGGACACACAGGAGCCTCTAGAGACCTTAGGAAAATGTCTGCTTTCTTGTCTTTATTATTATTATCATTATCATCATATCATTATTATTATCATTATGTAATAGTGTGTGTGTGATTATACATGTAGGTATGTGCATGTCACTGCAGTTGTCCCCAGAAGCCAGAGAGGTAAGATCCCCTTGGAACTGGAGGTTCTGAGCCAACCATTGTGAGTGCTGGGAACTGAACTCCAGTTCTCCACAAGCACTCAGCTCTTAACTTCAGAGCCATCTCTCCAGCCGTTGAGGAGAATGTCCTACTAGATTTGTGACTCTCATAGACGCTAGCTTCAGTTTTATTTAACCTTATGCTTTCTAGCATATTATGTCGGTCTTTCTCATGAAGGCAAGCTACGATCTGAAGTTATCAATGTGGCTCAGCAGATAGCAGTGGTTTGGAGCAAGAGAAAGTGAAGTGAGCTGCCGGGATCACAGACGCCTGAGGACAAGTGATTAAACTGGTCTTTCATTTCCCTGGGAACTTTCACGTTAACAAATTATATGCAAGCTAATGAAGTGATTAATTTAGCCAGTTTCCTTGCCATCTCACTGGAGGATGTATAGCAGACATAATAAAGTTACAGAAGTTTACCTTAACAGATGGCACTTAACATTAGTCTCAGATTGGTGTAATTCTGTGTGATTATTGCTATGTTTCTCTATGACCATATGGCACAGGCCACACAGGACTCATGAAGGTCACTTGTGCTTTCCAAGGTTCTCAGGTATTTAAAATGTGGCTCAGAGGATGCTTATGAACAGAACCTCCTCGTGAAAGGTAGAGGATGACTTTGAGGTTGAAGTTAGAAGATCACTAAAGCTCTATGCAAAGTCAATGCTTGATATATTGTTAGAGGACCCTAACTTGAAGTTTACAAATTCCTTTCTGCCTCTGAGAGGTAGACAAGGGTAAGTTCTAAATTCGCACTACTAAGCTATCATGGGTGTAACACTAGGGTCTTCTGACAGTTTATGCTCTGTCTAGCTTTGCAATCAGCTGCTTAACTGTACTTAGGTCTTCACCCCGCTGGTCTAGCATTCTAAAAAGCACAACTTATCTGGGGTTTCTCCTATCCTTTGAGGGGAAAAACACCTGTACCTCTTATGTTTTACAAGAAAAGCTATTTTCAGTATGTTTTCTAGAACAGGGCAGGCAACAAAGTACTTTGAACATGTAAAGCTAATATATATTGGCTCCTCCAAAAGGTACTCAGGAGGACAGCAACAGGATGCTCCATTATTAAGCTCAGGTCCCTTGGTCTTGGTCTTTTGAGGCAGTGTCTTACTAAAGAGCCAGACTGGCCTAGAATCCCATTAATCCTTCTGCCTCAAGCTCTGGAGTGCTGGAATTCTAGGCATGAGCTACTGTATTCTTACAAGGTAAAATCATTCCTATGGGCTCCGTTTCTGTTAAGTTCACTCAGCATAACCAGTATGTTTCATGCTTGTGCAAATAATACCTGACTAATAGCAACATTAAAAATCATGTGAGATGGGTGTGGCGCCTTCATTACTTTACTTCCAGCCTCTGCCCTGTTGAGCAGCATGTAGCATAATCTGTGTAGAATTCTTTAAATTTGTGGGGAAACAGGTAATGCCTCTTGGGGTAATTTCTTTCCAAGCCCTTCCATAAGAAAATCACTTTTCTTTCTAGAATGGGAGCTACCTCAAAACATAAAATATAACTTTACAGGAATGGCTAGTGTTCTCTTACACACACACACACACACACACAACACACACACACATGCAGTGTGGCTGTAGACTTGTAAACTTGTTCTATGCTGTGGTCAGCCACTGTCTCCCATACTTGGGACCTGCAATGTGTGTCTTCCTGAGACTCAGTGGAATCAAGTGTAACTCTCTGGAATATATGCAGTAAAGACCGTGTCATCTGGTAAGTAAGCACACATGAGGCAGGGTTCTTCAAATCTGTGGCATAATCAGAAGATGCCCAACTCCTTAAAGCTTGACTTTGTGAGTAAACCCCAGATCTACATCAGACACCAGCAAAGTCCTCTACGTTTTCAAAACAGCATACTTAAAATCTCTAAAATCTCAGCTTTGATGTTTGTGGTCTCTGCCTGCTGAAATGACTGAAATTAGGGCTTAGATAAAAATGGATATTTTTCTCTGCCACAGAAAGTAATAAACATCCTTTATGTAAGAGTTAAATACAAAAGCACCAGTTTGAAATTTTATTTGTGCTTTTTAATATTTTAGTTTGTGGGGTGAAACTTTGGGTTGGAGGTACTGATCCTAACTGGATGAAACCTTATTTTATATACAAATGAATAAAAGGTGAAGAAATATAACTTTGCAGCATATACATCTGCTTAAAACATTAATATAAACATAAAATTTAAAAGTATGAATTTGTTTTTCAACCATAGTTGTTGAAGGATATAAGTGAATATGGATAAGAAACAATCTATGAAAATATTTGGAATAAAAAATTGTAGTTTTCAAATAGGAAATCTGAAATGGAGACTACTTTATTCAGCCACTTTCCTTTGAGCTAAATAGGAACCTGACCTCTAATAGGGAAACAAAAAAAAAATCAATAAAACATAAATTAAAAGAACAAATTAGTCTACAGGTGTCAAATATGTTTGAGGGTGTGAATAATTTCAGATTTATGCAACTCTGAAGATTTAAGAACATTTTACCAACAAAGTAATAATAAGGAAAACTATTTTTAAAATGTCTTTTCAAAGAAAGATGCTAGTTTCTTCTGTTAGAGAAAATATGGCTAAGAAACTAAACAATGTATGTGAACCAGCAGGCTTGGTGGCACTCAACTTTAATCTCATCACACAGTGGGTGAAGATAGGCAGATTTCTATGAATCTGAGGCCATCTTGGTCTACACAGAAAGTCCAGGACCTCCAGGGCTGCACAGTGAGACCCTGTCTCAAAGGAAAACTAATGTATATACCAAGAGTAAATAATCTGCTAATGTTATTTCTAGTATTTAGGCGATTAATAAAGATAAACTTGATAAAATTGTATGTAAGCTATTATTAGTTTTTCTATTAGGAGAAACAAAATGATAGGTGAATTGTGAACTATACATAAATAAAAAATTAATATTCAAATAGGCCTGAAGATTAATGACAGTTATAGCTGATGATAGTTTTTCAGCAGGTAAGATTCATGCCTTGTAATCCTAGCACTTGTGAGGTAGAGGCAGGACAGCCACGTTCAAGGCTAGCCTATGATACAAACACTTCCTCTCAAGAACTGTTCCATATCAATGGGAATGGCCTACTAAACCAGTTTCTCTACCTTCTGGTCCAGGCCAAAATTATTCCGTTAATTAACTTAGCAAGTAGTTTAATGGAAATTATATATACAGAATAAATGAAAACATATTAAAATCTCTCCACTTACCGACTTGCCCTATGCTGTTAGAGATACAGGCTAAGTAATGACTAAAGCAGTTTAAGCAGAAATTAACCCAAATTTAGCTTTATAAAAATCAATCTTCATGAAGCTCTGGAGAATGTACTCTTCTTCAGGTTCACTTGCAACCCGAACAAGATGCCAAGTACTTCAGGTGTAGGGAGTTAACAAGAAATAACGCCCCGCCCCTCAGCCTGAGCCGGCCTAACTGAGTCGCCTTCCTAGAGAGGCACTGAGCCCGATGCAGTTTAGCTTTCTCCCGGAAAGCCCAGGGAATCAGCCACACAAAGCGGCCACGAAGCCGAGATTGGGGGATAGGACACCACCCCGCACAGAGTCAGTCACCCGCAGCACAGCGACCAGGCTCTATGCGGGTGCGGAGGACGGGGCGGCGGAGCGGGGCGGAGCCGCAGTCGAGGAGCCTGAGAGGAATAGCCGGACAGATGAAACGGGACTATGATCTGGGCGGGGCCTGTAGAAAAAGAACTATTGGGCAGGACCCGCGAGAGGGAGCGAATAGACTGGGGCTTAACCAGGAGGGGCGGGGTCTATGCGGGACGTGACCTATAGGAGGGGCGTGGTCGTCGAGAGGCGTGGTCTGCGTGCAACGGGGCGGTATTGGGCGTGGCCTGTGCGGGGAGGGTCCTGTGTGGGCGGGGCTTGCGCGGAGGGCGGGGCTGTGGGGCTGGCTGAGACAGTCTTTGCGCCGGCGGCGGTGGCGGCTGTGGGGGCTGGGCGGAGCGCCGCTGTGCGGGGCGGCCGGGCTGGCGGCGGCCGGGAGCCGCAGGCGGGTGCAAGGCGGAGCGCACCGGGGGCCGGGGCGGCGGAACGGCTGCGAGGATCCGGGTGCGTGAAGCTAGAAGGACTGAGGTAACCGCGGGCAGCAGGCTGGGTGGAGCGGCCTCTGGAGCGGAGCTCCGGCCGGGCGGCTCAGACCCTCTTTGGATTCCCGGGGCTGGAGGCGGCGCCCGCGGCGGGACCTGGGCCGCGCCCTGCTCGCTCCGCACCGGGCAGCACCTCGTTCCGAGCCTTTGTCTGTCAGCTGAGCCGGGACTGGAGCGGCGGCAGCGAGCACTCGGGGAAGCAGACGTCCTCCTGGGCCTGAGTGGGGACTGCCTGCCCGGGCTCAGCTGGCCTTCTGCGGGAACAGGTCCGGCGCAGCCGCATCCCCTTGCTTCCCCTAGGGTCTGTAAACTATCAACAAAGAAGCCCCGCCGGACGGACGGGGTGCCTGAGCTGCCTCAGTGGCGCTCTTGCACAGCTATACTGCGAGGGCTTTCAGGCTGAAATCCAGGGTGTTGCTGTAGGTGGCATGAAGTACCATTTTGTTTCCGTTTCGACAGTGAGGCTTTCAAAATCTGTGCTAATTCTGTAAAAATAAATCTGTCTTAGAAGCATACTCATGGAGGAAGAAAAAAGTATAAAAAAGAAAATGGGTTTATTTAAGGGATAACCATGTAACTTTTTAAAAGTGCTTTCTGGGTGAGTTGTAACGAATGGGTTTTAACGTAGTGTTTTGGACTAAAGACATTTTTATTTGCTTCATTTTAGTTTGGGGAATTGTTGACTACCTGGGCACAGGAACACTGAGGAACCTGAAAACAGGTCTATTAAAATCTGTCATCTCGAAAAATTTATTTTATGAATGTTTTCCATTAAGAAGGTG
Organism: Mastomys natalensis; assembly: GCA_021653895.1. NCBI lineage: Eukaryota > Metazoa > Chordata > Mammalia > Rodentia > Muridae > Mastomys > Mastomys natalensis. The sequence continues at coordinate 64,506 of JAJTUV010001627.1, read as the reverse complement.
TCAACAGAGGTTTGTGATTTTTGCCACATAAGAGACTCTAATTTGAAACAGTTCCCTGGCTGCGGTCAGATGTCTGAAACTGGCAAGAACTAGGCTCTGGGCTCGGAATGCTCATCCTTCAGCGAGAGAGACACAGCGCTACCTACATCCTGTCTAAATGTAATCTCTCTGGTGCCACTTAATGTAATGGATGGCTTTTCTGCATCTCGTTTTCAGATAGAGAACTGAGGCTTGTAGTGCTGTGGGGGCGTTTTCTACAGATCCAAGCAATGGCTATTCTCTTCTGTTTTCCAGATGTGTTTTCTCATTTGTGTACTTGAAGCATCTCCCATCACATGAACTCCAGATTGAGCCATAGAGTTCTGTGACCCCAAAAAGGAATGGTGTTGCCCAGCTTCAGGACAAGCCATTTTTACATCCTGCTTGACAATTAAATAAGTATATCCTTTGCAATTAAGGCTATGGAACCAAATAAAGACATGCACATTCCTTTGCCAAATGAACTCTGAGACTGCTGCCTTTCACTGTGACTGGTCATTCCCAGTTAACTCATAGAAGTTATGCCCAAATGGACGTGAGACCTGTGGTATGTATCGGGATCCTAGTCAACACTGAAGATTTAAACAAAACAAAGCAAAACAAAACCTATTATGACTAATCCTTGGGAAGAGAAAGTCTGCAAAATGGCCCAAACGAGTCTCCTGCAAGGGAAGCAGTTTTACTGTCGGGAATGGGTTTTCCACAAACTTCAGCACTGCCTCCAGGAGAAATCGAGCTGCTGTTCCAGTGCAGCCAATGCACAGTCCCTTGTCGGGAATGCTGGGAATAATGCTAGTGCCATCTCTGGAAAGGGGGCCTCCTGGGGTGTGTTGCTGGTAGGAGGGCCTGGCAGTGGGAAGACAGCCCTGTGCACTGAGCTCCTGTGGCCAAGCTCACCCGCCAGCCTGCAGAGAGGTCTGCATCGCCAGGCTTTGGCTTTCCACTTCTGCAAAGCCCAGGACTCGGACACTTTGTGTGTTGGAGGGTTTATCAGAGGTCTGGTGGCCCAGATCTGCCAAAGCGGACTCCTTCAAGGTTATGAGGACAAGCTAAGGGATCCAGCCGTCCAAAGTCTCCTAGAACCTGGAGAGTGTGAAAGGAACCCAGCGGAAGCATTTAAAAGGTACCAGTGGGAAGATAGCCATGCTTGTATTTGTATATTCTTCCAGTCTGAGATACCCTGACTACACTATACTACTTAGTTGTTGGACTTATATCACTGTTCGTCAGTACACCTCCTTAGTTATGTAAAAGAGAACCAAACGTAAGCTTTGTATCATCGCATAGTGTGTGGCTTAAAAGTGAGGCTTAAGTTTGCTGGCTTGATAACAGAATGCTGCTTTCTTCTACAGTGCCATCTTACAGATGGTAAGGGGTATTTGTAATAAGACGCAGCAATTAGCTGCTGGGACTCTGGGTGGGATTTCAGCGAGGCTAGCTTTTGTCATAGTAGTATTTATAGTTTCTTTAAATAAGAAATGTACTCTGTCTAGCAGTCCTTAGGAAATTTGCTCATGTGGGATTTATTCTCTTATTAACTAATAGAAAAGTGGAGTGACCTATGGTGATATTTATAAAATAGTGAATATTTGAACCATGGTAGTGTCTTGAGTGATGAAGACAGCATTGTTTCATTCGTTCAGGAATCTCTCTGTAATAGATGGGTGGGTGGAAGTGAGCATGTTGCCTTTGAAAATGGTTTCAGATGCAAAATTGCATTCCAGGAAATGCCAGTCCTTGAAGATAAGTTTTGCTTGTCTGTCTCTGCTTATTTAGAAGCAGGCATATTGTCCTCTCTGCCTCACTTCTGCTTGAATCTCTTCATCTCCCTGTGTACCTGTTTCTTCACACTGCCTAGTTCCTCCAGAGCCAGGTGTGTGTTCAGTACTCTGTGCTCTGGTGCCTGAGAGGTTTGTGTGTTTGGAGGAAGGATTTGCAAAGTCTTTCCCAAACCAATGTTTGTTTTTATGTCCTGAAATATAAAACTTGTGTAGGTGATACTGAAAGTATTTGATAATGATAGTAAACACTGTGGAGGTTGCTATGATATGTGTTACAAATATTAAGCCATGTAATTTTCTTAGGAATTCTGTGATGTGGGAAACTTTATTCTATTTTCTAGATAAGGAAACAGAAAGAGAAAGCGGAAGGAAATTACCTAAGGTTATACAGGTTGGGAAGTTGCATACTGATATTTGATATATACATATGTATGTATGATATTTATATATATTTATATGATATATATTTGTATAAATACAAATATATGTATCTATCACACACACACATATAATTGTACCTAGAGTTGTTTGATGAACTTGATGAGTAGCAGAAGTTGTGAGTGGAATAGGTGGAGAGCCTGGAGGTGTGTATTTTACCGCGTTGAGATGGCCATAGAGTTAACAGGAAGAGTGGAATTTGAATGGGAGATGCCCTCTAAGACCCAGCTTGATCCGAAGCCCTAGAGGTGGGTCCCAACTTGAGGAAGTGGGTGACTGGGGGCAGGCCTTGAATTTTGTAGCCCCACCCCATTTCTTCTCTGCTCTCTGCTTTCTGACTGTGGACATAATGTGACCATCTACCTCAAGTTTTACTGCTGCTGTGCACTTCTCCCCTTAAGTTGCTTCTTGTTAGGTATTTGATCACAGTAATAGAAAGTAGTCAGCACAGGTACTGTGACCAGGAGGGTTGAAGGTGAATAGTTTAAATATGAAAGTCAGCTTGGGGGTAGGGTTTGAGAGGTGTGACGTTCTTCTAGACCTTTAAATGAGTCCAGTAAGACACTGGACAAGTCTTCTGTTAGCCATCAGATTCAGGGCTACTGCCTGTAAACTGCTGAGGAAATCAGGACAAGCCTGTGACAGACTCAGCCAGGTTGTAGGTTTGGTAGAGGGCACCCTATGTCGAGGCTTTGCATGATCAGTGCTGTCGCCTGAAGCACAGCTTAAAGGCTATACATAAACACCACTCTCCCCCTTACTGCCTTTTCTGAAGGTAACTATTAATAATTAATGTAATGGTTTAAATAATTTCATAAGCCATCTGGGTGACATCATAAACAATCATTTCTAGAGTATAGAGTCTGATAATTAAAAGTTCAAACTCTTGTTGGGTAACTGTGTGCTTATTTTTATGTATTTTCATCCCAAACAACTCTTTCTTCATAATATTGATTTTTCTGAAAACGTTCGGGAAATTTTCTCTCATTCAGACATCAGTCTGTAGCTATTTTTCTGCCTGATTTGAAGTTATTAACTAATTGATGGGAAGGAAGTCAAGTTAGGGCCTTGGATGAAAACCACACCCACACTGCCCTTCTGATTAACAGGGGTGCCAGTCCCTTGGTGGTGCCATTTATACTTCCTGTGGGTCTGCTTGCTTGACTTTCTACCCAGTCAGTCATCTAGCAAGAAGTACCCCATGAGCTAAGGCTTCTCTGTCTTGGGTTTCCCACCCTTTAGAACTGTAAGGCCAGTATGCCATTGTTTATACTCTTCCCACTCTGGTATTTTGTCACATCAGTACAAAGTGGACTGAAGACAACCCACTTTTAGTGAACTCTTCAGAAAAATGTATTGGAACATGTGTTAGATTTGAACGTGAATAGACATCATTCAACGGGTCACCCAGGAGAGGGTTGTTGTTTCTAAGCAGTTACTTTGTTTGGAGAGAGTTAAAAGTAGATAATTAAGGAGTATGCCCTATTTAGGGTTACTAGTTAGGATTTCTGCGATGAAACACCATGACAAAAGGCAACTTGAGGAGGAAAGGGTTTATTTGATTATGCTTCCACATCAGTACTTATCATAGGAAGTCAGGACAGGGACTCAAACAGGGCAGGAACCTGAGGCAGGAGCTGCTGCAGAGACCATGGAGGAGTGCTGCTTACTAGCTTGCTCATCGTGGCTTGCTCGGTCTGCTTTTTATAGAGCCCAGGACCACCAGCCCAAGGATGGCACTGCTTGTAATCGCCTGGGCCCTCCCAATACATCACTAATTAAGAAAATGCACTACACGCTTGCCTATAGCCATCTTATGGAGGCATTTTTTCAGCTGAGGTTTGCTCCTCTCAAATGACTAGCTTGTGTCAGGTTGACATAAGACTAGCCAGCACGGTGTGAAAGTAGATAATTGACAAAGAGTTAAATGAAACAGAAATGTAAGCCTAACGAAATAGAATCATCCTTTTTCCTTTTGATAAAATTAAAGCCAGCTTTTCGAATATACGTATAAATCATTGGTAATTTTAATAAATATTACCAAATGATTGGTAATATCAGTGGCTTCATGAATACACAGGAAGCAGGGTAGCAATCTACACTTGATGAAGAAAAGTCTTAGCTGGAGAACTGGCTGAGGAGAACTGGCTCAGTCATGAGCTTTTTCAACTACTTGACTTTTCCCCCTTGGTTTTACTTTTTAACTTTTTTCCTCCTATTTTCCTCTCAGTGTGTGACTAGACTGCAGGACTACTGGTTAAATCTTCAATGAGATGGTGTATGGCTGATTCTGTTGGAGTGACTTTTAATCTAGTTGCACATGGCAGCTCCTTTCCCCTCAGACATGGTGTGCTGCTTCTCAGATGTAGTAGGCTGAGGTTCCCTTCTCATTTGTTAGTTCGTTCATTCGTTCGTAAGCAGACAGTGAGACCTGTGCTGAGCTCTGGGTCAAGGTGAGCTGGAGATAAAGCAGTGTGAGGTACAGTTGCAGTCCTACCTTCGGAGAGACTAGATTCTAATACCCATCCTGCATCTATGAAGAGAGATTACGGTTGAAAACCTGTTAGTGTTCATGTGACACACTGTGCTGTTCATAGGATTATTGAAGAGACACAGAAACGCACGGTTGCTTGTTTCTTCTCATTTTACTTAGTTTGAAATTAATTGTATATATTTACATTTTTTTCTTTATTTGTGTTACTCAAAGGAACTAAGTCTATAATGCTTTCATTTTTATTTGTGCTGAGAACTGATGGCTGGTTTCTTTCATTCTGTTCGCCCCCAACCCCAGGTTTTCAGTACAAAGCTGTGTGTTTTGCCTCCAACATGGCTTCTTCTCTAGTGTTAGAATGAGAAGTCAGGGCTTCCTGTCAGTCCTGTAACCATTAGCAAATTTCAGTTATTTCTGACCAAATGGTAATTATCTCTGTAGGAAGTAAGACAGGTTTTCATGTCTCCTGTTTGCTTTAGAAGCAGAACAGAAGCTGTCATTTCACTAGGCTATAAACTCCCAGCTAGGCCTTCCAGGTCTTTCAGATTTAGGTGGACACAGAGCCCAGAAGCCCTGCCTTTATTTCTTGATGACACTTTGCAGGTGTCCCTTTCCCTTTGGTATTGCAGATTAAGTGTAAGTGGATTAGAATTGTGAAGAACTATTAAAGATGGATGAATGGCTGTAGGTACTTAGAATTTACATGAAGGACTATGGACTTGCAAAAGAAGATCTCAAGCTGAGAGGTCAGTCCTAACCCCAGCCAACAGAACAGGAGTCCTGGAGGGTTCAAGTCTACCTGGTGCTTTCATCTGTCACCTCCAGCTTCTGACCTGAGATCTCTTAACTCTGGTTCAGGCATCCTTTGTTCCCTTCTCTCTTTCCTCATCTCCATGACATCATTCATGCCTGAGGAACTTTTCCTGCCTACTGTAATGCTTAGTTAGCACTTTGCATGATGTCAACAGCTGCTAAGTAATTATCATTTAATGAATGCAGAATGCTGCTTGCCTATCTAAAATATTCCCTAACATAACTGAAAGGCTGAAGCCTTTGAATGAGTAAGAAAAATGAAATGTTTTATTGTTAAGACTAATTTTAAATGCAGAACAGACAAGTGTAGTGATTTTTAATTTATTAACCTGCTGTGCAAATTGGCATTAATCCAGATAATTTGGTTCCAAGATACCCACCTCCCATCTCTTCAATAGAGGGCTCAGAGCAGAAGGCCCAATTTCTTTTCTCTTGTGTGTGTCATGGCAAAATATATTTTTTTCCATCATGTGTCTTTTATAACTAATACTGTGTAGGATAATTGTCACTTTCTTCCTCTTTAAAAGTATTTTGAAAATTAAAAATCTGTGCGTGTATATGCGCATCAGAATAATCCGTGAGGTCCCAGGAGCTATAGGATTAGGTGGTTATGAGCCACTAGATGTGAGTGTTGGGAATCAAACTCAGCTCCTCTGCAGGAGTAGTCCCTTTTCTTAATGGCTACACCACCTCTTCACCCTCTTCATATTCCATTCTCAAATATTTTTAAACTGAAGATCCCTGTTAAAATGTCTTTTTTATCCACTGTTTAAACACAGCAAAACCATAATTTCATTTACAAAACTTTGCAGGTGTCTTTCAGACCAAGACCATTTTCACCTTTTGCTCTATCATTTAAAATATTTGTGTATTGTATGTTGTGTTTATTTATTTATAAGAGCATTTTTAGTTATATATAGTATATGTTTGTGAGTGGCTCTGTGCACATGAGGTGTCCGCAGAGGTCAGAAGAGGGAATTGGCCCCTAGAGCTAGAGCGACAACTGATTGTGAGCTGCCATGTGGGCCTGGGAACTGAACTCCGTCGGAAGATCAATGAGCATCCTTAATCCCTGAGCCCTTTCTGCAGCCCCACCTGATCATCTTCCGCCAGGACGACTTTCCATTCTTTGGAGCTTTCTTCTTCCTCGAATCTGTCCTCTTGCTCCAAGCTGTGTGCTCTGTTCACTTCTCTTCCAAGGTTTCTTTCTTTTTTCTCTTTTTAACACTGTGTCTGCGTGCATGTCAGACATACTCAACAAATAACACACACTTTTAATAAATAAATGCAAAAAAAAAAAACCCAACAAATGTTGCAAATACGATCCAGAGATACCCTAATTTGATACATGCCAATGAAGTAGGAAAGCATGGGAAGACTGTTCCATAATTAAGCTGCCATGTTTCTGTAAGAGCAGAAGGCTTTATCTGTGGAGGTGAAGTAAGGTGATTCATAATGCAAACCATTAATCCAAGCTGAAGTGTTTCAGGCCTTGGACCTACCAGTGAGCGCAGTGTGGAGTTTCCATGTCCCAGGTTCAGAGCCGAGGCTTCCGTGAAGCACTGTGACACAGCACAGGCAAGCTGATAGACATAGCCTGGATTCAGTCCGAATTTTATGTTGAACTAATTTTGGATTATTGTATATTCAAAAATCTAAGTTATGTTATAAAAGACATGGAACCCCATAGGGAGTTGCAATCCACAGTTGAAGCAACTGAGTTCTAGAGCCAGGTCTGTCTCTGGGTTTCTCAGGATTAAGGCCTGTCGCATGGTGGCAGACGTGACCTGAATAGGGCTTCAGTTTGACTTTTTCTCTGGAGCTTCTTGCCATCACCATGGTAACAGAAAACATGGGTGAATGTGCTCCGGTTGCCCTACTGGCCCAGAGATGATGTTATAGAGAGACAGGATCCCAGCTGTAACCTGACTCCACAACTGGAATAGATAAAATACACACATAGACACAGAGAGAGTGTGCATAATTGTTATGGGGAAGTATAGACCACAATTATGAAAATAACTGCAAAACTCAGAAGAAAGGAATATTTCAAATGGAAGTCATTGTTTGCATGAGAAACTCAGGAGTCATAGATTAGGCAGTGTCACTCATCCATTCACCCAGTCTGTCAGCAAGTTGTTCTACCTCCAGGATTAATCCAAGACCTCCTGTTTCCACTTCCCACCATAGCTAAATCCTATGTTGCCAGACTATGGCAGTCTCCCTGGACCATTAGAGATCGAGTCAGGTCATGTTACCTTCTCACTTAGACCTGCTGCCCCTCTGACCACTAGTAGAGGAAAACCAGACCTCTCCAGGGTCTCCTGCTAGCCATGGCCTTTGACCTTGCCTTGTAATGCTTTGACCCTCTTCCTTGCTTTTGAGTCACAGTGTCTTTATCCCATCAGGTGATGTTACAGCCAACACATTTTTGCATGGCTGTCCCTCCTGGAATCACTTCTTTGTAACTTTACCTCTGAAACCTTCCTCCTCAGTCCTTGTCCTGTTTTCCTGTAGTGCCAGGGCTCATGCTTAGGGCAGAGCACCAGTTAGCCTCTCCCACCCACTGAGATATGCTCCCTCCCTCAGCTGGCCCCACATCTCACCATCCCACTCTGCTCTTTATTCCTTAATGATCCCATGAGATCAGAGTTACTCTGTCTATTTTAACTTTGACTCTCTGACTACCTTTTTGAGGAAGTAGTAGTGGTTGCTAGAGTCAGAGTATAGTAAGAGCCAATCACTATTACACTAATAGCCAACTACTTGTTTTAACAGAAGACATTCTGATTTTTATTGTTTGAACCACATTCAATTCTGAAATACTTCATTTTTGTGTGAGAAACAGTTTACACCTATAGCTATACATATTATAGAGTTGTTGATCAAATCTCTTTTATACCATCCCCCTGTTAGCCAGAATATTCCCATATTCTGGAAGAATGAAAGTAAGAACAGCTAAGGAGGTTCTTCTTCACCTCACTGTGCCTCTCTGAGAGGTGCGAGGCCTGGGATGTCTGGGGTCCCAGAAAGGCACAGTGTGGATTGTGTTGTACAACTGGAAGCATTGGGCAACATCTTCATGTATGATTTCTTTTTAAAGATTTATTTTACTTTTTATGCATATGTGTTTGTGTCTGTGTGAGCATATGCCACATTTGAGTGTAGATATCGAAGAGACTAGAAGAGGGAGTAAGATCCCGTGGAGCTGGAATTACGATTGTAAGCCAGTTGATATTGGTGCTGGGAACTAAACCCTTGTCCTCTGAAGAGCAGCCGTAGTTTTGCAGTGTTGCTGAGGCCGCCGTTGTACTTTGGCTCATTCATTTCTTTGAATTCATATTGGACGAGAGGAATACACCAGGTCCTGTCCTAGGGTATGCACTTAGCAGATGTGGCAAATATTCTGTTTATTGGTTTATTTTGCTAGCTAGCGGAGGTGATTAGAACAGAAGTTAAGGCAATCGGTAATTGTTTTATAGAAAACCAACCCAGTGCAGAGTAGGGCTGGGAAAGTGGAGGGCTGTTAGAGCATATGTAGCTACTTAGGATGTTTAGAAGGAAATTTGACAAGAGCTTCAGACCAGAGATACCAAGTACAAGGTCGTAGCCTCGGTTGGAGTTGGTTTAATGTCTAGGAACACAGAGACTTCAAACTGAGAAGAAAGGAATATTTCTTCTGCAAGAGAGCTCACAGGGGCAGACAGTGGGAGGCAGAAATAGCTAGGACCCTGAGAGAGCTTTAGATAGTTGCAAGGACATTAGATTTGCTTATATGTTTGTTTTCTTTGCGTAAATTGGAAGTCATGGAAGCTCTTTAGACAAAAATAATCTGACTTAAGGTTTCGTAAGGTCACACTGACTGATGTCCTGAGAAGAGGGTAGATGAGCTAAGACAAGGCAGTATGTGGCCAGTGTGGCCATCCGTGTTCAGGTGCTGGTGCTTGGACTTGGGAGAATGGAGAGCCCAGCACACTTGTATTGGTTTCAGATTGACCTGAGAGCTTGTTGGATGTGAGTTATGGCAGAAATAAAGCAAGATCTGCCTCTTGGGATTTGGGCTTGGAAGCTGGCGGGCTGGAATTTTGAGTTACTGCAAAACAGAGGCTGAAGGGAGGAGCCCAGTGAGGGCTGGATGCTGGAGGGTGCAGTTCTGAAAGTGCTGAACTCCACATGTAAGCACAGAAGGCAAGCAAGCAGTTCAGATTCAGCCAAAGCTTGCCTGGGATGATGCTGACATCTAAGGCCACTAATGAGCAGGCAGAGTAATAACATGAGGCTCAGAACTTGGTGGGGTATCCGATTAGGGGTTGTTAAAGCATGAAAAAGGAAATACTGAAACAAGAGGATAGGACTATGCACAAGGTGTCAGTGGTAAAGTATTCCTGTGAGTTGAGGGTCGTATGTGGGAGTGAGTGACAGGCAGGTCATCTCCATAGCATGAGAAAGCTCCAGCTACTGGCATTGAGAATGAATGCTAGGGCTAAGTACCCAGTAGACTGAAGCCTTTACTATGATGCAGGGCTGACATCTAGCAGAAGCTGGAGAAGCTATGGGTTCATGGCTTGCTTGCAGAAGACAGAGAAGAAGGGTGGAAGGAGAGAAGTAATAGAGATGCGCTGTCTGATTCGTGGGAGATGGTGGAATGGTAGGAATTGTTGAGTAGGTGCAGTTGGTAGAATCTGAAGAACAGATGAGCAGAGGGAACATTTCCAGCTAGGGTGTGAATTTGTTCCCCATGGCCATGGTTAGAGGAAAACTGTGGAGCTGTGAGCCAGAGTGGGCTAGTTTGGAGCACTCTAGTGAGGTTGTTTTCTGACACATGCCCATGGTTATATGGTACACTATGTCGGATGGTATGGAATGAGTTCAAGGCTGGAATGCTGAGAGTACCTGGATTATCTGCTCTGGCTATCTACTGTTTCTTTTGCCAGTAGGTTACTAATCCACATTCCTATTTTTCTTTTTTTTTAAAGAATTACTAATTTATTTTATGTATATGAGTTTGCTGTTGCTATCTTCCAACACACCAGAAGAGGGCATCAGATCCCATTACAGATGGTTGTGAGCCACCATGTGGTTGCTGGGAATTGAACTCAGGACCTCTGGAATGGCAGTCAGTGCTCTTAACCGCTGAGCCATCTCTCCAGCCCACATTCCTATTTTTAAACATGTATTTATGTACACGTGTATGTATATCTGTGGGCATGGCCATGCCATGACACCTGTATGAAGGTCAGTTCTCCCATCAAGTGGGCAACAGGGATTGAAATCAGGTCTTCAGATTTGGCAGCAAATGCATTTACCCACGAAGCCATCTTGCAGCTCCATAATACTTACTTTAAAGATTTTATTGAGCTAAAGAGGTGCTCAGCAGTTGAGAGCACTGTCTGCTCTTCTATAGGACCTTGGTTCCATTACTAGCATCCACATGGCAGCTCACAACCATATATAATGCTAGTTGTAGGGGATCCAACACTTTCCCGGTCTTTTAGGCCCACATATATACATGTACTGGCAAAACATTCATGTACATAAAATGACGAAAAAGAGGTTTGTTTTACTTTTTGATTATGTGTCTAAAGTGGGTTTGTGCATTTGCATGCAGAAATCGGAAGATGGTGTTGAATTTCCTGTAGCGAGAGTTACAGACACCAACATGTGATGTGACCCTCTGCAAGAATAGCAAGCACTTTTCAACACTAAGCCATCCCTCCTACCCCTGACCCCGTAATACATTATGTAAGTGTGTGTCAGTGTGTTGGATGAGCATAGCAGTGTCCGAGAGTGCCTCTCATCAGTGAGGGCCTTTCCTCCCTCAGGACAGCAATGCTGTTGGGACTTGGCTGCTCTGGGTTTCTTTGTGATCTTTGCCAAACCTCTGGTGCACTTGTCTTCTTTGGTATAGTTTGTCTCACTTTTGACCAGGTCCTGAAGGCATCTCAGCTCTTGAGGCTCAGAGGTTCTGCTCTTCTTCAGTGATGTTTAGATTAGCTCTTGTAGCCTCCTGCCCTTTCCAGCCTCAGATTCCTCCAGCTCTCTTGAGTGTTGTTTGTGTTTAAAGTAAGCAGAATTCTTTTTCCAGCATGTGGACTGAGCCTTCCCACTGGCCTGCAGACACACTTGGCCTACTTTCCTCAGCCTTTTAAACACCGTCCAGAACTTAGCAAACACACCTTGGGGAAAACTAATCTTGTGTGCTGAACTCTTCAGATTTGCACTTTGCTCTTTAAACCAGACCTCTATCAGCCCTGACTGACCTCTACCAGCCCTGTAGGTTTGATTCCTAGCAGAGTTTCTTGTTGGGCCAAGCATGGTTTTGGTCTGTACCTGTAAACAATAATATAACTTTTCTAAGTCCTTGGGTGGTTGTAAATTACTTCTCTGTAGACATCAGTACTAGGTATGGTCTGGAGTGGCCACTATCTGGCCATCCTGCCTTTTATGCTCATCTTCCTCCTGGATCCCCAGACTCCCCATTCTGCTTGCTGGCTCCCAGGCCTTACTATCTTAAGCCTCAGTGTTATGTTCGAATGAGAGTAGCAATTTGAAAGGTAAAGTCCTACTCCAAGTTGGTATCAGTTTTTCTCTGTTCAGCATCGAAACAGATGTTTTTACATTCAGTTCCTGCCTTCATGAGACTAGCTTTGTGTGCTCTCTGCAAGTCCAGTGAGTCTCTGGCTGTCACTGCGTACCTTTGGGAGAGGTTGGGCTCTGTTCACTCAGAGCTAAGCTTCTGATGCTTGTGTGTCTTTGCCTGCTGTATGTTCTTTATTCTTTCATATTCCATATTTGCCTTGGTTAAGAGTCAGAAACAGGCCTGACCTTGCTTTAGTCATCAGCTGGTTCTTGTTACTGTTGGTTCAGTGAATGAGTAGACAGAATTTTATCCTCAACTGACTGGAAATAGCAGCTACCACCATCACCCTCTTTCCCCTCTTACAAATGCCTTAATTTATTGGATGGATGATTTTCTTTTTTAAGAAAAGAAAGCACAATCTAAGTTTGTTGTCCCAAGAAAAGACAAGATAAAAATTATTGGTAATTTTATTTTCTGTAAAAAGCAAAACCTCTCAGGAAAAGAAAAACATTTTATTAAAACTTGGAGTTTTTTTTAAAGAATTGAATAATTTATTAATAAAATGACTGGCAGATATATCAGTATGTAATCCAAGATTATTTAGAACATGCTAGATCTAGCATTAACCTGCTAGGTAGATGACCCTCACACATGCTAGGTTGGGGAGCTCCACCATCGAGCTATCCCCTCAGCTCTTATATGGATAATCCTTGGACACTGACTTTTTGACAGGGAGGAGACTTGAGACTCTAGCATTGGAAGTGTGTGGTCTCACCCTCTGTCACATCACACTGACAAGCCTGTGAGAAAACCAGCTCAAAGACAAAGGCTGGTTAGGCTCACAGGCTTTGAAGTTCTTGTCACTGACCAAGGAAGCCCATTATGCTTAGGTTATGCTGGTGGTGGTGCTATCCAGCAGTGGTGGAGCATGTTCAAAGCACAGCCGCTGTCCTGTGGCTGGGCATTGAAAGAGAAGACAAGGTCAATGTCCCAGTGACTTCTTTAAGAGCATGCCCTAGTAACCTGAAAACCATTCAGCCCTGGAATTTTAGTGTCTTGTGTGGATTTTGAATATTAAATACTTGAGGATTTTGGTTCTTTATGCTCCCCTGGAATCACAACAGCTTAGTTTATACCTGTCATTGCAGTCATTCACCATGGCAATTGTGAGCTTGAGCATTCTCAGTGTCTGGCTCAGTTTCTTCTTGTTTGCCACTGTGTACTCCAGACTAGCTAGCCTTCCAACTTACTGAGGATTCTCCTAACTCCAAGTCCAGTTTTTCTTTAGAAGTTTTGTGTTTCGAGATACACACTTTACATGATTTCTGGGGTTCTAACTCTGGCTCTCATGCCTGTGCAACAAGTACTGTACCCACTGAGCCATCCCCTTCAGCCCTATAATTCAGATTTTTCGACCACACATTTTAAAGCAGAAATAGAACAACCTTCCTGTCAAACCTCATCATGGGCCACTCATCAGTGAAGCAGTGCTTTGCTGAAGCCCAGAGAAAAAAGGCTCACGTATGAGTTTAGAGAGGTGTACATATCCACAGTGTGAGTCTAGCATGTAACCAAGTGAGACAGCAGAGCCACTCATGTTCTGAATCCACAGGACCTCATGCTTCATCATCTTCATCCCTCCTCCTGCCCAGGTTCTCTCTACAGTCCCTAACCTGAAGAGAAATAAGTATATATGGAGTAGAATACAGTAATACTATTATGTAGGAAGCAGAGTTATGTGAAACAGTGCTTTAGATGCGTGGGTTTCAAAGTTTGTGCCCCTTCCCACTTTCCCTCTCTCTCTCTCTCATAGACAGAGATCAATGACTTTAATGTCTGCACACCCCAGTTTAGTAGAGGGTTCTGGTATTCCATTATGTATAAAAATACCAGGAATTGTTTAACAGCACCAGTGCTGAGGGAATGGGGACTGTCCTAGTTAGGATTACTGTCACCATGATATAACACCATGGCCAAAGCTGCTTGGGAAGGAAAGGGTTTATTTCAGCTCACACTTCCAGTAAGTCTATCACTGAGGAAAGTCAGAGCAGGAACCTAGAGGTAGGAGCTGAGGCTGAGGCTGTGAAGGAGTGCTGTTTACTGGCTTGCTCATCATGGGTTGCTCAGCCTGCTTTCTTATAGAACTAAGGATCAGCAGCCCTGGATGGCACCACCCATAATGGACTAAATCCCTCCCTCATCAAGCAGTAAGAAAATGCCCTGAAGTCTTGCATATAGCCATCTTATGGAGGTAGTTTTTCAATGAGGTTACTTCCTTTCAGATGACTTTAGCTTGTATCAACTTGACATAAAACTAACCAGCACAGGGAGCCTATGGCAGTCACTGTAGAATGTAACCTTTTTTAAACGTATTTGCAAAGTTAATGCAACCTACATGAAATAATTGTAGTCATTTGACTTCTGTGTTTGCTTGTCCCATTTTCAGCTACTGTTTTTTAGCAGCTGCCAGCTCTCCCCCACCCCCTTCTGAGTATGTGTTTTTGTAAATGCCTTTTAAACTAATTGTCACACACACACACACACACACACACACATTTTTTTTTTTTTTTTTTTCAGAATTTGGATTTTTCTCCTAGCATTGGGGCAGCAGCACCACTCAGGGTCATGCCAGTTGAGGTTGTACCTCAGCTATGGCCTAACATTGAGCATAAATGTTTGCCAGAAATGGAGGAATCCGGTCACTCTGCTTCTGCTTTATTGAAACTGGATTCCCACAGCTGGCATCGGTACTTCTTAGGACATTCCTCATGTCTGAGAAGAGGTCAGGTCCCCACTGTGACATGGCTGTCACAGTGTCATGTAACAGCCCTGTGGGATCTGTGGATCACAGGTGCCTTGCAGCTGGGTTGCCTTTTTGCAATACATGGCAGTGCTCATCTTTGTAGGCCCAGAGTGCTCTCTGGAAACATTTTCATTTGTTTATTGCGAGAACCTAACCCTAAAAGAAATCAGAAAATGAACTGTTTGCCAGCACTGTGGAGTGTAGTGATCTCACGGCACACTGTAGAAAGAGACAGCTGGTAGGAACATGTTGTGTAGGTCCAAGTATGGAATCCATATAGAAACCTTCAAAGTACATAAAAAAGTAACATGTAAGTGGCCTTATAGTAAGCCCTGTATTGGAATGCTCCATAGAAGTTGTAATAAATGGATTAATTATAAGGAATTCACTTCCATGGTGATGGATACTGAGAAACTGCAAGATGTGCAGCTAACAGACTAGAGACCTAGGAAAGCTGACCTGAGTCAGGGCAGTGGGTTGTGCAAGTTCTCATTGCAAAGCTCTTTCCTTAAGACCCAAACAGATGACTTTTTGAACCTGAAGAGAGGAGTAAACTGATACCTCTACTGAGGCAGTCATGCAGTTAGCCTTCAGCTGACTGGGGAGAGCCAACCTTTGGGACCTTAACCTCAGAAACATCCAGAAGAACAGAAGACCACATATGGGCATTCTGTGGTCCAGGCAAGTTGGACACATAAACCCAACCACCACAAGCCCACAGGAGCTGAGTGGAAGGCAGAAGTGAGTCTTTTAAATGTTCACATTTGGGAATGAAGAACACTGTTCTGGAGTTTTAAGTATCTTATTCTTGAGTGTTGTGAGGTTTTTATACATTTGGATAGAAATCCTTATAAATAAATGCTTTATAAATATAATTAGGCCACTCAATCACTCACCCAGCAAACATTTATAGGTAATCCTTCCTCAGGGTCCTGGGTGAGCTATTGGGAAGGCAAAGATCAGTTCACCTAACCATCCTTTCTCTTACCTAGAGATCAGGAAGGTAGATGCCACACTACCAGTTCCTTGATGACTTGATTAGTCCCCTTGTTGAGGGCTTTTGAGCAGTGTGTGTTAGCAGCACCCTCCTTGTGCCAGGTTGCAGAGTGAGCAGTGCTATCCAAAGCCCTCTGTGTGTGTACTTGAGCTCTGGGGGTAGGGAGGAGAGTGAGCATGGTAGCAGGCATACGAGGAGGCTTCTGGCACGAGAGAGAGGGTCTGTTCAAAGGCCCCTAAGCAGGCCTGTGGAGTTGGAGTGAATGGGTAAGCAGTAATTATTGGTCGGGGCCTGGAAACAAACCTGTGGTTGGACTCAGCATGCTGCCAGGGCAGTGTGGACCTTGGTGGCTTGAGGAGTAATGATGGGATTGAAGGCCCTGGCCAGGCCAGCCCATGAACAAAGGGCTTTCTGTATAACAACTTGCTTAGCATTAGTGTGTGAAGAGCAGAGTCAGCTGCTACCAAGAACTCAGACTCCCACACCAAGAGACACATTACCAGGAGAGATTTATTATATTTTTCTTGTATATTTTATTGTATATCATGTTAAAGTTTTTAGTTTGCATGCAGTAATAGTGCAACTATACAAACTTGTACAATTGTATAATTTTGACAAATGTAGAGTCAGTGATGGTATCTTGTCACTTCCAGAGCCTCCTGTGCACTCTTTGGACTCTCCCACAGCCAGGTTCTAGATCACATCCCCACAATCCTTTGGACAAGCCATTTTGAGGCACTCAGACACAAAGCCTTTTGGATTTTGGTCCATTTGCTTGGAAGGGAGGCTATCTGAATCCATTAGCCTGTTGTTTCTGTTTCCTTTTTGGTTAGAGTGGCACCCTCTTGTGTGATGTGTGCAGTCTGTAATTTTCCCAGGTTGCATACATCCTAGTGTTTTTACTGTGGAGTGGGTTATCAGTGAATCTGTGGAAGCACTGAGGTTCGATCAGACACTCACGGGGCTGAGAACAGATAGATGTGTGTTTGTGGAACTGCTGAACTAACCTGCGCTACTGTCTCTTTGTTTTTGTTTTTGTTTTTAACCAACCTTTGTGTTCACAGCAGACAAAGTACTAGATAGGGTAAGGTGCAGTGGTCGGTACAGTAGGTAGGGTAAGGCGCGGTGGTCGGTACAGTAGGTAGGGTAAGGCGCAGTGCTCAGCCCGTTAGATGTCATTATTTTGTTTTCTCTGTGGACTGTAAGCATCCAGAGAATGGGGTCTTTGTTCCTTAAGGTCCCCTAGAGCCTTGAAGGTGATCTCAGCATATCTAAAGTATAGTGCAGACTGGAAAACAGATGGCTTCATTGTAGTGTGCACTGTTGCAAAGAAAGGTGATAAAATTACTACTATACTGTCTCTCAGCGCGAGTATGGGTTAGACCTTCTCCATGCATAGATCCCCTGTGAGAAATGTTCACGGAACACTTTTTAATTCTGTTGATCATGTGATAAATGTATTAGCTGATCTTCTGTTGCTGTGCTAAAACACCATGAGCAAAGGCAACCTGAGAAAGAAAGAAGAGTTATTTCAGCTTACAATTGTAGTCCATCATGAAGAAGTTATTGGGGCAGGAACTGAAGCAGAACCATGGAGTAGTGCTGCTTCCTGACTTGTTACCCACACGTCTCACAGTGGTAGACTCTTTCAGATCAATCACAAATCAAGGAAATGCCTCCACAGAATTGCCTCCAGGCCAGCTGATTCGGACACTTTTTCAGTTGAGGTTCCATCTTCAAGTATGACTAGCTTGTGTTAAGTTGATAAGAAACTAACAAATACTATTAGACCTTGTCAACTTGACACACAAACATATAACTATTAAACCATTACCTTTTCATTTCTGTTTGTCTCCATGATGTCATTCTTTACTAATATTTGTGACATGAACCAATGTAACTAAATATCCTATAGCCTTTTTTTCTCTTCTCTTTTCTTTTAAAACACTTTGCAAAATTCAGTGTCTTAGGTAGGGTTTCTGTTGCTATAATGAAACACTGTGACCAAAGTAGCAACTTGGGAACAAAATGGTTTATTTGGCTTACATTTCCACATCATAGACCATCATCAAAGGAAATCAGGGCAGGAATGCAAACAGGTCAGAAACCTGGAGGCAGGAGCTGATGCAGAAGCTATGGAAGAGTGCTGTTTCCTGACTTGCCGTCATGGCTTGCCAGGACTGCCAGCCTAGGGATGGCCCCGCCCACAATGGGTCCTGTCCTCATCAATCACTAATTAAGAAAATGCCCTACAGCTGGATCTTTTGAAGGCGTTTTTCTCAATCGAGGTTCTTACCTTTCAGATAACTCTAGCTGTGTCAAGTTGATATAAAACTTGCCAACCCAGAGACTTTGGATTTTTAAGGAGACTTGGATATTTTAAAGAGATTCATGTGCTGGCAAGTTTTATGACAATTTGGCACAAGCTAGTATCATCAGAGAGGAGGGCACCTCAACTGAGAATGTGCCTCCATAAAATTGAGCAATAGGCAAGCCTATAGGTCGTTTTCTTAATTTGTAATTGATGTGGTAGGGCCCAACCCACTGTAGGTGAGGCCATTTCTAGGCTGGTGGTCCTGGGTTCTATAAGAAAGCAAGCTGAGCACGCCTGGGAAAATCAAGCCAGTAAGCAGTACTCCTCCACCACCTCTGCATCAGCTCCTGCCCTGAGGTTCCCACCCTGCTGGAGTTCCTGCCTCCACTGCATTTGATGATGATATGGAATGTGCATGAAATAAACCCTTTCCTCCCCAAATTGCTTATGGTCATGGTGTTTTATCACAGCAATAGTAACCCTACCTAAGACAGTTTCATAACTGAGAGTATCTGTAAAAAACAAAACAAAACAAACAAACCCCAAAACTCCAAGTGGGAATCAGCGTCACAGATCAGCGTCACAGATCAAAGCAAAACCAAACTCCAGCAGTGTAAATAGCTTAACATTCATCTGGAACTCACAATTTTCTGGGCTCCAAAGAGTCTAGGCAGCTGTACTTCTCCAGCTCTGTCAATGCACAGCACATCCAGCTTGTCTCATTCTCAAGGCTTGTTCTGTTCCACAGCTGCTGCTGTCCTTGGTGGTCATCTCAAGATACTGGCATCTCCAAAATGCCGAGGTCTCCATTGCAACTGGACCATACCTTTACCATAGTCTCTCCTGAGCTGTTGTCAGGGTCTATGAACCTGCCACATGTTAGTAGGCTTCATCTCTATGTGACCTCCTTTAATCCTGGGGCTTTTTAAGGCAACTGAGATTGTGCGTTTATCAATGGCCTCTTCCGGCCTCTCACAGTGCCAAGCCTCAGCTGTTTTCTATGACCTCTTTATGCCTTCAAAACCAGTACCACTTGGGAAACTTTTACACATTGACAAGTTCCACTGCTAGCACTTAGGTACAGACTTAGTCTTCTCTGCACCGCGGCTTCTGTGTGCTGACCCTGAGGAAACACTTCTCAGAAGACTTCGCCGAACTCAATGATTCTGATCTCTTCTTTATCACAGCTGATTCTTCAGATTCGGCTAACCAGTATCAGTTGTCAAATTGATTAGCAAAGGGAAGGTTTCATGTTAGTAGTTCTGGTCTCTTGGTACCAATTTCTGTCCTAGTAGGTTGGTATCACTGTGATAAAGACCATGACCAAAAGCAACTTGAGGAAGAAAGGATTTATTTCATCTTACGTTTCCATGTAGCATCACTGAATGGAATCAGGGCTGGAACTCAAGGCAGGAACTGACTCAAAGACCATGGAGGGGTGCTGCTTATTCACTTGCTCATTGTGGCTTCCTCAGCCTGTTTTCCTATACTTCCCAGGACCACCTGCCCGGGTGGCACCATCCACAGGGGTCGGATCCTCCCACTTCGCTGATTATCAAGAAAATGCAGTACAGACTTGCCCACACACCAGTCTAATGGAGTCGTTTTCTCAGTTGAGGCTCCTTCTTCCAAGATGAGCCTAGCTTGTGTCAAGTTGACCAAAAATCAAACAAGGACTGTAGGTTTCTTCCTGCTATGGTGTCTGCAAAGCTTATCTGTCTTTCTGTATTTAGCACATTCAGAACCATCTAAGCATTTTATTAGTGACTCAGAACACCAAGAAGGGTGTTGAAATCCAGCGTGATCGAGTTCCTAACATCCTTAATTATGCTGAGTCACAGCACATGCACAGACAAATGTGTAATACAGTACACACTGTACTATGGAAGCTGATGCTTTCAGGAAATGAGTTACATAGAAGATACATTTTTATCTGAAATCTCTTTGCTTTTAAAAATAACATTATAACTAATCATTTGAATTTGAATTCCAGTGCCCTCTCTGTGACATTGACCTGTTCTGTGGCTGTCTTACAGGTGTGTGCTGCTCCCACTCCTGGGGATGAAGCCACCCCCGCAGAGCCTCTACCTGTTGGTTGACTCCGTGGACGAAGGCTGCAATGCAGTGGAAGGGGAGCAGACATCACCCAGCCTCTCTGGGACTGTGGCAGAGCTCTTGGCTGGTCACCACGAGTTCTTTCCCCCATGGCTCCTGCTTCTCTGCTCTGCCCGGAAGCAGAGCAGAGCTGTCACTAAAATGTTCACTGGTGAGTGTCGTGTTCTCAGAACCAGACCCAGGAGGGCTTCTTGTAGGTAGCAAAGTACTTGGACAGAGGTCTGAGTGCTACACAGTCCTCCTCAGCCTCTCACCACCACCATACCTTAAGGTCATATTTAAAACAAGGTGTGGTGTGCTTTAAAACCGCTTACTTTGGCTTTTTCCGAAAATTCTTTCCCTGAGCTGAGGGGATAATTCAGTGAGTAAAGTGCTTGCTGTGCAGACATGAGAACCCCCATACATAAGACAACCACAAAGCCCAGCCAGGCAAGGGAACGAACGCAAACCTTTAACCCAGTGCTGGGGAGACAGAGACAGCCTAGCCAATCAGGAGTGACCCCTAAGGTTGTTCCTTGGCCTCTACATGCATGTACACACACATGAATGTGTACACATACAAAAACAGTCTTTCTCTACTTTCTATAGTAAGACCCAACTTAGCGATTAATTAGCTGTGCCTTTTTTTCAGTAGTTGTATGCTCTTTACAGCTCATTACTCATTAAATCAGTATCTCTTGAGTGGCTCCTGAATTCAGTCCTACGGAGGGTCTCATATGTGATCCTTTCTTCATGGCAGGGCTGAGTAGAGCTCTTCATATAATCTAAGGGCAGGCACAGCAGTATTTTCGTGAAAGCTTGGGTGAGCATGACGGTAGCCAGTGCTATGTGGCAGCTCCTCTGATGGGTAAGGGTAAAGGTGGTCTCCCGGTCCAAGTCATCTGGTTGCATCAGCTCAGTTTATGTTCTGTACACATAAAATTCATTCATGTGTGGGGGCATGTGCACTTGAGTCCCTCATCCTGTCTAGCTGGAGTTACAGGCAGCTGTGAGTGGCCCAGTGGAGATGCTGGGAATCTAACTTGGGTCCTCTTCAAAAGCAGCACATCTTCTAACCCCTGAGTGTGTCTCCAGCCCCAAGCTATGTCATATGTTCGCATAGATGAGTCACTATAGCATGTACACAATAGTGCTTATACTGTCTGTGTGACCTCAGGCAGCTTGCCTAAGCTCCTGCTTCCTGTCTGTAAAGTGGGGTCCTGTGAGGCACTAGATAGGCCCGAGGCAATATTCTAGACATCTCGTTCTCATTTGTTAATAAAAATCAGTTTTGACCTGGATTTTTATTATTGCTTATAAGCCTGGGTCTTTGGCTTCATCTGCCAGGTGTTCTTTATTGTGAACAAGTGTTTTGGCTAGACGTTTGAGAAGATGAAACCTCAGTTGAGAACAAGATTGATCTGTGAGACATTGATTGATGATGTGGGAGGGCCCAGACCACTGTGGGCAGTACCATCTCTGGGCAGGTGGTCTTGGGCTGTATAAAGAAAGCAGGCTGAGAAAGCTTGTGGGGGAGGGAAGAGGCGGGGTCGGAGAACCTGTAAGCAGTGTTGCTCCATGGTCCCTCGAGTCAGCTCCTGCCTTCAGATTCCTGCCTTGAGTTCCCTGCATGATGGAGTACAAGCTATAAGATGAAAGAAAACCTTTCCTTCTCCAGTTGCTTTTGGTCATGGTATTTCATCAAAGCAGTAGAAATCCAAAGGAAGAGGACAAACCTCCTCTTTGTGCTTTCTTTCCTCTATCCTTTGGCATGCAGGTTGGAGTATTCTCACTGCAGGGTGATCATCTTCAATCTAAAACCTAGAGTAAACTCCAGGAACTGCTTGAGTGTATGTATCCAAGGAGAACTCCAGGGCAAGATTCTGTTTTGTGTGTTATTTAAAATATTACCCAAGCTTTCAAGCTATGTGGATAAATGCGCATGTGAGACAGATGGGTTTTGTGCTTGTAGATGATTTCCATTCTTATGTATATTGAGATATTCCAAAATCTGAAATATTCCAAAGTGCTTCCTGCCCCTGGCATTTTGGACGGGATAGTCAACTTCAATTGCCAGAGTGGCAAGGTCAATGACCCTTTGTCCTCCAGTCTACTTGTAGTCCCTGGGTAAGGCCATGTGTCCTTTGGACATGGGTCACGTCTGTTCTATTACAGGCTTTCATGCACGCAGTGATGTCCATGCCTGCCTCTGCATGGGGACTCCCTTTGCATTCTCTTCATCCACGTTGCCTCATCTGCTTTACTGGCTTGCACACAATGCTAGAATGTCCATCCCTTGAGCTTCTTGCCATCTTCCCACTTCCATCACAGCTCAAATAGAACATTCACACACAGACTGTGTTTTCCATTCTTGTTTATTTGTGCCATCCTTCTACATAGTCACCTTCTTCTACACACCCACTCTGGCTGGTTTTATTCTCTTCATAGATCTAATACCACTTAAATCTGTCTGGGTTTCATGTGTGTATTTAACTAAGTATTCTCTCATCTAAGATACAGTCTCCATGAAAAAGGGTCCTGACTGTATGGGCCCAGACTTTGGTCCTGTCAGGATTCTGACTATGTGAGCACCTGTATGTAAGCATGGGCTCAGGGCCCTGTTAGGGCACTGACTGTGTTTGCACTCATTTGTAAGCAGAAACTCAAACCTATTTGTTTAGCCAGCACCAAGGAGTGTCATGGCCACTGAAATATTTTACCAAAAATAGAAAAGAGGTTTAGTGGGGCCTGGGAAGATGCTTTGTTTGTCAAAACACCTGCTCCAGAGCCCACATTAAAAAAGCTGGGTGTGATAGCCTCCCTACCAGAGAAACAGCCAGCGACATGGTGAACTCTAGGCCAGTGAAAGACCCTGACTCAAAAGGCTCCTGTGGGCACTTCTCAGACATGAATGTGGTGCGAAGTTCCATCCCCCATACCCAGTGAATAAATACGGTCATTTTCAGAGGTCAGGGTATTACCCTGTTGGTCAGTGGATGGTCTTGGTTCTGTGTGTTGGTTCAGTTTCTTCCTCAGGAGCTGCAGCTCAATCAGAGCTTCATACATGCTGGTCCAACTGACACTTCTGAGCTAAACTAAACCTTATACTCTTATTTCTGTCTTGTTTTGGCCACTAAGTCTTGCCTTGACTGGAATGGACCTCACTCTGTGGTCTTCCTGCTTCTTCTTCTATGGAGCTAGGATTGTTGGCACAAGCTATCCACCCCATATTAAACAAATAACTCTTACTGGTGTTAAATAGAAATTCTTATTAAATCAACATCACTCTTAAGATTTGGTAAAGATTTGTTTTCAAGTTGTAAGTATTTTGCACCCTTCTGCACAGCATCAATTCCATGCCCTTGGACTTCCTCCTCCCATCTCTGTCAGCATCATTTTCTTTCTCAGCTTTGCCAGGAAAGGAAACACTTCAGCATCACACAAAGCCCTGACTCTGACCCCATTAGTCACTAGTCATGATGGATGACTCAAGCAGCCTTTCTGCCCGTACTTAACTCACTTATAAGGTAGGAAAACCTCCTTCACAGTGCATATACAAGGTATGTGTGTGAAAATTTACAGTGCATACAGCTCAGAGGTAGCCCTTTCCCAACATTCAGAGGCCCTGGGTTCAGTCCCCGGTATTATACACACACAGGAGAGCTGTCTCACTGGCATTTTCTTTAGCCCACTTTGGAGGCATCAGGCCCGGCACTGTGGAGGCCTAGCCCAATTCTGTTTTTTGTTATCGCAAGTTTTCATCAGATGACTTTAGTTAATTAGCTTAAATTATAGATATTTCTGCGTAATGGGTTGTATAATCTTTCACATGATCAGTCTGTGTACACATCACTTTGGAAACTTTAAAACACTATTACATACCTCTTTAGTACTCTTTATTTATTAGCCACAGGCCTGGAACTTGCTGTGTAGCCCAGGCTGACCTCAAACTCACAATCCTCTGCCTCAGCTTACCCAGTACTGGAA
This sequence comes from Mastomys natalensis, assembly GCA_021653895.1. Taxonomy (NCBI): domain Eukaryota; kingdom Metazoa; phylum Chordata; class Mammalia; order Rodentia; family Muridae; genus Mastomys; species Mastomys natalensis. Next base: position 40,169 of record JAJTUV010001627.1, on the reverse strand, counting down.
TTACTGTCATGCACTACCTCACCAGGTAGATTCCTTTGTACCTTAAACTGTTTCAGTGACTTTGTAAAGCAACAAGGAAGTGAACATATAGGAAGAGGCTTGTAGGCCAGTCATCTCTTCAGGCTAAGATGTGTGTGGGGGGTGGGGGGATGACATTCCTGGGGATGTGCTCAGCCTTTCTTTAGGCTAAAAGGGTTTGTTTTATGTTATCAAATTAAAATAATTAAATCACCAATTGTCAGTAAAGAACCCAAACCAAGAAGATGCCACTGGCCAAATTATGCTTACAAAACTCTAACGCTGTCACAGTACAGCTGCTAAATGAAAGCTAAAGGTGTTCTCTAAAGGGGCACACACATGGGCGATTAAGTGGGCATTCACCTCATGGAAGAAATGTCCCACTGAGCAAATGCAGACAAGGCAGAACATGGCCAAGGCTGTGCTGTGACATGTATTCTGACATGGCTGACAAACTCAGTTCCATACCCTCCTTGGAGGGCAGAGCCTTTTTCAAAGTTTATCTTCTGAAGTGGAGGATTTAGGTATTGGGGTGTGTGTGTGCATGCAGTGTGGTTATGATTCCCACAATATAAACATAACTTTGTATATGTGTTATTTTATTTTGCTTTTGTTGGCAGATTGTGTTTTTCAAAAATTTCCTTCCAGTATTTGAAGCTTGGGTTCAGATGTTTGTTCTTCAGTGATATCAGACAGGTGTTGGGGTCACCTTCGACTTATCCACACTCAGTAAGCCCTGTGTGACCTACCTCTTGCTCATTAGCCCCATCAAGCATAGATTTTTCTACCTGCTGTTGTCACAGCCCCCATGGTTCTTTCTGGAGTGTGTCTTTTCTCTAAAAGCTTTGCCTACAGTCATGCTTTGCCCTGCTCGTGACTGATTCTGGAACATATTCCGAATGCACACCAGCCTTGGCAAGTTTATTTGTAGCTGCTGCTTCCATGAGGCAAACGGTTACCTAACAAATCCAGCTCTGTATACTAATGTTCCTCTGGAAGATGCTGGCTGGCATAGTCTGCTTTGAAGAACTTAAGAGTAGCCACCACTGGTACATTCTTTAGCTTTGGTTGACATTTTTAGTAAATGGCTTTATTTTTACAGTGCTAGAGTATTACAAACATAATTTGGCAATTTGCATCTTAATTAGTTCCAGTTATTTCTTGACAGTCTGAGATTTAATTATTTTAATTTGAGATCATAAAGCAGTGTATTATAGTGTGACTGATATTCTGTTTAGATATAAACCACTCACATTAAACCTAAGGCATGGTCAAGTGGATGGGTGGGAAGAGCTAGTACTTGTATAAAAACAATCCTATTTGTCTCTCACAAATTTGATGCTCAGATATATATATATCTTTACAGAGTACTTCTACAGCTGGATATGTCTGTCTGTTTCCACTTACTGCTTCTTGCAAAGGAGTTGAAGTGGGCACCACACTGCAAGAACAGATAGTAGCCACATCTGTTGGTAGGAAAATGAAATCATTGCTTTGCCATTTGTGTATTTATATGCAAACTGCTTTGCATACTAGCAGGTCTTGGTAGATTCTCTTATTAGTATTAACCCATGAGTCAGGATATTTGTATTGGCTCACTTTCTTCATACATATGCCCACCTCTACCCTACTTACTCAACTGGGTCGCCTTCTGCAGGGTTCCGGAAGATCAGTTTGGATGACCTTCGGAAGGCGTATATCGTCAAGGACGTACAGCAGTACATCCTCCACCGCCTGGATCAAGAGGAGGCACTCCGGCAGCACCTCACCAAGGAGACGGCTGAGACGCTGAACCAGCTGCACATCAAGAGCAGTGGGTGCTTCTTGTACCTGGAGCGTGTGCTGGATGGAGTTGTAGAGAATTTCATCATGCTTCGGGAGATCCGCGACATCCCAGGAACCCTGAATGGTCTCTACCTCTGGCTCTGCCAGAGACTTTTTGTCCGAAAACAGTTTGCCAAAGTTCAGCCAATTCTGAACGTGATCCTTGCTGCCTGCCGGCCCCTGACCATGACAGAATTATACCATGCTGTGTGGACCAAGAATATGTCTCTAACCTTGGAAGACTTTCAGCGCAAGCTAGACGTCCTCTCCAAGCTCTTGGTGGATGGGCTGGGCAGCACCAAGATCCTGTTTCACCACAGCTTTGCCGAGTGGCTCTTGGATGTGAAGCACTGCACCCAGAAATACCTGTGTAACGCTGCGGAAGGGCACAGGATGCTGGCCATGAGCTATACCTGCCAGGCCCGGAACCTGACCCACTAGAAGCACAAGAATTTGCCTTGCACTTGATTAATTCAAACTTGCAGCTGGAGCCAGCTGAACTGGCTTTGTGGATGATATGGAATGGTACCCCAGTCAAAGACTCCCTGTCCACCTTGATACCCAAGGAGCAAGAGGTGCTGCAGCTGCTCATCCGAGCTGGGGCTCATGTCAACAGCGAGGATGATCGCGCATCCTGCATTGTCCGACAGGCCCTGGAGAGAGAGGACTCCATTCGGACTTTACTGGATAACGGAGCTTCCGTCAATCAGTGTGATTCCAATGGGAGAACCTGCTGGCCAATGCCGCATACAGTGGCAGTCTGGATGTTGTGAATTTGCTTGTCTCCAGGGGAGCTGATTTAGAGATCGAAGACACCCATGGACACACGCCACTCACTCTAGCTGCTAGACAAGGGCACACGAAGGTGGTTAACTGTCTCATTGGGTGTGGCGCCAACATTAACCACACGGATCAGGACGGTTGGACAGCACTGAGGTCTGCTGCTTGGGGGGGCCACACCGAGGTGGTGTCGGCCCTGCTTTACGCTGGCGTAAAGGTAGACTGTGCAGATGCAGACAGCCGGACTGCTCTGCGCGCAGCAGCCTGGGGTGGCCACGAGGACATTGTCCTGAACCTGCTACAACATGGTGCCGAGGTCAACAAAGCGGACAATGAAGGGAGGACTGCACTCATAGCTGCAGCATATATGGGCCACAGAGAGATCGTAGAGCACCTGCTGGACCACGGCGCAGAGGTAAACCACGAGGACGTGGATGGCAGAACTGCTCTGTCCGTGGCTGCGCTCTGTGTGCCTGCAAGCAAAGGGCACGCGTCAGTCGTGAGCCTCCTGATTGATCGAGGGGCTGAGGTAGATCACTGTGACAAAGACGGCATGACCCCCCTACTGGTGGCTGCCTACGAAGGTCACGTGGACGTGGTGGACCTGCTTCTAGAAGGAGGAGCAGATGTCGATCACACTGATAACAACGGGCGGACACCCCTTCTGGCTGCAGCTTCCATGGGGCATGCTTCTGTGGTCAACACGCTTCTGTTCTGGGGCGCAGCCGTGGACAGCATCGACAGCGAAGGCCGGACAGTTCTCAGCATAGCTTCAGCACAGGGGAACGTGGAGGTGGTGCGCACTCTCCTGGACAGAGGCTTGGACGAGAGCCACCGAGATGATGCTGGCTGGACGCCTCTACATATGGCAGCTTTTGAGGGTCACCGGTTAATATGTGAGGCTCTCATCGAACAAGGTGCTAGAACAAATGAGATTGACAACGATGGGCGCATCCCCTTCATTTTGGCCTCCCAAGAGGGCCATTATGATTGTGTCCAGATCCTGCTGGAGAACAAGTCCAACATTGATCAGAGAGGCTATGATGGGAGAAATGCATTACGCGTTGCTGCCCTGGAAGGACACCGGGACATTGTGGAGTTACTCTTCAGTCATGGGGCTGATGTGAACTACAAAGACGCCGACGGGCGGCCCACGCTTTACATATTGGCCTTAGAAAACCAGCTTACAATGGCCGAGTATTTTTTGGAAAATGGTGCAAACGTGGAAGCCAGTGATGCAGAGGGAAGGACAGCGCTGCACGTCTCCTGCTGGCAGGGTCACGTGGAGATGGTGCGGGTACTTATTGCCTGCCATGCCGATGTCAATGCGGCAGATAATGAGAAGCGCTCGGCCTTGCAGTCTGCGGCCTGGCAGGGCCATGTCAAAGTGGTCCAGCTCCTGATAGAGCATGGCGCCGTGGTGGACCACACGTGCAACCAAGGAGCCACAGCCCTCTGCATTGCAGCCCAGGAGGGACATGTGGACGTAGTGCAGGTTTTGCTGGAGCACGGTGCTGATCCCAATCATGCTGACCAGTTTGGACGAACTGCCATGAGGGTGGCAGCCAAAAACGGGCATTCTCAGATCATTAAGCTGTTAGAAAAATACGGTGCTTCCAGTCTGAATGGCTGCTCCCCTTCCCCTGTGCACACGATGGAGCAGAAACCTCCACAGTCGGCACCGTCCAAGATGCAGTCTCTGACCATCAGGTCCAACAGTTCTGGGGGTACTGGTGGAGGGGATCTGCAGCCTTCCCTCCGGGGCTTGCCCAATGGGCCGGCTCATGCCTTCAGCTCTCCGTCAGAGTCTCCAGACTCGACCGTGGATCGACAAAAGTCGTCTCTGTCCAACAATTCTCTGAAAAGCTCAAAAAATTCATCTCTGAGAACGACGTCCTCCACAGCCACGGCTCAGACGGTGCCCATTGACAGTTTCCATAGCCTGTCGTTCACAGAGCAGATCCAACAACACTCACTGCCTCGCAGCAGGAGCAGGCAGTCAGTCGTGTCCCCCTCTTCCACAACCCAGTCCTTAGGACACAGCCATAATTCTCCCAGTAGTGAGTTTGAATGGAGCCAGGTGAAACCAAGTCTGAAGTCAACAAAATCAAGCAAAGGAGGCAAGTCAGAGAACTCCAGCAAGTCTGGGTCAGCTGGGAAGAAAGCTAAGCAAAATAATTCCTCACAGCCAAAGGTTCTAGAATATGAAATGACTCAGTTTGACAAAAGAGGACCTGTTGCCAAGTCTGGGAGTAGCCCACCTAAACAGACTTCAGTTGAATCTCAGTGTAAAATCGTAGTCCCTTCATCTCAGGACAGCAACCGTGCCCAGCCACAGTTTCTCATCCACCAGCAGAGCGGTGAGCAGAAGAGGAGGAATGGGATAATGACCAACCCCAATTACCATCTGCAGAGCAACCAGGTATTCCTGGGCAGGGTCTCCGTCCCTCGAACCGTGCAGGAGCGAGGGCATCAGGAGGTGCTGGAAGGCTTCCCCCACTCAGAGACAGAGCTGAACCTTAAACAGGCCCTGAAGCTCCAGATTGAGGGTTCTGACCCCAGCTTCAACTACAAGAAGGAAACACCCTTGTGAGAGGTAAGAATGCAGGGCAAAGCATAAAGGAACCAAACTCTTACTCCTCTTCCTTAAAATGCCCCCTGCCTTTTGCTCTCAAGGCCCTTCAGTCACCTCCCTCAGTGTGTCTTCATGGAGCTCATCCCAGCGCTCAGTTCAGTGTGAGTTCTCCAAATCCCAGCACCTATCCAAAACACTTAGGTGACACAGATCTATATATAGACACGCAGATCAATGATAGGATCGCTCATAGGTAATGGATAGTAGATAACTAATAGACATAGATGATAGATTGGTAGAGACAGAGACGGTGGGTGACAGATGATGTGCAGACAGTAGATGATATATATACATAGATGCTTAATCTGTTCTTTGTCTCCTCTCCCTTTTCCCCCTCAAAGTGCTAGACTGAATGGGATATGTTTGTATTTGATCCATGTGCTTGGATCATGATCCAAACCTGTGACACTCTTTCAGTAAAACTGTATTGGATAAGTAGATGAACAGATTAATATATCATTTACTAATCCTAACTTAAGAGTCTTACCCTGTATTATCATCCCCTTTTATCAGACGATTTCTGATGGAAAACAGGGTTGTTTTCTAAGTATTCAGTGTTTGGTTTGGAAGCACTGAGCTGTACCTAGTGGGTAGTTCCAACATGTTAATTCCATGTTCCTCCCAGAAACAGATCATGGATTTAAATTAGTAATCAAGTTTTATGATGACTCTTCCAAAAATCTAGTAGTGTTGGCATGTAATAGACACAGGTGTGGACCATGGTGAAGGGTGTGGGTTTATCATATTTGCTTATTTACATATTTAGGGGCAAGATAAAGATAGCATTATGTTCAGACCATTAATATTTTATATTAAATAATGTTTTTATCCTCACTCCAAAGGAGGCTCCACTGCATAGGTAGAAGTGGGTGGAGAAGTAGCAGGTGCTCGTTTCTGCACTCTGCATGCTCCCTGAGAGGCACTTTTCCGTGTTAGGAGTAAACTGAAGATTTCATTAAGCATCTTGTCTGAAGTACAGTGACTTTGTAGACACCTGACTTCTGGTGACAGTCACACTCAGGCAAGCTAGCATCTACATCTCTTGTTCTTCTTGTCTTTGGTGATACAATTTTAAAAATTGATAGATGAAATATCATTAAATATATCTTCTAAAACTAAACACTGTTCTGTAAGGATGGCCAATCCAATCCAAGGTCATTCAAGAATACTTCTCCAAATTCTTGCTTCTGGTGCTGTGACCCCTAAACTCCCAAGAGCTCTTGTAAAAGCAAAAGATCTATGTCAGATACTAAAAATAGGATATAAAGTCAATGTTGGGAGACTAATGAATATTTGTGTATGTATTGAAATTGTTCTTTACATACCAAAATGCATAAATAGTAAGTGGATAATATATTCTTTTATAAGGTCTTAAAACTGTCATAAGAGAAGTGTAGAAATTATTTTATTTTTTATTTTTTCCAGTTTCTAGTTGTATGAAACAGAAGGCATTGTGGTTGGAACAGCCGTTTAGCTGCCAGATGGAAGCCAGACGCCCGCGGCCATGCTGCCGAGACTGTGACTCCCGCAGTACTGTGTCCTGACTTACTGTCATGTGCCTACCCAGCAAGGCTGCCCTTCTCAGCATAGCCCCCATGCTGAAGCAGTCTCCACCACAGCGGATCAATGCAGATGTAAACTGCAGTTCCTCCATACAACCAAACCCGGTTTTTGAGTATTTCCCATTTGGTAAACGTGCATGTGCCACGGTCAGGTGTCCGCAAAGGCAGTGTTCCGTATTTATTGTTTTCTGCGTTGTGCTGTGTACTCAGTCCCATCGCATTGTCTGGTGTGCCTGGTTCTTGTGTATTTAATAGATGTTACTCAATAAAGCAATTCTTGCAACTGTTTTCTGTCCGCTAACCTTCAGCATTGGATAAAATCGAGCATCTGTGTTGTTGCCACATGGAGGTGAAAATGACTTTGTGATGAATTTTCCACAGGGATCAATTCTGGTGGTGTAGAGAGTCACTTGGGTAGTTTAAAATCTCCATTTTCCCAGTCAAGGACCGTCTGTGTCAGGCTGAATGTGACAGTGTAGGCACACGCCAGCCACTCCAAGTGCAGCCACTCTGTGCATTCCCAGTGACTCTGAGCCATCTTCCACCTGCCTGTCATACCACCTGCAAGTAGATGGACCATCATTCCTGAAGCTTGGACATTCTCAGGGTCAGAGCAGTCAGTGCCTGGGGGCATGCCAGACAGAGGCTCCAGGTCCAGCTAAGGGTGACGCTCTGTTCCCTGACTCATTCACTGGCTGCCTTCAACTCCTCCAGCTAAATGAAATGTAATCTATCATTGTAATTGAATGCTCACTGCTCTGAGCTGTTTCCACTTGCCAGTTACTGCATGATCAAATTAGCCCCAGTCAGAACCAATTGGGTACATGTGAATGGCTCGGTGGGATGGATGTTCTTGAATGTATAGATGTGCTGTCTATCACAAGCGATACCGATACCGCCAACCATCAGTCACAGCACACGTTTTGTTATTTGATGGAAGTGATGGGCCTGCACTTTTCTAGCCACATACTCTTTCCTGTTTTCTTCTTTGCACAATTGCACATAGGATGGAGCAGCTTAGATGGATCGTGCAAGCATTTGGCAGGATGGTTCAGAAGCTAGGGACTGTTTGATCCTTGGGTGAGTCCTATTCATGGCCCCAGCCTTGGGGACTCTGTGCTCTCCACGTGCAGTTGCTAAGGGGAAATGGGGGAAGAGAATTTGGAAATTGAGCACAAAACCATTGCTACTACTGAGAACCTTGGAATGTTTTAGTGAGAGGCCAGTGATGGCCATTGCGTGTGGAAGGGCACAAGGAGTGTTGCTTGTGGACGCTCAGATGTGTAACTGCTTGCCATGAGTGTTTCTCCATTGAGTCTTTGTGGAAGCTTTCCCTTGCCTTGTGTTTTTCAGTGTCAGCCAAACTCACTTCCTGTGTGTCATCTGTCAGTCATAACCAGCATGAGGGACAGCTGATGAACTCACTCAGATTAAGGTGACGAGGCGGTTAATACTGACAAGTCAAATGTGAATGTTTCAAAGATTGAATTCTTGTCCCTATGGGACATTGATTAGTGACACTTAACAGGACTCTTGGAAGGCAGCCTTAAAAGTGTTTCTGAATCTGTTGATAAGTGTGATCACACCCCATTACTGGAACCAGTGTGACTCCTCACACACACACATTTACCATAGAAGAGGAGCTTCTGACTTCTTATTAGGTGTATTTTTTTTTTTTTAAAGAAAGATAACCCAAAAGCTACCAGGTTTTCTATTCACCTTGAATTATTAAGATCATATTTATTTAATTTTATTACTTTTACAAAGTTGCACCTTGTGACCAAAGGGCAAAGACAACGCATTAGGGATTTGTGTTTTCCAGGTGTCTTGTGTCCATCTGTATGCGTGTGAAACAGACGGCAGGGAAGAACCTGTTGGAAAAAGAGGGTTCTTATAAGTATTCCCTGGGGTGGTTTTTTTCTTTTTTTTTTTTTGTTTTTATTATTAATTATGATTCAAGTTAGAACAAAAATGGCTTCTGACGAGGACCAGGTTGACCAGGGTGTTGCAGCCAGCCTGCTTGCTGTACTTGTTCATTTTGGAGTAGGGGAGGGGATAGGCCCACAACTAGGAAATACAATGACTTCTGCTCTATTAAGAAGATAAGAAACTGTCCCACAAATAAAAAAATAACAAATGACTATTTTTGAAATTCCAATATTTAAATTTTGTAAATCAACTGTTTAGAACATCATGTGTTTATAACATTTTCTCGTAGTGTCCCTTTAAGCTCCCTCCCAGAAGTCAGTGTCCCTGGTGTGACAAGTGGTGAAACATGAGAGAAGGAAGCATCTGAAGGGCCCCAGGAAAGTCGGGGGGGGGGGGGGGAAGAGGACCAGAATCCAGCGCCCTGTGGTATACAGCGAATACCTTTTGTTCCATTCTCTCCCACCCTACCAGATCCTCAACCAAAACCAGCCCAGTACTTCAGAGACTGGAACAAGTCCTCCCGCTGTTTGGCTATGCAGCTTTTTGGTTTGCTTAATGCCCTCTGTCAACGCTTTCTGCAAATGTAGTTTCAGACAAATGCTTTTTTTCTGTTGTTCGCTCTGTGTGGGGTGTGTAAATAACCTAAAATGTACATTGAATTTCACAGTGTAAAGTTTTATTTTATTCCTTGTATTATATTATGCGAGAACATCCGATGTACATGAAGTGCATAATAAATCTATTTGCTTTACAGAAGATGCGTTGGTTTAATCTCATCCTTGAGTAGCATGTGTGTGATATGCTTACAGGAAGATTTTCCTTATGTTATAATTTTAAAGAACGCTGTTGGAGAGGGAATGAGATACAACACTGTCCAAAGGAAGCTAAGAGGCCAAGACTTAGCCTTTGTCTTTGCGAAGCTTTGATAAGTGTTTGCTTTTCTTTATCCCTCCTCTCCTCTGACGGAATTCTTATTGTATCTCTCTGTCAGCGTCTTACTGTGACCCTGCGACCTGTGTACACACATGCCTCTTGGTTTTACTACACACAGTCTTACCCTGAATATTTTTAATTTTCTGGAAAAATGAATTGTTTTCTAAATAAAAGTGGGCTCCTCCTTTGGTAAGCCTGAGTCCCTTCTCTGGATATTTGTTTTCCCCCGAAGAAGCAGCCAGCATTGACCAGAATGTCTAGCCCATGCATGTATGCATATACATGTGTGCTATATGCCATTCATCCTATATATACATGTATATTCTGTTCTCCCAGGGAAAGTTTTAAGAAGACCAGCAGTTTATTTTTCCTTCGTGACTTCAGCAGCAGGTGCTTTATCTACTGAGCCACGTCCTCAGCCCTTTTTGTCTTTTTGTAAACGTTATAGGAGTAGTCCACTGTTCATTGAATGACCAACACTTTAAAATCCACTTTCCACTGGCTACTCATTTCTGTTTGGAGCCTCTAAACATGGTGCATGTGTCATGGGTGGATGTATTTCCTTTTCCTAAGATGGACATACTGGGTCTTAGGCCGTATGGCCACTAGCATTCTTACTAATGTGTGCCAATCTTCTGAAGTTGTTTTATCCATTTCTATCCCCACCAACTCTGTACAGGAATCTGTCCTTCGATGTCTTTGCCAACAGTTGCTTTGCTTGACTACCCCGCCCCCACGCCCGCCTCCTTTGGTTGGTTGTGTATTATTGTGCATTGATATTTGAATTTGTTTCTGTCAGGTAACTGATATTAAGTATTACATAAAATTTATTAGGATATTCTAACTTGGAGAAAACGTACCCATGGTCCCCCAAAGGTTCTTTTCAATATGTCCTTTGGGTGATAGAGGCAAATGTAGACAAGTATCTTCTCAGACTCTGTCCTCTTGCTCTAAGTAGCATATGTTAACAAGAAGAGATTCATTTGGCTTTTTTCCCATCTGAAGGGTCTGATGCTGTTGTCCTGTCTTCTCGAATATTTTGGATGCACTGAATCAGCGATATAACTGGCACTATTGATCGGAGTGACTATTTTCCTCACTGTGTTTTAATCTGCAGCTTTTAACCAGCATCCTTTGATGGGAGTTACCACCAGCCGTAGCTCCATAAGTTTTCATAGGATATTGAGAGTCCTTGCATCCTCTTCTTGAAGCTTAATTTCTATTGGAGTAGTGTGTTTCCATAAGAACCTTAGAGAGCCTTAAGCTTTGATTGTCAAAATTCCTGTTTTTAGGACTGGCAAGCTGGTTCAGAGAATATAGCTACTTACTGTCAAGCCTGAGATCAACTCTAGATCTCATGTGGAGGAAGGAGGAAAAAACTCCACCTCCCACAATGATTATGACTGCCACATATGTGAATTGTTTTACACACACACAACACACACACACACGTAATGTTAAAAATTCTGGTTTTGTTTCAGATACTGATTCCACGAATGAGTTTTCATGAACTGAATTGCTTATATATTTTAGTCTTTTCATTTCTTTCATTTAGATCTTTATTCAGAGTGACGTGTCTTACTTTTCCACACAAAGCTATGGACAATGATTAGCAGATTTCCCTAGTCCTTTTTTGGTTATTGATATTGATATCGTTATACATGACATTTAAGATTTTATTTTTCCATTAGCATACACAAATACAGTTTGCTTCTGCACAAGTCTTGTTAAATGTATTTTAAAGCAAGATCTGTCAGTGTTCAATCTTAAGTATGGTCGAATGAATTTTGATTTTGATATTTTTTTTTTTTTTAAGATGGGCTCATGTAGCCCAAGCTAGCCTTGAACTCACTTGAGAGCAGAGAATGACCTTGATCCTCCTGTCTCAGCCTCCCAAGTGCTAGGATTCTAGGTATATGCCACCATTACCAGAAAGTTCAGGGTGCTTTGACAAGTCTGATAAACTTACTTGCATAATTGCATTGAATATTTTCTGAGCCTCCCAAGGTTCATTGCCTATACCCAATCAGTTTCCTCCTCTCCCCCCAACCTTTACCAACCACTAATTGTATTTCTTAATAATTTTTGCCCTTCTAGGCTTGCCATGGTGAAATCATAGTGCAAGTATGTAGCTGGTTCTTTTATTTATATTGCTTGGTTTGGATTGTTTTGATTTTGTTGCAGTCTTGCTATATATCCCAGGACAGCCTAGTTCACTTGGAGACCAGACTGGCCTCAAGCTATTAGCAATCTTCCTGCCTCTGCCTGGTGACTAAGATCCACTGTGTAGCATGCAGGAGTCCTGGATGAAATTATCAAAATTTCATATATGAAAGGAAATATAATTATATCTACCTGTGTTTTCCAACTCCTGTCTCACCAACATGCCCCACCCCCCAACTTCATGTCTTGTTTTGAGAACCTACTAAGACCAATTAGTACTCCCTATGAGTGTGTGGATAAGGGACATCTCCTGGAGCATGGGGATCCTACCAGTGCCTACACCATCAAAATGAATAGCTCTCACTCCCCGACAACTATCTACTGCCAATAACTCCGCAGTGAAGGCTGTGGCTTGGAGAGCACCCCCTCCATCTATTCCAGAATGTCTGCTGCCTTGCTCTTCTGCAGGGCTTGCGAAGGAAACCATAGCCATTGTGAGTTCATGAGATAGATCCCCATGTTATGTCTAGAAGACTGTCACATTGCTCCTCCCCCTCCCTCTTTCTCTCCATCTCTTCTTATGTTTCCTGAGCTTCAGGGCAGGATGGGAGGCTGGTGGCGACTTTTCATTTAGGGCTGAGCACTGACAATCTATCATTTTTAGCACTTTGAGCAGTCTGCATTGGCTACTACCTGCTGCAAAAGGATGCTTCTCTGACTGAGATCTAGTGGTAGGGGTATGATGCAAATATTTCGAAGGCAACTTTACACCATTTGAATATGGCTTTTTAATGCTGATTACACGCAGCAGCTCATCTTCAGGCTCCCTTAACATTGTTAAAACAAGGGTTTACATTTTGCTGGGAGTGTGGCTCAGGGGTGAGTGTGCATTTAGCATATGTCCTGGCTTCTATCCTTACCACTCTAAGCCAACACCAAAAAAGGCAAATGTGCTGACAGCTAGGACTTTAGATTATTCATTGAGGAGCACACACGGCAGCCCTACAGTGTAAGCAGCAGAGTTGCGTGCCATTATTGGCACTGTATCTGCTTAGGCTTCTCTGCAGACCAGGATTAATGCAATGCTGTCTTTTCTAATATTGTCCTTTTTATGTCTAAGGAAAGTAATATACTTGTGAAAAAAGAGACCGTGTTAAATTAACCATGTGGTTAATAATTTGGCTATAATAATTTGGCTACCATATTTCACAGGGAGGCAGAGTTGAGTAGATGCCAGGGCTCAGCAGCCAGCCTAGCTTCATTCACAAGCACTGAGACATTGGGAGACCCTGTCTCAAAACACAAGAAGAGCACCAGAGGAGTGACACCCAAGGTAGTTCTCTGTTTTCCACTCACTGGTACACACCTGTACACATTCACCCACACATACATGCACCAGCACATACTTGAACACATATAAGCACATACATATCTCCTTGCCACCATATTTCAGTAGTGTAAACACTCACACAGGCACATACATAAACTTAAACAGAATGTTGCCATTGTCATTATCTCTCATAGAGTTACAAGCTTCAATGTGTGTGTTCTAAGGACACTGCAAAGACTGTCTATCCAAACCTGAGACTGTCAGCTTCCCTCGGCAGCCAGTCAGTGGTCACATTGGTGCCTGTGAACAGGCACAGTTGTTCATTCTACTGAGTATGTATAAAAGACCCCATTTGGATGATATTTATGCCCAGAAGAGCAAAGAAAACCCCCCAAAGTTTTCTGTTATATTTTGCCCAGAAAATCAAATAACCCTTCTGGTTGGGTCGACAAGAGTTTCCACTGAGCAGTTTGTTCTACCAAATACCTGAGCTTCAGTCTGTCTTCACTGGACTTTGTCTCCATGCTGTGTTAGTAGGTCTAAAATACGTAGTTTTGTGACTCTTTGACTACTATTACTACACAGTTGTCTTCTCTTTTGAAGGGTCATACCGATGCATGTTGACATAGTAAAGATCTATTAAAGTCATTTCCAAAAATGATTAGGGATTTAATTTAATGAAGGGCTGTAGGAGCTTTTAGTTCTAAGGCAATGGCAAAGTTAAGACACACAGGGCCCCTCTCAGACTTACCTGCCTTTCCAGTTACTTCTTCCAACACACACAAGATTCAGCAAGCCCCATCCTGTCCCTCCCCTTTCTAAAGTAATTTCCTCCTCTTTCACAGCTATATCCACCTTCAATGACCTTAGTCCCCCTCTCTCAGTGAGAGACGCTTTCTTTTTATAGTGCTGTAGTATATTTTATCTTTACTCATTCCTTTTCTGAGTTATCTGGAGTAGTCTGTCCTTGCTGACTCTGGACTCTGCCATTAGATAGTAATCAAGCCTTCCTTATCCCGGTGTGTTCGGATCATCTTCTTGGGTAAGTAGTGTTCAATTACCTTCTGTAGTGTTATCTTTTCATTCAGAAACAGCTGGGTGCTGGGAGACACATTTAAATCCTGCTATTTTAGGCCACCTGACAGAACATATTCGTAGCTTAACTATGCTCAAACAGGAACCCAAGTCATAGCACAAATGAGTATATATCATCTCTCCCTGCCTTCTCATCTGTTCTGTTCAGTTGTGCTGAGCGCAGCAAGGGAGCATGCCAGTTACTCATCACTCATGCAAACGTGCCTGCTGCTTGATTGCTTTTAGCAGACACAGGTCCCAAACACTTTGAACTGACTGGCAACCATTGAGTTGACTTCAGTTGACTTTTAAAAGAATGTAGAAGTCACTGATAATGTGGGGAAATGATCCATTTGCTATTTATCCTGAAAGCACAGAGGGCAAACACTTTCATAAACAAAAAGAAAGAGTGAGTGTAGGCATCTACCCTCTCCCCATCAGAGGCAAAAGCTTCCTGGTAAACCAACTCTTTCTGTACATGTCTACCAGAAGTTCTTTTTGTTAATAATCTAAGTGTATTCAAGACCAGGTGATAACCTCTTTGATAGACAGACATCTGAATAGAAACTGAAAAAAAAAGAAAGAAAGAATAAAAAAAAAACCTTAAGAGGTAAGATGGTGAAGCCCAATCAAGAAAGACGATGATTGTACTGTCTTAAGGTCTAGACCCTATGCCATTTGCTCTGAATAAGAACACTCTTTGCATTTCTTCATGTATTTCTTGGATTTTTTATTATTGTTTTTGCATTTCTGACACTTAGGACTTCTGTTTAGTTGTCATATTCACCATCTAGTAAAATTCTTAATTCACAGAGTTATTTTTGTGACCTGTGGGGCATTGAGAATTTGACAAAGAAGTAATCATGAAAACAGTCAGCTTAGCCTCATGTACTTCTGAGAGCTCCTTACTTTCTCCCCTCCTGAATTCGATACTCTGATCTTAATTCTGACACACAGTTTGTGGCCAAGAATTGCAGCATCAGCACTTTTCCCTGGAAGACCCATTCATTCCCTGGAAGATTCATTTATTCAGTCCAGAAATACTGACTGAACACTTAAGTTACTAAATAGCATTCTAGAAAGTGACAAACCAGAGCCCTGTGATATCCTGGCTGATAAAATGGCTCAGTTGGTAAAGGGGCCTGTTGCCAAGTCCTACAACTTGAGTTCAATCCCCTGGAGACACATAGTAGGCTCCTTGTAACTGACTCCTTGTAAGTTGTCTTCTGACTTGCACATGTGCACCTTGGTTCATGCAAATCCCCACACAAGATAAATAAATCAATCTAATGAATAAAAGTATAATTCTGACTACAGCAGAATTATATTCTGTATACTGCCCTGTTCTTAGGCATGCCTAATAGAATCATCAGGATTATATACATTTACTGTTTTATTCTCTGTCACCTTTTTAGTAGTTCTTAGCACAAAGAAAGTGCTCATTAAATATCGGTTTGAATGCTCTTACAAAGATTTCTAACCAGAAAGGAGACCCACAAGGTCTACAGTTGACAAGTGTTTTATTGTCTTATCTATACATTCAGTAGTGTCTTGTTTCTAACCTCTAAGTTGTAGGCAGGATAACTATGCTACAGGAACAGGTTGTTCATACCACACAAACCCATATTCTGAGCAGGGGAAGTGAGCACCCGACCCTTAGGGCACTGGCTGATTGTGTTAGAATTCTTTGCATGAAGGCAACAGAAACCAGTTTAGACCAAAAGGAATATATTTGGAGTGGGGGACTACTAGGAACCCACATAATTCATAGGAAATGTGGAGAATCTGTCCAGACACAAGCTACGTTCAAGTTATCTATAGATTCAGAGAAAGGATGCACAGAAATAGCAGGAAGAATTTGTTTAGGGAGTCACTGCACAATGACCGGGCGTCCATTGTCTCTTTGTCTTGGCTGCTTTGTCAGTTCCATCGAGATTACCTGAGGTTATGTCTCTGTTCCGTAACGAGCAGAGGACAGAATACCTAATAATCAAATTCCTGAGGGAATCAGGGTGCAAGGAGGAACAACAAAAAGAACTCTGGGAAAATGCAAAATAGAAAAAGCCAACTCTATTGTTCAAGTGAAGTGAGGCATCTCAAGAAAGGTGAATGGTCCAAACTTAAACTCTACCTGAAGGCTAGGAGATAGCCTGTTACATCTTCACAGATGCCAGGAGACCCAAGGCTGCCTTGGAGACACGACAAGGGATATTAGTGCTCACGGCTCCAGGCATCATGAGCTTAGACCAGTCAGTTCTATATAGAGTCAGTCAGGATGCAGGTGGGAAGGATGCTCTATCCATTATTCATAATGGCTATGGATCATGCCCCCAGGACCTGGAGGCCTCAGTCTTGTGAAGCAGCTCCTAGTGAACTTACCATCACTGGGCCCTAGAGAAAGAGAGCTGTTGTCGAGTAGCTGCTTTGTCTCCAACATGTTATTTCCCACACAGTCTCTTTCAAAGGAAGGTGCAGAATAAATGAGAATATAAGATGGGCAGAAACATGAGGGAAGAATTAATTTCCAAGCAAGGTGAGAGGATGCCTTAGGGTGGCTACAGGAACAGTGGTCCAGGACCATCTGATTTAAATAAAAGATGAAAGAGAAAGACAATGTTGAAAACATAGCTAGCAAAGGTCAAGGGATTAAGGTAAGATGCTGTAGGATTGGTATAAGATCAGGGACACACACTGCTAAGAGATCTGGGGTGGACAGACACAGAGAGAAGCAGGTGCTGATGCCATAACTAGCATTGGGCTTATACTCAATTGCCAATTGCCAGGCTGGCTTAGCCTAGCAAAAAAAGAGCAGGCATTTGTTCTCTCATCTGTTTGACAGAGCAAGAAGAAGTACATGGCCTATCTCTGTGGGGTAAGTACAGGTGGGGAAATCACATGGAGGCTAGTGGAGCTTTACTGGGACTGCTATCATAGGTCAGGTTCACTCTGTTGCCTAGTGCCAGAACACTCACCAGATGTTGCTAAGTGAGGGAGCCCTGACCTCCATGGCTATTTTCAGTGAGTTGCCCTGAGGCGTTCACCCCAAGCCCAATGGCATGGAGTTTCACAGGATTCAGAGGAAAGAGGAAAATGTCATTGTCATGCTTTGAAATATTCTCTGCATCAAGCCTTACTGTGTATGGGAATTGCCTTCCCTCAAGTTCCCAGATACTTCCTGGGAGAACAGAGACTACAGTCTACCTTTACAGATCCCAGCCCTTCCCCCAGGCCAGTAATGATCTTACAAACGCCTCCTGTGAACCAACAGTGACACCCCAGAGCCCTAATGGGAGAAGAAGGGCAAGTGTGGGCAAGGCCCCTGGCTCTGCTGCCTGCAGCCATTTCTCAAGCTACCTGTTTCTCAGGGAGACTTCAAGAAACGGCTTCTGCTCTCTGTTTGAAAAGGAAACCAGTCATTCAAGGGCAAATCATCAGTACTAAATGGAAGGCTCTGTGACTGTACTCTAAAAACTTCATCACAAGGTAATGTGGACTGGGAGTAGGTGAAACTGTGGGCCCCTGTGTGGGTGGATGGCTCTATTAAGACGAATTTTAGATATTTATAACTGTAGATGAAACTTTGAAATCTTGGTGAAAAGTCAGCCATACAGAGCTGGTGGGAATGTAATATAAAGCTTACATCAACTAAGAGAGATATTAGGATTTCTACAAAGATGCACTACAGCCTACATCTGAAATATGTCCTCCTTCCTATTCATACCCTTGTTCAAATCTTGTATAACAAATGACTATAGCACCTTCTAATATCTGAGAGGAAACTTTGACGTTATTACCCATGAAGCTGTGGTGTGGGATGTACTTAAATATCCTCTACAAGGAAGCTCAGGAATGAAGCCTTGGAATTGATGCAGAGTTGTCAGGGTAAAAAAGCAATTGCCAGTTAAGAGTGCTCACTGACGTGGGAGAGGGCAGGGATGGGTGCAGATTTTACATTCCAACGTTTATATCTTGTCAATCACTTAAGTACTAAGTTGAGAATAGGACCTGTCACTGCAGTGCAGGTAGCTCTCATTCTGCTTAACACAGACGTTTTCCATGAGAACTTTGTCTCGGATCAGTGAATCCCAAAGCTATGGGTGAAAAGAGCTCCCTAGGCAATGCCCAATGTTTGTTGAGTTACTGTGCTGTGATGGCCCACCTTCCCACCTGACTCCACTTCCTCAGGGGACAGGGTGACTCAGAGTGATGAATCTCACCACAGAACAGGTCTTAATCCATCCTGAGTGATTTTTCAATCCCCATCTCAGCCCTTGAAATTCTATGTTTCTGCTTTTCTTGTGACTTTTCTCACAGCTTGCCTTCCTTCAGGGAAGTCTCCATGACTCTCCATTATTTGAAAGGCAAGGATCGCATTACTTTCTTCTGCCTGCCACTTGGAGCCCAGGTTGTTTCCTCATCAGAAACAGAACAGAATCACACATCTCACTCAAGTCATTTGTATCCAACCACAAAGTAGGGAATCCACCCACATCGCACAAGACACACAGCCTTAAATGTGGTCATCTGAAAACATGCTGAGTGTTGACGTATGTCTAACAGGTCAACTTCTCTCCCCCTCCCTTCTTCCTTCCTTCCTTCCTTCCTTCCTTCCTTCCTTCCTTCCTTCCTTCCTTTCTTTCCTTTCTCTTCTTCTTCTTTCTTTCTTTCTTTCTTTCTTCTTTCTTTCTTTCTTTCTTTCTTTCTTTCTTTCTCTCTGTGTAACAGCAGCTCTGGCTATCCTGAAACTCACTTTGTAGACCAAGCTGGCCTTGAACTCACAAATCCTCCTGCCCCTGCCTCCCAAGCCCTGGGATTAAAGGTTTGTGCCATCACATCTGGCTACTCAGTTTCTTTTCTTTAACTTTTTTTGTGGTGGTTTTGTTTTCGTTTCTTCTTGAGACAAGTTCTCATACTCTACCCCAAACTAGACTAGAAGTCACTGTGTAGTCCAGGCTGGACTCAAACTTGTAGCAATTCTCCAATTCTCCAGCCTCAGCTTTCTGAACACTGGAAATATGCCTCACTGTCACCCTGGATGTGAGACATAATAAATGGAACACCAAGGGAACACGGGCACAGTGCTTGTGTGAACCAGATGACAGATAATAACTCACAGGCTCAGACAGAGGCATAAGGTCTACAAGAGCCTCTTGGGTAAAGGACATTAGGTGCCACCTCAAGGGAGTGATCAAAGAGACAATAGTAACAGCAGGAACCTCATGACAATATTTGGACTTTTTCAGGTTACAGTCACCCTAGGGACCAGCCCGGGTCTCAGGAACATACACCTTAGAAGATGCTTTGTTGCCATGCAGAGACACTGCGGTCTTTTGAAACAGATTGCTTTCTAGGAAAATGTAATTTACTCTTACCAAGTTAAAGATGGAATGGCTTCATTTTATTGGTGTGTGTGTGTGTGTGTGTGTGTGTGTGTGTGTGTGTGTGCTGGAGGCACTTGGGATAGAACCCAGGACTTCACATGTGCCAGGCAAGCCTTCCACCCAGGAGCTATACCCACAGATAAAAGGAACTTTGGAAAATCTGAACATTTTCTTCCCACAGAAGACAAGAAAATTCTACATAGCAGAGCAACTAAGCAGCTTTAAAGGATTTTGTTTTTATTTGATTTAAGGGAAGAAAAATAAGATATGAGTGTGGACATTTTATGCTGCCTTTGCATAAGAAAGATGACAAAAGACCTGCAGCCAGACTGTCGGCTGACACTAACCACTGGGCTGAAGGAGGAAGAGGAATAGGAGCTGAGGGGACCAAGATGGACGTCAGCTTTCTCACCTTTTATATGTTTGCCTTCCAGATTGACTTCCAGTTTAAAAAGCAATACAATAACTTTTCTCTTCCACTACTGCTGGGTGGTGGGCTAGAGGAGAGGTTGAACCCTTATTAAAAGTAGGTTGCAAAAAATGTATGCCTACAGCGCAGTTTACATTTGATTAAGTGTCTTTCATTAGATCCCATGTTTAGATTTCAGGGTGGGAGATTGTCTCTGTAGTAGCTTGGATCTGAAATGCTCCCTACACTTAACCCAAGGCTCTGTGAAAGAGGCTGACTCCTTTGTGAGTAGGTTGCTGGCAGCATAAGGAGGTAGAGCCTTGTGAGAGGAACTTCCTGTCATTGAGGGCACACTCGTGGACTGATTTGGGGGCCCCATCCCTTTCTTCTGGACTTTCCAACTGTAGTGAGGTAGCAGCTTTGGGCTGCCCGCACTCACCCTCACAACATCCTGCCTTTTCTCTAGCCCAAGAGCAGACAAGCCCACTGTCCTAGTAGCTTTTATGTCACTGTGATAAAACTCCAGGACTAAAGAAACTTTAAAAAGAAGCATTTAATTGGCCTTCCAGTTTCAGAGTGTTATAGTCCATGTGGCAGAGTGAAGAAATAGTTGTGAGCTCATATCTTGATCCACAGCCACAAGACAAACAGAGCAATGAGCATGTTGTCTTTTAATACTTCAAAGTCCACTCCTAGTGACACACCTCCTCCAACAAGGCCACACCTCCTAATTCTTCCCAAACAGTTCTACCAACTGGGAACCCAGCATTCAAATCTATGAGCCTATGGGGGCTATTTTCTTTCAGACCCCACACCATCCAAAAGAAAACTCTGAAAATAATCAAAGAGAACCTGTTCTCCATTCAAGTTCACCACCTGGACACTTGTTAACTGTGAAAAAGCCTACTAAGGGACCACTGCCAGGAAGCAAGATCATCCCTAAGAAAAAGAGGAAAGTGGGGTTCCCTTAAGCCATGCTGAGGAAATGGGAAAAGTAAGTAGTTCTTTAATGAGATAAAATGCACCTCCTCCACTCCCCCTCCCCCAGAATTCCCACTTCTTAGTGAAGTCCCTACAAGCCACCATGAGGTTCTTTTGCTTTTCTGGGTCCTGACTCTAGTGTGATTCCCTTTTTCTTCTTTTCCATCTCTTACTTTTGGGTGCTGACCAGAAGTGATGGAGGCCTTTTCTACCACTTAAGTTTCCTTACTTTCTTTAAAACTCCTGCTCCCTGTCAGGTGGCTGCCCACTGCCTAACCTCCATGGCAACTTAAGTCAGCAATCATGGCGGTTTCCTTCTCTCTATATTCTCTTCCTCTGGGCAGTGTCTGAGATTTACAGCTTGTCTGCCCTGGGGTTTTTCTTTGAAACTCTTCCAGCTTCTGTTTGAGTCTGTTCTTGAGTTATTTTACTAATGAAACTACAAACCCTAAGAGGGGACCCCGAATTATCTGGTGTCAATTGGCAATCAGGAAGGGACTCCCCAGCATTTTTCAATAATCCCAACAAATGCTTAGAACCGTATTGGCCAACAATCACACAGCCTCACCAGTGTCCCTGAAAAACAAACTCAGAGTAGAATAAAAGGGACCAGGTTCTGTTTCCTTTCTAAGGGAACCTCCCGAGCACATTGTGTAAGCATTGGGAATCACGTGCAGATTGTGTTAACCTTATCAGGGACATGTCTGCCCTGCTGAAGAATGTTTAAAATCAAATGGCAGAAGGGTGTGGCAGACTGTGACAGGAGTTTCTTTCAGGGTGTGCTTTGTAAATGAAACCTATCCCGTGTTCTCTTCTGACTCGCAGGCACAGACTTCCATCAACCTTCCTAGATAAACATGTCAACTCTTCAGAACTATTTGGAAGAGAATTCTAAAGTGTTCAGTTTTTATATCAAGGAACTGTAACTAGTTTCTTCACTGATCATAATCCATTTTAGTATTTCTCTCCAAAGGAAAAATGTCTCTTAAGACAGAGAGGTGGCTTGTGGGAATGGGGGGGGGTGCCAATCCAGAGCTGGCACCCTGGGGCTGTAAGCTGGGGGGAAGTTAACCCCACAGTGGTGTGGATCATTGAGCCATCTGCTTTTCCAACTCATTTCTCTTGGTTCTCAGTTGAAGCACACTCTGGAAGGAGCTGCTCACTGCTTGCTGAGCAGTTTAGAATCTAAACTAATGACAACAGGATTAAATTCATTCTGCTTCCCTGTGGGTTTCCATCCTTAGGGTGCCCTAGATTTGAAGAAGGGGAACATTGGCTCAGGAATTGGGGAAATGAGAACAGCAGGCAGAAGGCAGGGGTGGGAGGCCTTCAGGAGCTCTGTGTGTAAGGAATGGGCCTTCTTAGGATGTGGCCTGAGGTGGAACTAGACCTAGGCTGTATTGCCAAGGCACTCAGGAGTTCAGGCGCTGTCAATCTGCCAAGGTGACCAGAAATTCCATCCCTGGAGAATTCTGAGTTTTGGTAATGTAGTAATCTTGCTACTTTTCTATCCTTTTCCCTCTTTGCAGAAGAGAAATCTCTTGTCTACACACTTAGGTTAGCCTAAAAGCCAGGGACAGAAGGTAATTTAGGGAGACATACTGAGGGTGTGCTGTGTAACCCTTATGCATTTTACCCTTGCAGAACACCATCAAAAGGACTGTGGTGATTAACAGCCTAGAGCAAACTAAGAAATCTGTCTTGAAACACTGATGTAGTTCGTTCATTGCAGATCAAGTAGGTGAAAATCTGAGGCCAGGTTCTATCTGTCTTTGTCATCTTGAAGGTTATGTTGAAGGGCAGACACAACAAAGCCATGGGGCGCTAACCAATGTTCCTACCAAGGCCTGGTTTCCATCACTGACACTAACACACACACACACACACACACACACACAGGGGAGGGGGTATAGACACACAAAATAAATACATGTAATGTAATAGATTTTTTTTAAAGCCTCATTACACTTGATTTCAAGAATTTAAGGGTGGTACTTCTCAAGAAACTTTTTAAATGACAAATTTATTTAATCTTGGTGGGAATGACTATGGGAAGAGCCATTATAAGACAGAAATAAGTTGGTGGATCAAAATATCTCCATAACTGACAAGGGCTCAGTACTGATGGCCTGTTACTAGACCTTCCTGTCTACTGCTCTTTACAGGTAGACAACTAGTAGTCAGAAAAGCTTATGGAGGATTCTTGGCAGTTCCAGAGACTGAGAGAGTAGCCTGACTTTGTTGATCCAGAAAATAAATCCCAATAAATAAGAACTTGTTTTGAGTCAAACACAAATGGCCACAGCCAAGAACACAGATTCAGGTCATCTTAATGTCATATTCCAAGGTGAGGAGAGGTCCTGAATCTTAGAGTCACAGAACAAAAGAAAGCCATAAATCACAGCTTTTACCAAAAAGTGATAAAACTTTATGTGTCTCAGACCCTGGCTCAGGACATTCTTAGCTTTATATGCTAGTATATGCAGGTCAGTTGCTATGTTATTGGTGATGCATTCCACAGGTTTTGACAAATAGTTAAGGATGCATTGTGGTCCAAATTTGGCAGTGAATAAATATTAGGGAAATAAAGACTGCCTCAATTATTGTCTCTGGGTTGGCAACATTCAGCTTTCCAGGATCACCAAGTTAGAGTCAGTCTTCAGCATCGTATGACCTTTCTGAGTGACAGTTAAGTGTCCCATGGTTTTGAATACATAGGGAGAAGAGATATTGCTACAGACAATTGTTTATCATCTTTGAGTATAGAAGAAAATAATATGGTAATATGGGAATATACTTATTGCCTTTAGAATGCAATCCAGGTACTGTTTTGATTAGCAACTGATAGAAGTTTCTTGAACATGTATGCCCCCAAGGAAAATTACAGTGAGGTTTCCCAGTTATAAACAAAGGAGGAGAGAAAGGTGAATTTTTTTTTTTAGAGCCATGCAGCCTTGATTTTTAATCCCTAACATACTCCCTTTTATCCCCACACATGTTTCTCTAAGGTAAACACATTGAAGATGTTTCAGGAAAGGACATGAGGACTGGAGGCTGTGCTCCTCCAGGGCTCTTTAATTGATGTGAACGAAGGCTGAGCTCAGGGCACGTGTGTCTTTAGAGATCAGAAGATCCAGCTGCTGGCAAATAAGCAGGTTTTGAGAATTCACAGGGCAGGAGGCTGGGCTGGCTGCTCCAGAAGGACTCCTTGCGGTTGCTGAGAAGTCAGAACATGCTCTCTTACAGAGCTCTGCTGGGAAAGGGACACTCCGAGGTGTGAGGTAGCCATCGGTTTATGACTACAGCTGGTACTGGAATTTTTCTGTGTGTTTTGGATTATCATTATCCTCAGGAGCAAACAACACAAAGAATCCTCTGAACATGCACAGAGGGAATTTCTCAGAGAATATTTGAAATGTCTCCTTAAAGGCAGGGTGTGAACAGCCTCTACACTCCAACTCACCCTTCATTCGATTCATCCTGACTGGACGGCTGCTGTTCTGTCCTGCCACCCACAGGTGTGAGATCACGATTACAGTGATGAACCACCGTGACCCTCATCACCTTGGTGACCATGCCATGCCTTCACTGCTGAAACTTCCATGTGGAGGCTGTGAAGATACCTTCCCACCTTCATCATTAAAGCTTGATGTCCTGAGCTTCTAAGGATTGAACTTACTTTTGATGAATAATGGAATTTGGATCAATTTTGCAGGGCCTGAGAGATGAAAACCCCTTTCATACTAAACTCAACAAACAGAATTACTCTCTGGATCTTTGGACGAAGAGGTGGTGTATCAAGCGTACGCTCTTCTTAGCAAACTATGGATACAGATTAGGAATGAGAACTCATAAAGTGGATGATAAAATAGATATCTGGCTACAAATGCCTCTTTTGCATACTAAGGACTGAACCCAGGGCATTGTGGAAGCTAGACAAGTGTTCTTCCACTGAACTGAAGCCCTACAGAGGTCTTCTGAAAGGAAAGACTACTAAGTCTTCGAATAACTTTAAGAAATTACTCACAGGGCAATGTCCCTACAGGAAAACTGATGGGTTTTATTCCCATTGCTTCTGTAAAACCTCATCTTATAGACTTGTTAACTAGTCAGAAGAAAAGCAAAGGCCTAATCAGGGCAGATCTTGGGTCTCATTTTAAAAGGTAGAAGGCTGGGATGATGGCACAGTGGGGAAAGTGTTTGCTGTACAAACAAGAGGCACTGGGTTCAGAGCCTCAGCAACAATGTTAAGAGCTGGGAGTGGTGATATTGGCCCATGTTCGTAGCACTGGCATGCTCTATGAAATGGCAAGTTCTGGAGATTAACCTAACGGCAATGTGAATCTAGGCTGTAATTATTTCAACTTAAAATGAACAGTAAAGTATTCATTCAGAAAAAAAAGTTAATTATGACAGTTTTTAGGAAATGAAGAAAATGTATTTTAATTAGAATTTAAATAAATCATAATTGATTATGTTTCCAGATATATCCAATAGGTTGGGCCTTACAATTAGAGAGCTAATTAAGTTGAAAATTCAGTTTTACTTTCCCCCTCCGGATTGTTGAGCTATTTCTGAGCTCTACCTGAAACATGCAAGGGTTTTCTTGCCGCTAGGCAGCACCTGAAGAAAATATTCGAGTACATGCAAGAACAATTGGATGTTTATGAAGGAATGCACAGAATAGTTTACTGGGAAAGAGATGGCTATCCGCTTGAAGAATTGGATCATTTTTCTTGATTTTGAAATATTTCTATTACACATAAGTGATGCAGTTCTTACCAAAATGCAGGGTGACATAACGTGAGCTGTGAAGGGCGGGGAAGGGAGGTCAAGTTGGCCTATGGAGGCCCAGAGCAGAGAGCCAGGTTGCCACAAGTTCACCAGGTAGCCTGCCCCACCTACACCACTAAAGGCAGTCTGTGGTCAGCTTTCTACATGGAGGCCATGCCTGTTAGTGTGGAGGTGTATTTCAATTCTCTATGACTTAGAGAAGAATCTTCCTAGCTGCCTTCCTGTGTCTATTTTGTTGTTGTTGTTTTGTGACAAGAGAATATAGAAAACTTCCTTGAATTCCAGCATCTTTAAGCATAGACAGTTGGTACCTTCTCTTGATGTTCTTACCACAGGCACATCATCAATAACAAAATAAAACTCTTCTGGACATCTCATTTAGAAGACAGGATTTGGGGGGGGGGTATGGGGGGGGAAGGGTCTCATTATAAGTCTACTGTGCAACCAGCAACTGAGACTAACCTCGAACTTGAATCCTCCTATCTCCAGCTCTCCTGAGTGCTGGGATTACAGGCATGTGGAACTGGCCAGACTTGAAAGTAACACTTTGAATACAAGGCAGGGACAAAAGGAACTGATTCCTTCACAGTCCACAGGAACCCTGTGGTGGCCAGACTATAGTAACAGAGAATAGCACCTTCCCACTTGGGTAAACTGACTTTTTGAGTCTTATATCTCTGTAGGTAAGAACCTCATGTCATTAGCCATCTCTAATGAAAGCATTCTTTCAGCAGATACAACAAAGTGACAAAAGTGACACCTGGGCTTGGGTCTGTAAACTTCTACATAAACTCAATGCTCTAGTTTCTCTGTTTTCTTTTCTTTTTTTTGGTTTTTTCGAGACAGGGTTTCTCTGTATAGCCCTGGCTGTCTTGGAACTCACTCTGTAGACCAGGCTTGCCTCGAACTCAGAAATCCACCTGCCTCTGCCTCCCAAAAGTTTCTCTGTTTTCGAACAGAAATTGGTTTTAGAAAACAGAAATTGGTAAAAAGAAATGAGATGTTTTTATAGTTTTGCCAAAGTGGAAAAACACTCCTTGTCCCACCCTGTCCTAGTCCCCTTTCCTGTAAGGGCACTACAGTTTTACAGAAAAGATGAAAACCAGAAGGTAGGTTGATTTAACCACCAGGACTTATGTGCAGTCTCTTCCTGGGAGGCAACTTTCTCCTCTCGCCGTGACTGGGGCTCCGTTCCCCAACATAGGATAACCAGAGAATCAGAATTCTTTGGGGTCCATTGTTTTCCAGAAACAGGTTTCATTTCAACAAGAGGATGATTAATACAAAACAGAGTATATATAGTGAGATACAAACAAGTAAATATTTTTGTTATTGACTGTGGTCAGGGTTGGCAGTAACTGAATTTCTGTGGCAAGCACTCCACATTCTAGATCATTGTTTAAACCCTGTGCCATGGTGTCCCTTTGCATGGTCCACTGTTTAGTCCCTAGAGACTGGTCAGATAACCAAAGCTATTAGGTCAAAAAGATAGTCTACTTTTGCTAATTCCTTTGGAATTATAATTAATTTGATCAAAAGATCTGGGTATTAAAATACATGAATTTTATTAGGTTACAAAAGTCATTGTTTGAACTTCTAATAAAACCATGTAACCTTTATGGAAAAATTTATGAATTTATTCACATTCTCATCAATTAGCTCTGTGTTCTCAATACCAGGAACATTAGGAACAGGCTCTGGGTGCATATTAGATTCTTTTAAAGACTAGTACTTTAATTATTTAGGGTCCTATATTCTAGTTCTCTGCTTGAGGAGTATGTCTCCTTCCACACATACGTTCAGTGACAATTTTCTTTTCATAGATAAGAGCCTTCTCTTGCCTGCTTATGGTGAAGGAACACGGAAGCTACCATTATGGGATCTGGAAGTCTGCCGTTGGCTGTCATTATTCCAACCAAGTAACAGACTAGAGTGTCTCGAGATTTTTATGGAGTTCTTTCACTTTCCTTTTCGGATCTTTTGCACTGAACCTAGATCTGTTTTTGTCCTCTGTGGATGACTTGTCAGACCTGTAGAGCAACTGAAAGCCACAGTGGAGCCCAGATCCATCACTGATGACCACAAATTCTACTTTGTGCGGCTGAATTCATCAGCAACAGCAGGATAAGAAGCCACGATCAAGGTGCAGCTGAGTATAGGAGAATCTTCAGGGATCAACCACCAGAATGGGAACTCATTCGAGTTTTGGAAGAGGTTCATTCCAGTTTGGCCCTGAACCCCTGGCTCCAGAGATCGTCCTGCCTTGCCCTACTGTGTAGCTAGGATTATACATATAAGCTTGAAGCAGAACAACATTATGAACCTGCTTACTGGCTCGTTCAGCTGTCTTTTTCATACAGCTCCGGTCTACAGGCCTAAGGATGCTACTGCCCGGGTGGGCTGCTGCCTCTTACATCAATCATCAGTTGAGAAAATGCCTCACAGATGTGGCAACAGGCTAGTCTGATTTGGGCAATTCTTCAGTTTAGGTTATTTTCCTGGATGATTCTAGGTTATATCAAGTGGATTGATAGAACCAGTGGCTGATGCTAAGTGGGATACCAGAACCAGAGGCAGCTGTTACTTGGCTCAGCCCATTCTCTGTCCCAGAAAGTGGACATTATTCTGCTTACTCTACAGCTAAAACTCAACTTTGCTTGCCTGTTCCATCTATGTCCTGCTGTGAATTCTCCTCTGGGAACACAAGAAGAGACTTCTGGCTTCAGAGGTTGGGGTCCTATGGAATGTGGGAGGAGATCTCTCTCCCCAGGACAATAAGGAATTGCATGTTTGCCTCTGATCAAGGTTTCCCTCGATGTCCTCCCGACTCCAACTGAAGGGCTTTCTGGCTGCTCTCATCTGTAATGTCCTCTCACCTCTCCCTCCATAACTCTGCATAGTCACCACAACCCTTGGGGAATGCCTGACTTGCCCTAGGTCAATAGTGAATTCACATGGCAAAATGACTGCTTTTGCTTCAGTGATTTACTGCTGCATAGGGACCAATGGTTCTAGTATATTCATGGTACTAGAAGAAAACACCAGAGATGGTGTAGTTTATGAAAAATATCTCTGAAGCCTGAATTCCAAATTCAAAAGTGTTCAGTATATGATGGGAACCTGGTCCCTCTTGACTTCTTGTGTAGTCAGACTCACATGCAAAGGGTAGAAATGCACGAAGGGTCTCATTTTGTAGAAGACTAATTGCTTACAGAAAGAGCTTTATAAATCCATACTTCCTAAAGGCCTAAAATCGTTTCAACATGAATGTGGAGGAGAAATGGCCAAAGTCTCCTTTACAATGCAATGGCTTAAGCCCTTCCTTTCTTCTTTTAATGGCAAATACATTTTAAAATGGATTGTATGTTTGTGTGGAGTAGTGTGTGCACATTAGTGCAGATGCCCTCAGAGGCCAGAAGTTGGATCCTCTGGAGCATAGTTGCAGTCGGTTGTATGCTGCTGGACTTGTATGCTGGGAACCAAGTTCCAGTTTTCCTTAAGAGCCGTAGCAGGGTCACAACTACTGAGCAACCCTCTAGCTCCAAGGCAGCTTGCTCTTGATGACTGGTGGATCTCTAAGTTGTCCAGGCTCAATGGAGCTGTATTCCCCTATGGCCATTTGAACTTCACTCCTGATATGGCCTCCCACACCCCTGGGGCCGCCCACATAGATGAGACTATCACAGAATGGGTGAGTCACTGCTGCAGGCAGGGAGCTGCCCTTAAACTGGTACAGTGTCACTCGATTGATATTCTGTTAGTCAAAATGAGGAATTAAGAGACATGGGAATAGACTCTAGGCTTTGACAAGTATGTGGAAAAGACAAGGACCATAAAGCATGTGGGAGTTATTGTTACTCTTGGACTACATGAGACAAATTAAAAAGAGAAAATATTAACATTAAAGTTTTAGATGATTTGGTGACATACAAGCAGCTGTTTGGGGTGAGAAGATTTATAAATGATAGAAAGGATCAAGTATAGTGGCTCACACTTGCAGCCCAGTGCTTCATAGCAGAAGCAGGAGGATAGCTACTTTGAGGCACAGCCTGGGCTACCTAGCAAGACCTTGTCTCTAAATAAACAAATGAAAGGATAATTTTTTTCTGGTGATAAAACAGGTTTTAGAACAAACCTGTTTAGAATTTTTTGTTTCTATGAATACAAGTTTATTATTCATGTACTGTCGTTATAGACATAAAACCAACAGTCCCCTAGCCCCAACAAGGAAGTTGAGAAAACATTAACAAAAAGAGCCTATGCTAGGGAATCAGAAGTCCTATGACATGCCAGCTCTGCTTTGGTACTAAGGAAAGAGTGTGAGACTTTTCAAGGCTTCCAAAGCTTTGGGGAGTCAGGATCATTTTGAGAGGACTCCTTGGGCTTCTGCCTGGTGGTCCCTCTTGGTGTCCAGCAGCAATTGCACATTTTCCAATTCTTATGGGCCTTGGACAACCACTTGAGCTTCCTCTCACACCTTTTCTTGGAGAACCAAAACCTGATGTATCCTTTTTTGTCAGTTTGAGTCCATTAGCCAAGGCCTCCAAAGTTTCCTCCTTGGGGTGTCAGTCTGTATTGAAGTACATTTTTAGCTTCTGGAACTGCTTATAGGTGAACCCAAAGTTTTCATTCCTGTAGGAAGAGCTTGAGGTTCTCTCCATCTTAGTTACTTTTATCTTGGCTGCAGCTCACTTGACTTCAGTGCTCACCTGTTTAGAATTTTCCCATTTAGAACAGAACAGGAAGTTACAATGTTCATCCAGGTTCAGCTAAGGGTAGGTTAAAATATCTTAATTAAGAATCTCTGAATCCAAGTTGAAAAGAAGAGGGCTACATGCAGGATGCTTTAGGACAGCGTGGTTATCGGAAGCCAAAGAGAATCAATTTCCTTTGAGTCTAGAGTAGCTAAAAAGAAGCACGCATGGTTGTTTGCTGAACCCCAGACTGTAAGTGAACCCACTTTCCCATTCTGAGAAGGTATGTAAAGTATTGTTGGCTGGGATTGGAACAGAAAAGCTGAAGGCTCTTCTCATGTCTCTTGGCTTGAAATGTGTTTCAGTTGTGTCCAATTTAGATTCTTACAGTATGTCTTCAAGTTTTCATTCAGTGCTCAGATATCCAAGACACATTTTCCTTAACTGTTAGATCTTACTCGGCGGCCATCCTTCCATCCACCCACAAAAGTGCACATGCCTCTTTCTCTGAAGTTTTGGGATTTTGATGAGGTTACAACAATTAGATGACATCCACCCAGGTAGCTATCCCAGATTCCCTTGCAGGCCAGCGTCATTATGTGTAGTTACTCTCCCTGAGCCTGTTGGTTGGGTACATGGGAATCAAGTCCCTGTTCTTGCTCATTCTAGAACTACAAAAGCTCACTTTCTGCTGCTGCCTGCCCTTTCCTGTTTACTTAAGCTAGAGCCAGTCCTCCAGTGCTGGGCTCAGGAACTTCAGGAAGCATCCTGGAGATGTTTCAAAACCATTTTTACTCCAAGGAATTTTCTTTCTGTTATCTCTTTCAGAAAACAGAAGGTAAACATTCTCCCTGCTCTTGTTTTCCAGATTAGACCCGTGTCCAGTCTCAGCCTCCCTCAAGACTGCTGTCAGCGGAGCACAAATGGCCACAACCCGTCCCCACAGAGTTTACTCACCCTAAGATATTCCTTCTCCCAATGTGTAGGATTACTTTTCATCTTGAGGTGAGAGGAGAGACAGGAGCAGAAAGCAGACTCAGTAGCATTCCACTTGAGTCATCAAGTATTTGTGCCTGGATTTCCTTGTGGGCAGCACTTTTCTCAATAAAGAAATTGAGACCTGACCCTCAGAGAGTATCTTTTGTCTCCATGAGCACACATCCCAGAAGTCAAGAGATGTAGTATGGCTCAGGTTCTCTAATGCCAAAGGACACAGAGGACCATAAACACAGAGGCTGAAGGTGGGTAACATCCTAGGATAATATTCTACCACAACACTGCATTCTTCAGCCCAGAAAACCCAACTTTATGCCTTAATGTAATAAAGGGGAAGTGTTGGGGTGAGTCACAGGAATTGCTGATGCTTGACTGTTTTTTTTACTGGAAGAGGCGATGTTCGTGTCGGAGCATGGCGTTTTGTGTAAAATTCCAGGGGCTAGAGTATCACTGTCATGGTGGGAGTCAGAAGCCTAGAAAAACTTCAGGAGTGAGGCATAGGAGTGACAACATGCCAAGGTGACACACCTGCCAACCTGCCTTAGGGCATGCTGTTTGTCTAGATGATAGGAAAGAATATAACTAGATTCAGCAGCAAATGAGAAAGCTGATCTCACTCAGGGTTTTGTGTTCTTGGCTCAACAGTGGTGGGCTTCAAACTATCATAAACATGGACGAAGAGTTAAATCGTGTTACACTGTCATTGCATGACAATGGTTAGTGTTACTTTTGGGGAGGAATAAATCCAGTCTTCCTCAGGAAGGCAGATTTGATTTTATTATTTTTGTAATTTATAATTTTTATCACATATATTTATTTTGTATGCTTATGCGTGCTTGCTTTCGTGCCACAACATGCATGAGGTAGGACAACCCGTAGGAATCTGTTCTCTCTCTCCACCTCATGGGTCTCAGGGATCGAATCCAGGTCTCAAGTCTTCATGGCGATCACTTTTCCCAGCTGACCCATCTTGCAGGCCATGTAAAGCATATTTTTATGAGAAATAGAGAGCAGAATGGAGAAGCTTGGGGATGTGACCACTGTTTGTTTAGATGACTAGAGACCCATCTACATTTAGCAAAGAGAGGCAAAAGGAAAACCTTGGAAAGTGTAAGTTGTATTTATGTAAAATAATTCTAGGATTGGGATTCTTGTCCCCAAAGCAAAAATTGCTTTGAAGGCAACAAAATGAAAAACATCGCTATTTATAAAAAGATCTGGGTTTCCACGAAAAGCCATCGCATGGATCTGACCTTTCAGAAGTGGGTCACTGAACCAACTTTTTCAAAACTCAAATACTTAACGATACAGAAAAATAAGCAAAGGGAGGCTTTTGTTTTTGTTTTTTTGTTTTTACAAATTTTACTACTAATTAGGTGAAGAGAATTGTGGGAAATAAGGGAAAGCAGCCTGCTGCTTAGAATATCTGTCCAAGACTCTGGGTAAGCTACCCAGATATCAGCACCCAAGGCATGGCAGAAACTGGACCTTAGAATTACAGTCATATTGACACAAGAAAACTTGTCATTTTCCCATGGACTGGCCATATAATTGCTGACTTTAATATTATATACAACCTCCAAAGGAAAAAACACTTGAGTTTGTGTATCATTTTAAGAATTGTAGTTAACTTATTGAGCTTAACTCATAAGACCAGAACCCTAAATTAACATATTTTCCCCTCAAAGAAGCTGAAAGAAGAAGGCAGCTCACAAAGATAAGGTTACATAGAGGTTTTCATTTATAAAATTCTGCGCAAACTTTGAAGCATAGTTTGTCCTGCTTTGTTGCATCATATGTCACCCCTCCTGGATGTCTCTCCTCACCACAGGCCCAGAAGCAATGGAGTCAAGTGAACTTGGGCAGGGCCATTTGCAACTGTGAGCCCAAAGGAGATCTTTTCTCCTTTAAGTGACTTTCTTAGGCATGTACAGTTATAGAAATCTAAGCAGTAGGCTATGTAAAATCCTCATAGTCTTATCCTGCTTTAAATAAATACATATGTGATGATTAATATTTAATTAAATATTTAGTAATTAATTAGATAAATACATTCTTCACTGTGTTGATTCTATAGCGAATTTCAAGTTCTCTTTTTTTGTGATTAATCAATGTGCTGAAGTTGTTTGGACCATTCCATGTATAGAGACTTGATGCATGGAGTTTAAACTTTGTCCTGGTTAGATTTTTGTCAGCTCAACACAAGCTAGTGCTATCTGGGAAGAGGGCAGGGCGCTTCAGCTGACGAAATGCCTCCATCAGATTGGCCTATAGACAAGCATATGGGCATTTTCAGGATTAATATGATTGATTGGACTGGTCCAGAACACTGTCAGCAGTGTTACCCTGGCTAGGTGGTCCTGAGTGTTGTAAAAAAGCCCATTGAGTAAGACATAGGAAGTACGTCAGTAAGAAGCACTCCTCCATGGTTCCTGCTACCAAACTCCTGCTTTGAGTTCCTGCCCTGACTTCCTTCCATGGTTGGGTGTGATTGGGATGTGAAACTCAATAACCCTTTCCTCCCCCAAGGTCTTATCACAGCAACAGAGAGCACAGGAAGACAAAAACATCTTAACCCTTCCCTGTTTAAACATTTCTAATCCATGTTTCTTCTTCTTCTTTCTTCTTCTTCTTCTTCTTCTTCTTCTTCTTCTTCTCTCTCCTCCTCCTCCTCCTCCTCCTTCTCCTTCTTCTTCTTTTTTTTCTTCTTCTTCTATATATCTATATTTGTCTTTTTAATATTTTTCTATTTATTCTTTTTTTAAAATGTTAGTCCACTATATAAGATCCCTCTCTAATTACCTTCCCATATCTTTATTTATACAACAAACCCTTAAGCAGCTATCTAAGCTGGATCATGAAAGCATAGGCTTTCCTTCAAGGCAACAATGGCTATGATGTAATGGTTGGGCTTGGACTGGCCCATAGTTCAGTGTTAACCACATGCAAGTTGGATGCTTTCCTAATGTGTTGTAAGCTCAACTTTGCCACTTAGAAAAGAATAAATGCTAAAATAAACAGCTGCTGAAGAAGTCGGACATTTCTAAGACTACAGGACTCTGCCTAAGCTCCTCCTTAAGCTGAGGTTTATAATTTAGGGAAAATGTACCTCTTCTGGCTCCTGTGTGCAAAGTTAATGTCATTATTTATGTGGCACTTAGCAGTTCTACTCTGCTAAAAGGCTGGGATGTTGTCACCAAGTTGAGGGAGTTCTTGTCTTATTTTCTTATTGCTATGACAAAATACATGACATCTACAATGTAATCAAGCAAGGAAGGATGACTTTATTTTGGTTCAAAGGACATAATTCTTCATGGCACTGAGGGCGTGGCAGGCAGCAGGGACAGTAGGCAGCTGGTTACACTGTGTCTGGAACCAGGAAGCAGAGATTGGACAGGAAGTGGAACTGCTTATCATACCTCAAGGCCCACCCCAGTGACTCACTTCCTTTAGCAAGACTCTATTTCCTAAAGCCTCCGCGCCTTCCTAAACAGTTCCTAAGCTGGGGATCATACAACCCAAGACCCCAGCCTGTGGGACCACTTCTCATTCAGACCACAACAGTTGCCATCAGAAAATTCAGGAAAAAGGCAAAGATAAAGTCAGGCAGTAGCTCTTATTTTCCAGTATGAATTAGAGTAAATTCCCTCCAGAATGAACCCTCTTACAAAAGTCAACAGTTAGTCTGACAGCTTGCATGTTTGCAGAGAAAAACTCCTGAAGAGAGAAGCTCCAAGGGAAAGGAAGTTTCCTCAGTATCCATACATACTGTTCCAGATCTTTCCATGACATCTAGATCACAGACATGTTGGCTAAGAGCAAATTTAATGGCTAAGAAATATTCTGTGCGCAGAAGCCCCAGTAAGAGTGCATGTAAGGTTTCATAGTGTTCAGTGAGTGTTTCTAAGGCTCCTGAGCTTTGCCTCCTGTATTCCTGGTTCAGCTTTTCTAGGAACCAGAGAGTGTTACAAGAGGGTTCACTCTGGAGGTGGTTTACTCTAATTCCCACAGATGAGCATTTGCCCTCCTTCCCTCCCCTCTCCCCATTGTCTCCCCTTTCCTTGTTTTCTTACCTACTTTCCCACTCCCTCCCTCTCTCTTTTCCTCTCTTTCTTTTTTTTTTCCTTCCTCTCTCTTCTCCTTCCAGGTTATTCTTACTTCCCTTCTCTTTTTGAACTCTTGAGTCCTGGAGCTGTACACACTCCCTGACCCCAGTGTGGCTCTGGCATGGATATACAGTTCTTGCTCCAGTTGGCATCTTCTGAGTTCTGGACCAGTCCCACCCAAAGCAAATGCTGTGCTCTGAATCTTGAAACTCAAGCTGAATATACTTGAAGATCACCCTTTTTTCCAGGATTCACTGGATGACACTTGAGAAGCTGTGGAGCCAACCCAGATCTCACTTCCTGGTTCTTAGACACACCAGATAATGGTGACTTTTGAGCAACCAGACTTCACAACTGTCTTATTAAACAAATGGCTGTGTCAACACCCATATTTCTCTAACCTACATAAGTCAACTAGCCACAGATCACACAAAGCTTAAGAGTAAGTCATAGAGAATTATGGACGGGTGGGTATTATAGAGGATCTAATTTGTTGTCTAACAATGAAATGGAAGGACCTAGAAAAAGCGAAAAAATTTTAAAGAAAATTAAAGCTATAATTATGAATAATAAAAAGAAGAGTAGATAGGGAAAGAAAAATGAGAAGAAATTACAAGGGAAAGGGGACACTTATAGGCTGAAGATATAAATAACATAGAGTAAAATCACAGGAAAACAACACAGGCCAGGCCAGAACCATTGTTAACAATGGTCCATGTTTCTTCCCTACTGAAAGGCTAGAGGTGCAGGCTTTCTCCCCAGGCATGTTCTCTTGGTGATGGTGGTAGAGAGAGAAGAGGGTTAGTGGGCTGTATCCTCAATGAAGTCCAAACGGGTTAGACCAGAAAGGGCTGCTGTAGGTTGAGTCGAGCCCTACTGTTCCCACCAGCAGCCCAAGCAGTATTAGGGCGGTGCTGGGCTGATCTCTTGAGGGTGATCTCCACATGCCAGTGATGCCAGCAATTCAGTGGGTGCCTCTAGCTGAGCAGAAGGCCAGCCCAGGTCCATGCCCACTCAGAGGTGCTCAGCTAGTGTGGGCCAGCTGTGGGAAAGGTTCAAAAAACTCTGGCTCTAGGAGTATAGGAAGCTGTGGGTCCGAACAAAACACTGTGCATTGGGAGGGCACAGATGAATGTACCCTGGCCAGGCTAGTCATGGCTGCTCCCACTTATGCTTGCATTCGTACACAGCTGGCCTTGTCCCTTCCCCTAGAAGCCAGGACTAGTTCCTAGCTGTCAGTGGCTTCTGCTCCTATTCAGAGTGGGGCCACATGGATTCTGTAATCTATATCCATATCATAACCAGTTTTCTGTATTCACAGAGTGGGCTCTCACTGAGCTAGTGTAAAGGGGAAATCTTCGGGTTTGCAGAGAGAAATGCAGACTTCAGTTCAAAGGCTTGACTAAGTTCTTTTAAAGTTGCCCCCCATGAAAGGAGCAAGCTACCCCTGCAGGGGGTGATTTTCCAGCCAGCTGCCTCTTCAGTTCAGAGGGTGACTGCTCTCCACCTAGCTTGTTGTGGCTGCCTCCCTTTCCTTGAGACTTTCCCCTGAAGTTTTGCCCAGTCTTAGTGTGTTAATTGCTTTCATAAACCAACATGTCTGTGTTTGCTGTTTTCTCATTGGTTGATTAGTTGACTGTTAGATCCTGTGACTATCCTGTACTGGTCCTTTCTCCTTAGTCACTGATAATGTTCCCTTAGAACTTGGGTGTGTGTGTTCCTACTCCTTCATGTAGGCTTCACGTTCTGGAGCACTATGACTTTGAATTGTCACCTCTGAAGCCACATCAAATCTTCCCCAACAGCCTTTTGGCAATAAACAAATGAATAACAAACTTGACTAGGATGTCTCTTTCAATCGTAAGTTAACTTCATTGATAGTGAAATCTTTTACCATGTAAATTGGAAAGTACTTCCTTGGTGTTTGCTCAAAATAGTCCCAGGTAGCTGAGTGGTTTTGAACTCTCTGTAGCCAAGAATCACATGTAGATTCCTGATCCTTCTGACTCCACTTCCCAGGTGCTGAGACTGGAGAAATGTGGTTCTACTTTGCATAAAATGCACATTCAGTGGACTAGTGAGAATGTTCAAGGGATAGAGACCTTAGTCATGTGAGCCTGGGGACCTAGTTAGATGTCTACATAAAGGTAGAAAGACAGAACTGACTCTTGAAAGTTGTCCTCTAACCTCCACACAGGGGCAATGGTGTGAATGTACGTACACACACCACACACACACACACCTAAAGTTTAAAAATAACCACTTCACTTCCATGTGATAAATTCTAGAACGTTCGGTGAAAAATCACAAAGATGTGAAATATCAAGAATGGATGTTTATTCTTTAGTTGTGATGAGAAATTCCATCTCTGAACTATTTTAACTTAAAATAAACATCCATTGGCTCTTTTCAGCACATCCTTTCTGTGGACTGTAGGGTTTCTGAGCCCACATCTGGTCAGCCCAGTTTGGCCATCACCTTATTCTTACACAGAGTACATTCTGAGGAAGAACTCTCCTCATGTCCAGTGCTGCTGCACTGGGGATGGGGGATGGTTTTATTTGTTACTTTGGTTTTGTTGGTTTTTTTCCTGTTTCTAAATAAATTTCATCTAACTTTCCATTTTTGACTATGACTAAATTTTTAAATTCAAGGATTAGGGATTATTGAAAATTCTAGACTTCATCCATATATGGCTTCCTTGAAATGGTAATTAGCAGTATTTTAAGTTAAAACATTCTGAGATTATAAAGCCTTTAGTCAACTGTTGGGGGTGTAGGGCAAAAAGCCACTTTTAGTGACCGTTCTTCAACTCTTCTCAAGGTTCTTGGAATGATCCAACAACCGGCTGCTGACCAGTCTTTCCCTAGAGTATTGATTTGCATTTCCACATGAAAGGGCCTGATGTATTTGAATAACTGGGACATTTTGCTTGGATATTCT
Source organism: Mastomys natalensis (assembly GCA_021653895.1). NCBI lineage: Eukaryota > Metazoa > Chordata > Mammalia > Rodentia > Muridae > Mastomys > Mastomys natalensis. The sequence continues at coordinate 1,617 of JAJTUV010001627.1, read as the reverse complement.
TGGTAACTTTGGTTACTCCCACAACTTACGACACTGTCATTAAAAATCTAGATGAAGAGAAAAACCTCACTATAAATAAACTCATTTCTCCCTGTGTTTCTGAGTTTCTCTGGGTTTCAGTCTTTCCATTAAATGGCACACACGAGAGCTAAAGAATGTAAGAAGCCACACTTAGTCACTGTGCTACAACTGGTAAGCGACATTGTGAAGTAAATGCCAGCAATCAAAATATAACACAGGGACAATTTCTATTTTTATGTTAGAGTTTGAGTTGTGCTGTGATCTGTTTTAGATCAACAGACTGGAGCTGTACTAACCACAGCCTCTGCCGCTCACAGTGACATGTGGTCACCTTAAGAAGGGGCCCCTGAAGCAATACAGAGTATGCAAGAAGTGGTTAAGCTGTGCTAGGGACATATTTGGAACCTCAGCAGAGGCAGAGGCAGGAGGATTATTGCAAGCCTGAGGCTAGCCTGGACTACAGAGTAAATTTCACATAGCAAGATTTTGTCTCAAAACAAAACAAAACAAAACAAAACAAACCAGGTAGGAAGACAGGGAGAGACAAAAAAAAGAAAAAAAAAAAAACCCACCCAGAACAGAGATATTGAAATTATTTTGAAGCATAGAAGGTGAACAGTAAGCATGAGCCCAGAAAGACAAAGCCCACATGCCCTCCCATCTGTAGACCCTAGTTTCTACTTTTAACATAGGTGCATCTGTGTGCGAATGAACAGGTAGGGAGCTAGAAAGTGCCCTGTCCATCAAAGGGGAAAGAAAGAGCCTGAGGGTAGAATGCTCGGTTATGACCGTGTATGGCATAAGACCCCAGAGTGTGAAGGTTTAACCTGGTGTCAGGCCAGAAGCAGCAACAGGGGTAGGGGGGTTGTTTTGTTTTGTTTAAGGAAAAGTAATATCATATATCAGTAGACATACAAGGGTGACTTGAATGAGAAATGCCTCCCCCCCCCACCATAGTTTGGGATATTTGAATGCTTCTTCCAGTGAGTCACATTATTTGGGGAAGTTAAGGTGATGAGTCTCCTGAAGGCATTAGATCGCTAGGGGCAGGTTTGGAAAAGGAATTTTTTCTTGTTACTTCTAGTTTGTATTTGATGTTGAGGATGTGAAGTCTCAGCTTCTTGCTCCTGCTGCCATGCTGTCACTTGGTGCCAAGCTTCCCTGCTGTGATGAACTCTTACCACAGGGAACTGAAGCCCAGAGAAGCTGTTCTGCCCGTAAGTTACTTTTAGTCAGAGTGTTTCATCACAGCCACAGAAAAACAACTGAGACAGTGGATAAAGCTGCTTCCAGAGGCCATGTGGCATTCAGTGAAAATCCCTGTAAGCTGTTGGTCAGGGAGGCCCGAGGCCTCTGGAACAGTACAGGCCACCGATGTCAGCTCCCACATAGAACTGGGTGGTAAGACCCTATTGCTGAAGACATCACAAACTCTTTTCACAAAGCAGAGAATTCGATCTCAAACTGGACTTTACAATTGGATTTACATCCCGAGGAGTAGTCTTGTGGGGGAGAGATGTTGACTGGGTTAAGTAGCAACCAGGGACATCCAGATAGCTGCCAGTCAATGATGTTAATCTTTTCCTTCTGAGAGTG